>CM059285.1:17151765-17164265 GCA_030347295.1 Setipinna tenuifilis
AAGGAGGGAACAGCTCGATGGTTCCTGCTGAGACAAAGACAGGGTTCCGTGTTGTAGGCATTGTGAGAACAGGAACATGGTTTTATCTTATATGCCCAGGGGTACACAGGCCTGCGGGTTCCCTGGCAGCACAGACCTGAGTACAGTGTTTCCCATACGGAGAGATGAATGGAGAGGAGATTTCTTTACGCTGCCAGTGCTGACCCAGTATAATAGGGCAAACTCACCTCCTGGTGCCGGAGAACAATGTGGGTTTGCGCTATAGCTGAGAAACTCTATTCAGTGCTTAATCAGATATGAGAGCACTGCTGAGAATGAGCTGGCTGGGCTACTTCAGTTCAGAGACTCAGCGGAGGAGAGGAGAGGGGAGGGGAGGGCAGGGGAGAGGAGGGGAGAGGAGAGGAGAGGAGAGGAGAGGAGAGGAGGGGAGAGGGGAGGGGAGGGGAGAGGGGGAGAGATGAGGAAAAGGCAGATGAGGAGGAGGAGGAGGAGTGGGAAAGGAGGAGAGACTTGGGAAGAGAGCAAAATAGAAGAGAACAGAAATAAAAAAAATGAGAGGAGAGAAGAGAGGGTGTGTGTGTTTGTGTGTCTGAGTGTAAAGTGTTCCTGTGCCAGAGAGTAGGGGGCATCACTGGAAAGGTGGGGTGACAGGAAAGGAGAGAGGCTGTCCCATTGGAATATATGGCATCCACTGGTAAACATGCTCTCCTGTGTGTGTGTGTGTGTGTGTGTGTGTGTGTGTGTGTGTGTGTGTGTGTGTGTGTGTGTGTTTTTGTGTGTGTGTGTGTGTGTGTGTAGTTGTGTGTGTGTGTGTGTGTGTAGTTGTGTGCATTGTTTTGTGTTGATAACAATGCCAAGCGGTGTAAACCACGGTAACTAAGGAAACAGGCACCATCCAAATGGCACTCAACAGAAACAGATATACACACATGAACACACGCACACACCGATGATGAACACACACACACACACAGTGGGGAGAGAGACAGAGAGGGAAACAGGCAAGCAGAGGAAAAACTGGCTGCCAGGAAAACAAAGAATATGTGGTCAGTGTGAGACAAGAAGGGTTGAAACAGAGAAGCACTTTCTCCTCCGCTGTGAGAAATACAATCAGATAAGAGAGTCCTTCTCCCCTAAACTGCAAAAAGCCAGCCCATCTTTCCAAAGTCTCTACAACAGAGACAAAATAGCCATATCTCTTGGCGAAGGGCCTTCAGCTGCATTGGCAGCACAATACATCCTACAGTGCCATGACCTAAGGGACTTTCGTCTAACCTGGACTCTCAGACCTGCACACAACCATCTGACACACAGAAATACAAACATGTACGTACACGCATGCACACACACACATACACCACATTGCACCACTGTAAAAGGGTGTACTGTAGCTCCTAGTTAGTGACTTGCACATGTATAGGGATGGACGAGTAATTAAAAGCCAACACCAGAAGTAGGGACTTGGCTTTTCTTTTCCTCTTTTTCACTCTTGTCTCTTTTCTTTGCTCGTATTCCCTCTACCGTCACTCTACCTTTCTTTGGCTATGTATTTCATGCATTTTTATTTGCTTTGTCAGTTTAGTTCTGTTTGGTTCTTACCCTACAAGACGGTTTACTCACAGTTAAAACTTATAATAGAAGGATAAAACTTATATTATGTAAATAAACTGTTGATTCATTTACGGGCCAATGCCACCTTAAAAACCCTTCACAGCACACAGACACACACACACACACACACAAACACACACACGCTTATGTGCTCACACACTCATGTATGCACAGATACATTCTGACACACACACATGCTCATACACACACAAACTGTATCACTCTCTCATTATGGTTTCTCCACACACACACACACACACACACACACACACACACACACACACACACACACACACACACACACACACACACACGCTTTTCCAAAGCGACTTACAAAAAGGAGGGCATAAGCTATCATCTTTTGTACAGGACACTTACTGGTCTCCCCGGTCTCGTACTCGCTGTCTCGGAGCAGCTCAAAGATGTCCACCTCCAGCTTGCCCGTGGTGGACCGGTTGCTGGACCGGTTGATCTGCTCCTTGGCCAGAGTGATGGCCAGTCGCTCCCCACGGCTGCACTCCATTGGGTCGTCCAGGATGGCGGCTACGCATGGAGAATAAGGAGAAAGAGAGAGAGAGAGTGAGAGAGAGAGAGAGAGGAAGGGAGGGAGGGAGGTAGAGAGAGGGGGGGGAGAAAGAGAGAGAGGGAGACAGAGAGAGAGAGAAAGAGCAAGGGGGGGGGGGGGACAAAGAGTTTGTGTATTTAACCTTTATTAAGTAATTGTCATTCACTTATAACATCACATTGCCACAGACTCAGATAACTGATAGGCTAGGCTTATTCAACACATGAAGGGAAAGATCTTTCTTTTAACATCAAATCCCCTCCATAGCAACCTCACAGACCTCTCCAACAAGAATAAGGCTTGTAGTCAGGAAGGCTTAAATCACTTGTCCCAAAGGCACTCTTCCTAGGTGCACAGGTATCTTGTGTTTCCTCTAAACTGGCTAGTCACACGCATCAGGGCAGAACAGCAGCACAGCCAGAGCCCCACACTGCTCACACAGGCAGCTTGGGCTACACATGCAGTTAGAAATAAGTGTGGGATTCTGTGCATGGGTGTATGCTGTTATATTCCTAGTGTGTAAGTGTGTGTGTGTGTGTGTGTGTGTGTGTGTGTGTGTGTGTGTGTGTGTGTGTGTGTGTGTGTGTGAATGAGTGTGTGTGTGTGTGTGTGTGTCAGAGAAAGTGTGTGCATGCATGAGAGAGAGAGAGTGAGAGAGAGAGAGAGAGAGAGAGAGAGAGAGAGAGAGAGAGAGCGAGCAAATAATGAGTATTATCAGGCAGGCGGAAGTGTTATGACAGCTGAGATCCACAGAGTCCCTGAAGTGGTGAGGCGAAGCCGTTCTGCACAATCCTGCAGAAAAGCAGCAAAGCAGGTAGCCCTCACACACGTACTCAACAAGTTTGCTCAAGTAACAAGAGCGTGGAGCTGAACTAATGGATGTGCTCTCACCCCTTCACTCCACTCCTCTCCCTATTTTACTTCCACTTCTCTCCTCTCCTTTCCTCTCTTCTCTCCCTAACCCTGCTTTTATCCTCTTTTCTGCCCTCCTCTCCTTCTCTCCTTAGCGCTTTACCACTCCTCCTTCCCTCTCCTCTCTTTCTCTCTCCTCTCCTCACCCCTTCCCTTCCCTCTCCTCTTCTCTCCTCTCCTCCCCATCCTCTCCTTTCCTTCTTCTATTTCTTGCCTAGGGTAAGACAGCCCTTCTCCCTCAGCCCTTCTCTGTTTTTCTCTCCTCTCTTTCTCTTCTCCACTCTCCTCTCCTTTATCCCCATTTCCACTGCTCTCTTCTTCCCACTGCTTCTCTCCTCTCTGCTCATCTCCACTCCCATGTCACAGTGTCCAGGCCTCACATCACCACCGAGTACACACACACACACACACACACACTCAGTGTTTCTGTTTGACACAAACGTAATTACACACTCTGTCTTTCCCACACACACACACACACACACACTCTGTCTCCCCCCCCCCCCCCCCCCCCCCACACACACACACACACACTCACATCACCACACAGAGTATGTCTGTACAGACTTTGCTGCTACTCATTCAGACTATGGGACCATTATACACATACACACACATACACATACACACACACACACACAAATTATGATTGTGTGTGAGGCATAAAGAAAGCGTGTATATGTGTACTATACGTATGTGTGTTGTATGTGTTTGCATTTGTGTATTTTAGCAAAGGTTTCCAGAGTGGAGGTTAACACAGACAATGCACTTTTTTCCAAAGTGAACTAAAAGATACAAAGTGTAGCTCTCTCACATTCACACAGTTAAATGGTTTACCACTTCCACTTGGCCTGTCTACAAGCAGCTCTGCCAATATCACACACACACACGTATTTAATTCGACAATCACAGACCATTTTTCATGGACATAAACATTGGCAGCATTTTATCAACATAATGTAATTTTAAAAATCACATTATTTTTGGAAGCGTAAAGGTTCACAAATGGCTCCAACACACAGTTTAGAATATATATTTATGCGTATTTGCCATCTGATTGGACTGAATTGCAGGTGCACTCACTGAGCAGAAATTCGTTAACTATTTGAGTTTATGTGAAGGAGATTGCCACTCAGGAAAACCTGCATTAAGAAAAGCAATGAAAACAAGTGTCAGGATCTTGTTAGCGTCAGTGTGATTGATGTTAGCGGTTTAGCTTAATCAGCAGAGGGGCCGTGGTGGTGCATTTAGCACATTCAGCTGCGTTACATAAACACATCAGGATGAATGACACACATGAAGCCTGCAAGCCCAAAGGACTATCACAATGTGCTAATGAAATGTGTTCCACTGCAAATGCAATTTAACCTTATCAGCACAACAACAGCTATGTGGAAGCAGCAATTTTGTGTGCTTTCCCTTTCTCTTTGTCTCCAGGTGTGTGAGTGTGTGTTAATGTGTGTGCAATGCATGTGTTCATATATGTGAACGTACAGCACAAACATTTCTATGTGAATACACAAGAGTTAAGCAGTCAAGTAAAGCAGCCCGGAAAGTTCTCATAGCCAGCACAGGATTGAATGCACCTCTAAAATGACAACTTACTGCAGGCCATTTCTCACACAAGACTGCTTCTCTACACTGATGTCCAGCGGCCAGCAGAGGCTAATTATATGGGTGTGTGTGTGTGTGTGTGTGTGTGTGTTTCTGTGTGTGTGTGTGTGTGTGTGTGTGTCTGTGTGTGTGTGTGGGAAAGACAGAGTGTGTAATTATGCTGGTGTCAAACAGAAACACTGAAAATTTCACATTAAGCCAACTTAAAGAGAATTGTGAGCAGGCCACATTGTGCACTGCTATAGTCAGAAATAGTTTAAGCAGAGAGTGATCACAGTCCCTATGTGCTGAACAAGTCTTCATTCTCAGACAAAATGTGAATAACATAGCTAACAAATGGCTTTTCGTATAATGCCGATAGTGTCTAATTAATTAAAACAGCACTGTATGTATGTAGGCATTATGCACTATGTAAGAATGTAGACTTAGCCTTTTACTTGCAATTAAAAGTTTCTCTGCAGTCACCAGCTCCACAGGACATCACAGAGTCACACTGGCAGTGCTGACCAAGATGCAGCAAATAGGCTGGTACTGTAACTTTCATATTAAATGTTACATTTTCTGTGAAAACAACAATTAAAAAATCATTATACTCTTTGTATGCATCTATAGTATCAGCATGATCATGCAGTGCGTCTTCCACATACGCTGGTGGATTGGTGGACTTGCTAGAGATGTGAAAGGAAACTTCCATAAAAGTGGTTCCTTACTTTTGTACAGAGGTTTCCTTGCCAGAGCCCTAGTCAAAACTCCAGAAATGTGAGTGATGGGTTCACATGTGAATAGAACTAGAAAAATTCCAAAAGGCATGGCTAGTGGGCAGGATGTGACAAGCTTCTGTCGATTTGAGCAACACACACCAAAAACACAAAGCACAAAGCCACACAGTTAAATCTAATACAACTCCACTGCAGTCCCAACATTACATCTATTGGTGTGAGTTCCCTGTCAAACTGACGCATTGCTAATAAATGACAATTTATTTATTTTTTACTACATTACATTATTGTCAGTGGTGCATGGATGCGCATAAACACCATTTACACTCCATTAATACACATTACAAAACAGTGTTTAATCACTGTTTTTTTTTAACGATCGCTAATGTTAAAGACGCACAGCTCACCCACCTCCCTTTTTTACTACCAAGCCACTGATTACAGCAATAATGTTCAGTGTTCAGTCCAATGTCTTATTCATGAGGGAGAAAAGTCCAGCTACACACCAGTACTGGGTCTGTGCACATGGTTCTCGTCCTTCACACACCGTTGGGGACATTCTGCCCAATGGTCTGACAAACAAAGCACAGCGGGACCTGTAATGGCCGCAGCAGGGCGGCAGGAGTACTGTAAAACGCCTCATACTGGGGACGCATGGAGCGCTGCATTCGTGCATTCGTGGCTTCTGTTAGTCACAATTAAAAGTTCCTCTGCGTCTACCATCCCCACAGGGCCATGGAGTCACACTGGAAACACTGACCACCATGCAGAAAATAGGCTGATTACTTTCAAAGAAAATGTTTCATTTCTTGCGAAAACAAAAGTCTATTAAATTATAAAACATGAATGTTTGATAATGATAATATTTTTTTTTTTGTTTTGCTAAAGAACAGAGAAAAGTATTGCGAGCAACGTGTTGCTTGGATGACCCTAATTTCCAGAGGAGTGGTGAAATACTTGAGAGTGCATCATTAGCACTTAATGCAAAGTGTGTGGAGCATTCACCTCCATAATTAAGTTGGGAGACAAGCTCATTTTCAATCGTGGACTTAAATTGGAGTGGGAGAAACAACAGGACACAGGCAGAACATTACACTCCAGAGAATGAAACACTTTCTCTCCTCTTTAATTTCTTTCTTTTACTCTCTGCCCTTCTTCTTCTCCTCCTTCCCTTCCTCCTTCCTTCCCTCCTACCATCATTTTCTCCTTCCATTCTTTTTATCATTCATTCATTCTTTCCTTCCTTTCTCTCCCTTTGTACTTTCTTTCTTCACTGCGCTTCTCCCACCTCTTGTACCATTGTTTTCCTCTCTTCTTTTGTACCCCTGTTATGGTGATGGGGTACTGGAGTTTGCTTGTAATGTTGTTGCTCTGTCTTGTCTTGTGTAAACAGGTGTCCTGGTGCATTGCTTATTGTAATTGGAGCCTTGTGGCCTTTTATGTGTAGTAATTGTACGGTGGTGGGATTCTTTGTGCTCTTCTCCATTTGACACTAACCCATTGTGAACATTTCCAATTCTGAACTCCACATGCATTTCCTATTCTTCCACACCTTTGTCAGCCAACACCACCACCACCTCCACACCTCCTTTCCTCGCTGATCATCTGATCTTCTTTTCTTTATTCTTCATTTTACCCTCTTAACTATTATAATCTCTTAATTCCTGTCTATCACATTCCTTCTCCTTCCCTTGTCTTACATCCCACTCTCCCTCATCTCTCTCTCTCTCTCTCTCTCTCTCTCTCTATCTATCTATCTCTCTCTGTCTCTATTACCTTCTCATTTCTTTTCTTTTATCAGCCACTCTCTGTCTCTCCGTCTCTCTTTCCATCTCTCTCTTGCTCTCTCAGTCACTCGCATTTTCTACCTACCTAGGATAGGAACACATTCTCTTTCCTTCCCCTCTCTCCCCTATTGGTCTCTCACAATGCTTTCTCTGTCCTCTGTACCTGGCAGCATCCTGTTGCATTTCCTTCTCCCTCTCCGCCATATAATTTCCTCCTCTTCCTCCTCCTTTTTCCACTCTCTTCATCTCTCTCTTCCTAACTAGGATAGGAACACATTCTCTTTCCTTCTTTTCTCTCCCCTGTTGCTCTCTCTCCCTCCCTCACAACACACACTGCTGTTTGTTTCTCTGCTTCCTGTACCTGGCTGCACCCTGCTATTTCCCCCCTCCCCTGATCCCCCTCTCCTCCTCCCCCCCTGCCTCCTTTCCCTTCTCTCTCCACCTCTCCCTTCTGCATCTGCCCTCTTTGGCAAATGGCTCCCTGCTCCTGCAGCTCCAGAGAGGGAGAGAAAGCCCTGAGCTGGGCTCTCTTCCAGCCTTTGCCTCCTGAAGCTGCGTGGTGACACAGAGCTGGAGCCGGGGGCCTGGGCTCTCCATGGCCTCCTGTGGGGGACTGTCTCAGCTCAGCTACCCAACATGGCCACTCACAACCATCAGGGCAGAACAGCAGCACAGAGCCCCACACAGGCAGCTTGTGCTAACACATGTACAACCAATTTGTCGTTTGCCTTGTCAATAACATTTTCCTCCAAAGGAGGACTGTAAGACGTGCACAGCGACATCAGCGGGCAGGCAGTAGTATCCCCCAAACATCAGGACATGCTTGCCCCATCTGCGTTCAAGTGTGCAGGTCCCAAATCGGCCTCCACAGCCACATGAAGTGGCACCAACGGCAACAACGTTGATTCCAACCCCCCACCCCCCTTTTTTGGAGCAAGCGTCATCATCGGATACAATGGACAGCTATAAGAGAGAGAGAAACAGAGACAGAGAGAGACAGACAAAGGAGAGACAGGAACAAAGGAAAATTGTGTTTGTGCACCTGTGTGTACGTATGTGTGCATAGCTGTGTGTGTGTGTGTGTAAGGGGGGGGGGGTGCACAGAAAAAAGTTGAATGTGAAGGCTACAGTGCAGCTACATACTAAAACCACCGACTCTTTCCCACTTGTTAAAAGTGCTACATGCCATGTGACCAGAACTGGAAGTGAACTATGAACTCGTAATGGCCCATGACATCCATTTTGACAACCCGCCATTGGCCCCACGGCCACCAAACCAATACCCTTTTGCCACCACATTAAACAGCCACTTAGATGCTTAGTTTACAGTGAGAGTTACTGCCCTTGTTCATGTAAGAGTGAACCTATTCCTTCTACAATCAACTTTACAGCTAAAGAGCAAAGCTTGGGATGCACCATTAGACAAATTTGTTTCGGATGTGCATGGGCGTGTGTGTGTGTGTGTGTGTGTGTGTGTGTGTCTGTGTCTGTGTCTGTTAATGTGTGTGTGTGTGTGTCTAGGAATGTGTGCAAGTGTTTTACTGTGTGTGTGGAGAAACCATAATGAGAGAGTGATACAGCGAGCAAAATACAGATTTCTATATACAGTATGTGTCTATATATGGATAGATATGTGTGTGTGTGCGTGTGTGTGTGTGTGTGTGTGTGCATGGGTTTATGTGTTTATATGTGTGTATGTACGCATGTACAGGAAATGACTGTGTGAGCATGTGTGTGTATATGTATATGTGTGTGCACAGTTTTATGTATGCACATTAAAAAGTTTTTATGTGTGTGTGTGCATTCGTGTGTGTGTGTGCGTGTGTGTGTGCATGTGTGTGTGTGTGTGTGTTTCAATTTGTGCTAGAGTAGGTGAAGTACAGGTCATTTGAAGCATGTGCATCACTGACTATTAACCCTCTTTCAGCAGCCGCATAAATGAACGTAATGCACATCTAATGGGCAACATAAAGCAAATTGACTACCAGATAATCCACTCTCAATTACAGACCAGAGTGTGAAAGGGTCCTGTAAGGAACCAATCACAAATCATACTGCTGTAATCATCCAATGACAAACAGGCAACAGTAATGAACCACTCACAAGTACATAGATTAAATGAACCAATAAAATCATGCATATGAAATCAACCAATCAGAAATACACAGCTATAATCAAGCAACCGCAAACCACAAGGCCATAGTGAGGAAGTTATAACACACACTGTAATTTGCGAAATTGAACCACTATTAGAAAACGTGTCAGATTTTTAATGCCTAGACAATCACACAGCTGTCTGAACCAATGAGATACAACCACTGCTATGCATGAGCCAATCAGATACTCCACTGCTACGGATAAGCCAATCCCATGTCTCCTGCGGTAAACACCTCCAGACATTCAGTGGGAACGGAGCCGAGCGCATAGGGTGAAAGGTCCTGATTTAATATGATAGAGGTCACATTACCATACTGATATGGAAAATGCGAAGCATAATATAAAGGATGGACAAAGTCAAAACTGTATAAATCACCAAGGAAACACACAAGATTAGAAAGTGATGTGGGGAAAACATCTGGGGCCAATTTCAGTGATATCCGCAGCAGCCTACTCTGCCAAAAGCAATACCATTTTCTGTGTTATGAGCTATACCGTTCCCGTTTGTACATAAATTGGGTATGAAATTGAAAATACAGTTATTGAATTTGTTATTTTCTTTCCTACCACTTTTGTAGTGGCTGTTTAAGCTAATATTAGGTCACAGAGGAAAAATCTAGCCTGTCTATCTCGCTAGAAAGCAGGTAGAAATGACACAGAGTTTCAGAATTTGACCTGATGTAGTTCAGTTCAGAAATCAAGGACAAATAGTTAAAGCTATGCTCACATGCACACGGAAGGAGATTGACAAAGCTACTAAATACCTTTAAAACCTACTAAAATATTTTGACTTAATTTTGACTTACTTTGCAGCACTAAAAATAGCAAAGCGTGTGCAAAGATCACATGCAACATCAGGTAAAACATAAATGACCACAGTATCTCTGAACATACTGTAGGATGAATCTCAGGAAAAGCATCAGCATTTAACGTGGTCCACTTTAAACATTCATTACATTACATATTATGTAATCCAGAGAAACTTACAGTTACTTAGGTATAGGGTTTCAGTTACAGTTGCTGGATCAATGTGGGGTTAGATACCTTGCTCAAGGGCACTTCAGCCATGGATGAGGGTGCAGGACAGCATTAGTAATTTACTCCCCCACTCCCATTCCCATTCCCATACCTGCTGTCAATGAGAGACTATGGAGTTGGGAACACAGCTTCCACACCAGACACCAGACACAACAGGACTCAAGATCACAGCACACATCAGAGTACTTCTCTGTACTTGATACTGGCTTTTGTAAAGGTTCATACATCAGAGGGCCTAAGAAGTACAGTATGGTGCTCATCATCCAGATACTAAGAGATCACTATTCTGATCACTCTTCACAGGTGTCTGTTGGGACTGGTTAAGGCATATGCTAGCTGCCTTTGTTTGTACATGAAAGATGCTTAATCACACACAGGCATGGGGCTTTGGGGCCTGTGCCTGAGTCTCTTTCTCTTTGTGTTGATGTCCGTGTAGTTATTTGTGTCTCTGTGTGTATAGAAATGTGCACAGGTGTGTATGCATGTCACGGCAAGTGCCTGAGCCACTGTCTCTTGCTTTATGTGTGTGTGTGTTTGTGTTTGTGTGTGTGTTTGTGTGTTTGTGTGTGTGTGTGTGTATGTGTGTGTGTGTGTGTGTGTGTGTGTGTGTGTATGTGTGTGTGTGTGTGTGTGTGTTTGTCTGTCTGTCTATGTTTCTGCACCAACATGCACATAGATGTGCAGCAAAGCGTGTTGATGATTTCAGCATTCTTTCCTAAAAAACACAGGTGATGTGACAGATGTGTGTGTGCCAAAGATAGTGTGAGCTGTCATCTCCAACACCCACGCCACTCCTGTTTGGAAAAGAGTTATATAAAAAGTGTCTTCTCTAAGAATGGCCAAATAACAAAACAGCAAATAGGTGAATGGCAAATAGATTATTAGTCTGCATTCAGGCAGAAGCAATAACATGTGCTGTCACACTTGACTCAGATCACAAAGTCTCTGGAGACTGTGTGTGTGTGTGTGTGTGTGTGTGTGTGTGTGTGTGTGTGTGTGTGTGTGTGTGTGTGTGTGTGTGTGTGTGTGTGTGTGGTGTGTGTGTGTGTCTGGAAGATAGTGCTTGTTTCCTTGGTTACTGTTAGGGTGATTTACGAACATTACAAACACAACCCCCACACAACCCCCCACCCTCCCCTCACCCCCTGTCTCTCTCTGTCTGTCTACCTCCGTTTGTCTGTCTGTCGGTCACATAGCAACAAAAATGTCTGTTGATTTTATTGTGCATGTGTAACAATCATTTGGGATGTAAGCAGAAGATCTATCCTGTATCTGTGCGTGTGTGTGTGTGTGTGTGTGTGTGTGTGTGTGTGTGTGTGTGTGTGTGTGTGTGTGTGTGTGTGTGGGTGTGTTTTTTTGTGTGTGTGGGTCTGTCTGTCTGTGTGTCATCACAATAGTCAAAAAAAAATGATTTCGACTTTTGATTTTAATACCTGGGTTCCTGTGTTGGAGGAACTCTCCAGTGAAATGCTGTGATGAGAGCAGGAACTCTAAATAGTTCCTCCTGCATGCTGGCTGGTTATGTGCAGCCCTGTGGCTGGCTGTGCAGAGACACTGAGGGAGACCCTGGATGTGTTCACACAGCTCTGCTCCTGAGTGGGAGGGAATTATCTTTTTTTTTTTTTTTTTTTTTTTTTTGGACTCCATCATACCATCCTCACTTTGAGTCATGTGGGCCCAGATCCAGCAGAATACACACACACACATTCAGACACAAACACACACGCACACGCACACACACACACACACACACACACACACACACACACACACACACACATGCATACAGTACACATTCAACAGCAACAAACATTGGTGACTTAGTGGAGAACTGAGTCACATGCACACACAGATAATCCACTCAAGCACACACATAAACACATAGTTTTTAGCCGTACAGAGCTTGTGGAATATCTTTGAAAAATCAACCTTTTTATGCATATTTAAAAATTCTCTCTCCAAAAATTCTCTCTGCGTGTGTGATCGTTAAGTGTTCTGACTGATTCCAGAGGTTGGCCTATTAGTATTCCTCTCATTGGGCTCTTCTCCAGCACTGGGAGACGAGCTGCAGGGATATTTTTAAAAGCTGATTAAAAT
>CM059285.1:17169265-17176765 GCA_030347295.1 Setipinna tenuifilis
TCCCAGCCATTTAGACAACTAGTACTACTAGTACTACTAGAAATTAACTTTGCAAAATGTGAACTTTTACTGTAGATGCCAATGACAAATCAATGATAAAATTCACCAGCCACTCAATACTAAATTATTATTTAGTGTCCAAAATTTACCAGCCAATGTCACATTTTACCAGCATTTGACTGGTGGCTGGGGTGAATTTCCATGCCTGCCACACACACACACACACACACACACACAAACACACACACACACGCACACATGCACACACACACACACACACACACACACACACACACACACACACACACACACACACACACACACACACACACACACACACACACACACAAACACACACACGATGGGCTGCAGGTTAGCAATTGAACAGGTCTCTGTCGACCTGTTTCTTTACTGCAGACTGCTTGGTGTGTTTATTGTGTGTATTAAATGTCTTTATTTGCACACAGGCTACAAATACCGCGGTGGTCACATTCTTCAGATACAACTCAGTTGGTTTATCACACCAACATGCTGGAGATTAATGTCCAATCGTCAGTGTGTTTATATGATGAAAAGGTGGAAAGGAATATGATGATTTACCCAACGTGAGGGTGTATTACCATAAGTCTCTGGCCAGTAGGTAAACTATGCCAAACTATGCCACATTTCAACCTATAAAATCTTTGGCATTTTTGCTGCCCAAAGGGCTCTCTCTGGTTGCCGCCTCTGCCTCTGCCTCTGCCTCTGCCTCTGTCATTCTGTTGTTGCAGACACAGTATGAACTCTCAGCTCGCCTCTTCTCAAAGGTCACGGCGGGCTCTTCAAAGCAGCCCAGGCCGAGGCTGAGCCAAACTCACTCTGTCACGACACACACACCACCAATTACTCCCTGAAAGGGATGGGGTGGGGTGAGGTGGGATGGGATGGGATGGGAGGTGGGGTCTTCTAAAGATGTGGCTCACCCTGGTGCCAAGAGTGGAAAATGCCATCAGAATTAGAGGCCTGGCTTCTCACATTATGCAAGTCAGGCAAAACAAACTTGCAAATACCCACAGCATTAACACGTGGGCCTTCGTATCAGACAGCTGAAGCACAGCATTGGAAAGTTAAAGTCCTACCTTGATTTTTTTTCTGCCAGCCATTCACTAAACCAGCTGATACGCAGATCTTCAGCCAGGTAGATGAGTCAGTTAGTGAAATCATCTTTTTTTAAAGTGCAAAAGTAAAAATCTGGTTTCCCACCTTTCCATGACATAATATACTATATATATATATATATATATATATATATATATCACAACTATACAATAAATCTTTGTGTTTACAAAAAACTGTTGTACTTTGACACTGCTTAGCGATGATGTAAGACTTGACAGTAACACTCATTTGACCTCCAGCTAACATTACACACACCACTCCTCTCTATGATGTATGTAAGAAAGCAACATGGTGGAGGTCTGACTGGGAAGCTCAGTGATCCACTCACATCTTCAGTGAACTCCAGCTGAGACCGCTGGAGCGGCGGGTTCAAAGACTGCTATGTTTGTGTAACTTCAAAGTACCCCCGTGCCTCTGATCTGGCCCTGCGCTGTTGCTCGCCATGGAGGTAGTGTAATAACTGGAGAAAGGGAGGAAGGGCCGCCTCCATTCATTTCAATTGGAAATCCTGGACCAGTGAATTCAGCTAAAATTAGGGGAAATTTTCAAGTTTTAAAATGGAGTTTCATGGGGTTTATACGCCACCGTTGTACTTAGCCAATTGAGTGCCATGTTACTGATTGGCGTGAGGTAGAGCAGAAAGCTATATCGAGGAAGGGCATTGGATGTTCAAAAATGGACGGTGATGTAGTTCATGGACACCCCCGTGCATGAGCTGAGAGTGGAGCACCCACCAATCAGCATGGGGGAAATGCGGGGTGGATATAAAGAACAGAACATGATTCATCCAATCACAATTAAGCAATAGAACATTTCAGTTTTAGAATCACTGATATAAACTTGTACAAATATTAAAGGCAGACTTCTCAGTCTGTTCTGTATTTTTTTTATGTCAGTAACCCATCTGACTGCTCAGGTTTATCTCGCAGTCAGTCCACCATTAATAACATGCATGACTGGCCGCAGGTCAGTGAGTTTGCCACCCCTTCGTCATATATGTGACTGCTCAAGAGCAACAGCTTATCGCCCTGAGCAGAGCTGGGACATCAGAGGCTCAGATTAGTGTGTGTGGGGTCTGCAGAGACACTCAGATTAGCGCTGTGCTTCTCTCACCTGAGTCCCAGCTGTGATGGTTGTCATGTTATCAGTCCAACACACACAGCTACCAGGGGGATTCCAGCTGTCCCATTAAATCTTCAGGGCCAGCCGCCTCACGCATTCTCCGAGACGAACTAGAAAAGGTGGGTCAACCGTGGATGACCCATGACAGACCTTCACAAGGCAGAGTTGTACAACAAAACTGTGTATAATTAAGCCGGCTGTGTGTATGTGTGTGTGTGTGTGTGTGTGTGTGTGTGTGTGTGTGTGTGTGTGTGTATGTGTGTGTGTGTAGGCGTGTGTGTATGTGTGTGTGTGTGTGTGTGTGTATGTGTGTGTGTGTAGGCGTGTGTGTATGTGTGTGTGTGTGTGTGTGTGTGTGTGTGTGTGTGTGTGTGTGTGTTTAAGTTTCATTTTTCCCTATGGTGCAGCCTACGTGAAACTGTCCCCTGAGAAACCTGGCCTCAGCTTGTCTTCAAAGTGCTCATTTACTGACAGGTGCAGAGCAGAGCAGAGCAGAGAGTGGAACCTGCAGTCTCTGGGGACATGGGGGAGGGGTTGCTGGAATAGGGAGTGGGGGTTGGGTTAGAGGCTGGCCTGCCTAGAGAGCACTGTATTTATGGTAGAGACACCTACAGCTTAAGAAAAGGGAAAACACATGGCTCTATCAAACCCTCATGTGTGGTTAGGCACACACACATAAAAACACACAAACACATATAAACACACACACACACACACACACACACACACACACACACACACACACACCCACACCTTAGGCATCATTTTTCCACCCAGCACTTCAGCAAGACAATATTGACCTTTACAGCATTTCTTTAAGTGCTGTGTGTCCCCAGTTGATTTCACAATACGAAAAAGCATAAGAAAATAATACCTACAAAAAAACGAGAGAGAGAGAGAGAGAGAGAGAGAGAGAGAGAGAAAGGAAGAGATTTCAACTAAAACAATAAAGACATATATCCAGTTGAGAAAACCTTGTGGTGAACTCCAGCTAAACTTGCTGTGGGTTCAATAAGTGCAGCACATAATTATTTCCCCATCAAAGAGGCCTTAGAAGTGTGCTGATGGCACTGGGGGAATTCATAAGCAATGATGTACGAGGTGTGGTGGTGTTCAGGCGGTCCTGCAAAGGAAAATTGTAGAAGAAGGCTGAGCTGAGTTGAGTTGAACTGAATGATTTCTACAATGTCTAGACAGCAGTTTGAGAAAATTGCAGCCCGAAATATGATCAGAGCTTCACAGACATCAAAGATCCACTTAAGTTCAATTAGAGGGAACAGCAAACACAAGCTGTTCTCTGAGTGAAAATCAATGCTAAAGGGTCATCTTAACATTTGGCAGGATGTTGTTATTGTACAGGGCAATGTCTGCCAAGGCAAGGGCATAAAATCGAACATGTTACACTTGCATCTACAAAGCCCTAAATGTCTATGTTTAGTATATGTGACTGAATCAAGAAAATGGCTGCACTAATGGTTACATTAGGGCAGTAAGGCCCCGACATTTTATCAGTTTTGGTTATGAGATTTTCCAAAGTGACACAAGGGAGCACTTAAGCCATAAAAACATCTTTTGGAATTCAATCTAAACAGCTAAATGTCCTTTGCTGCAATGTGTGTGTGTGTGTGTGTGTGTGTGTGTCTGTCTGTCTGTGTGTGTGTGAGAGAATGTGTGGTGTGTCCATGCCTAAGTGTGTGTGTGTGTGTGTGTGTGTCCAGTTATTGCAGTTCAAGCAGGGGTATTGTGTCCCTGACTGCCCTTTTGTCTCTGCACAGAAGAGTCGATATTGGGGCTCCTCTGATGGTGTTTGTGAGGGAGCTGACTGATGTGCATTTCAAGTGCTGAGTTACAGGCCAGGCCCAGAAAACTACCAATCTCAGCCCACGACTCACGCCATCAAGCAGATGAGTGTCAACAGTGAGTGTCACTCCATTTACCCAGTGTCACTTAAGACTGGAGGGAAATATTAGTACTATGTAAAGAAATAACATATGCGCCTGTATTTACCCTGTGGTATTGGTACTATGTAAACCCTGATGGTACATGTTGCATCCTTGGTATGCTCCAAAAAAATATTTGTTACTTTACTTCACATAGGCAACGTTTCGATCGTCCTGTGGGATCTTCATTAGGCAAAAACCGAGGAAGACGCCACAGGAGAATCAAAGTGTTGCCTATGTGAAGTAAATTAATACATATTTTTTTTGGAGCATACCCAGTGTGCAGAGCACTTTCTCACATGATTTATCATTATCGTCTACCACCTGGAATATTTTTATTCTGGATATGCACACCCTTCACTTCCAAACATGTTACATGTTGCATCCTCCACTTCCTCATTGCAGGAGTGTCTAATAGTGAACCAATTCACATCCTTGTTAGAGGAGTGTTTAATGGTGAACCAATCCACATTCTTGTTACTGGACTGTTTAATAATAAACCAATCCACAACCTTGCTACTGGACTGTTTGAAAATTAACCAATCCACATTCAATTTGTAACAACTGAGGTAAATGCAGCAGCACTAATCGCAAAGGTTCAACAGTGTAAGTAGCTTTGGCCAATATGTGAGCTGGTGTTAGGAGGACACCATCCATTATAGTTCAGCTATAGTCCGTCCAAAGAGCACCAGTGGCACAATGACCTCGGCAGCCTCTTACAGGTCCACACAGGCATGTAAACGTCCTTTCCCAGTGTGTTTGCATTAAAGCTTCATGAGTGAGGACTGGCCATGAATAATGGAGAGCCCTTTTTATCAGAGAGGCACTGAGCTGATCCCAGGCCTGAGGGGGAAGCCATGTGTCCACACTGATGTCTGCATCACCACCGACACTCACACAGCACAACACTCATCTCACAGGCAGCCCGCGCCTTCTCTGTCTGCTGGTGTTTCTGCTGCTCTCAATGCCAGCAGAAGGCAATTAGGGCAATGTTATCCTGTCACTCAAGACATAAAATATATATAACTTTTGTTCTAGTAATAAAACTGCATATGATGTGGGTGTATTTTATTAACCTAGGTGAATAAAAAAAGGTTCTGTTTATACTCGGAAAACTTAATGTTGTAGAAATGAGCCATCATTGTCTGCCTATAAATATCTAGTAACAATGTATAAAAGGTTATAAAATGCTAACTACTGCTATAATTTCCAAAATAAAATTGAGACATATACACTGAATTCTGCAAAACTCTAAAAGCTCTGTGATCTACAGACAGGGGCTAATGTGTAATGGATGCCAGCTAGTAGCTTGGTGAGGAGCACATAAGCTAACAGAGGTGTAGAGGAACACAGAGTAAGCAGACTACCTTTATACATACTGTACAATGAGATGCATGTACCTAAGTCAGTTTCCCAGAGCAGGGACAGTACAGACACACATACTTCCTACACATGCTGCAGTATGTACATGGATAGGGCTCATACCCATACTCACAACTGTGTTTTCTAAACAGTTATATTGCTGTATATGCCCAGTAAAACACAATGACATGACAATAACTATCCAGGATTTACATTGTCCAACTGGTCGTCTACAGTCATGACTATAGGACTCCAAAAGTACATGTCCAGATTCGAGCCTATCACTGCACAGTTAGTAAACACATCTGGTAAATCAGATTGTCTAACATCTAACATGTACCGGAGTCAAATCCCTTGTACATGTAAGTATACTTGGCCAATAAAACTGATTTATGATTCTGATTCTAAATCTAAACGTACCGACCATGTTGGCCTCATTCGCCTGGTAATGACTCATTTAAGCTTTTACCTACTTATGAAGATGTTTAATTAACGTGAACAAGTTGCATAGTGTCGCTTTAAGATTAAAAAACAATTTACAGTTATTTAGGTACAGGGCTTCAGTTACAGTACCTGGAGCAATGTGGGCTTAGATGTCTTGCTCAAGGGCACTACAGCCATTGATGAGGGTGCAGGTGAGAACAAGTTGTTTACTCCCCCACCCCCATTCTTCCTACTGGAACAGGATTTGAACCTGTGACCTACCAGGACCAACTCTGTAACGACTAGGCCACAGCTAGTGGAACTGTGTGGCTTTGTGCCATCAGGGCTGAGGCTTGTGTCTGTTCTTCAGCGCTGAAGCCTGTTTGTTACCTCCACTGCTGAGATCTGTCTGTTTCCTCCTTCCTCTCATCAAAGCCTTTCTTTGCCCCATCTCAGTCATGGTTGGTGTGATGTGGTGTGTCTGAGCATGCCCAGTGCACATAGTTAGGCTGAATGACAGCTAATGACACCCGCTGAGAGATTGCCTATTCCCACGACACTTTGCCGGCCACAGCAGGATGGCTCCATCATTGGCCTGCCAGCACAAGCGAATATGTCTCTCTCTAAGACATTTCACTCACTATCTCTCTGTCTCCGGCTTTTTTTTCACCATCCAATAATCCCCTCTGTCCCACAACCCTTTTATTTTCTCTCCTTCGGTCTGCCTCCTGCCTCAACCTCTCCTGACTTTATTTTCTGTCTCTCCGTCCATCCATCCCTCCCATCCCCTCTTCACCCACTCTTCCCCTTGTCCCCATTCCTTTTCTCCTTTTGTGCAGCTTTGACTTGTCCCCCCCCACCCCAACCCAGCTTCACCCCCTTCCCAGTGGCTGCGACCACTGATTAAAAAACAGCGAGGAGAAATCAGCTGTCCAGACCTGCCATCTGACAGAGTGGGGATCAATCCAGCTGGCCGCTGCCTGATGGGCCGAAAGGCTCCTTCTCAGACTCAGAGGCAGCAATCAGAAATGGAGTGGGAGATTTTCAGCTCTCTCTCTCTCTCTCTCTTTCTCTCTCTCTCTCTCTCTCTCTCTCTCTCTGCCTCTCTCTCTCTCTCTCTCTCTCTCTCTCTCTCTCTCTCTCTCCGGCCAGAGGTCCTCCTTCCTGGACTAAGATGAGCCCCTCTGTCACACCATGGTGTCCTCTGATCACCTGGTGATGCTGCAATAACCTATTCTCTCTCAGATCCATCACTGAAAACTGTGCGAACAATCACATCCAATTTACCCACTCTGCTATGCTATGTAACTGTCTTACATTGCATTTGGTGAATGCTGTCTTGCACAGCAACGTACAAGTAAAGAGCAAAACCCAAAAAAAGTCTAATTGATTTAGACTTGACTTGATTGTTCCCGTCCCATGTCGAAATAACTGCTTCTCTTATGCTTGTTACTGGTTGGTTTAGCATATGCTGAACACATATGTTTACGAGTCC
>CM059285.1:17181765-17189265 GCA_030347295.1 Setipinna tenuifilis
TTGGCAATCCCGGTGCAACCAAGACATGGACTCTGATGAAGACGCATGGCGTCGAAACGTTAGTTGTTGTTTTGCACCTATAAAATAAAAGTAAAAAAGAAGACTCCAAATCTCTCCCTTTTTATTGGACATATGCCCATGTACTGACACGCTCAGGCCGCTCAAAGCACTTGGTCCATTCATTTATTTCTTCATTCTGTTCACTCTTGTATGCTCCTCAATCGTTCTGTGTGTGTGTTTGTGATTGCATGCACGCACGCACACACACACACACACACAACCACACAACAACCCACATACGCGCACACACACACACACACACACACACACACACACACACACACAGTCATTCGATGATTCCTCCTCGTGAACGGGCAGCAGAGTTGCCCATATGGCAGAAACAGATGCTATCATCAGACCAAGCGTTTCTGCATCGGGCTACTGATGGAAAAATGGCCGCTGCAGAAAATGACTCACTCGGCCAGTAGCAGCATTTTACGTGATCTCTTTTTTTCCCCCTCTGAAGCAGTACATTGATTTTCACTAGGCGACTTCCACACTGCCTAGTCCTCCACTGCGTGCCGCATTCAGACAGTTTTTCAATATCTTTGACAAAACATGTATTCTGGGAAGGCTTGTTTTGCCACATTGCACTGCATTTCTGTCAGATACAAGCCTATAACATTAGGCGTTTGAATGGGTGTCAAGCACTCGTGTGGAAACACTTTCGCTTTGTGTTATCAACCATATTAGTAATACACTGACTGTTATCCTGAAGTCACCTGTTTGACTACAAAGCACCTTGGGACTGCAGTGGGATGCTATTGTGGTCCTGATGTGTCCCCGTGACAACCAGACAGTGACATTCCGGCGGCAAGGTAGGACTAGAGGGCTCCTGCATTTAAATATCACCTCCTGGAGTGATGCAGCAACAAACCACACACACAAACATAAATGCACACACACACACACACACACACACACACACACACACACACACACACAGACAAACACATACACATACACATGCACACGTACTCACACACACACACAAACACACACAAACACACACACACACACACACACACACACACACACACACACACACACACGGGTACACAGCCCTGGCTCTGTAAATGTGTGTGCCTAACACAGTTCTGTATGTGTGTGTGTGTGTGTGTGAGTGTGTGTGTGTGTGTGTGTGTGTGCATTTGGAGAGGGTGGCTTCAAAGGAACATAAGGGTGAAAAGGAGCAAAGCTGAAAAGCAGAGAACAAACCTGACTAATTACTCCATGCCAGGAAGGAGATATTTGATCAGAGTGTGTGATGGCTTCCATTTGTAAAAACACACTGTGAGGCCAGCGAGCATGTCAGGTTAGTAATTGATTTGTGAGTGTAGGATCCTATTGTTTGCTAATTACACACTCAAGGACTCACCTGCACTTTGATCTCATGTAAGTTTAACCCTCCGGTCATGTTTGCCTCCAGCCCCCTACTTTAGTGTTCCCGGTCAAAACTGACTGAACGGTCTGTTTTAACTGCTCTTAAATTAGCACAAAGATTTTTTTTCACCACCATTTTTTTTATTAAACATTCTTTAGTTGAGGACAGTGTTTCAAAGTAGTGTCTAACAACAATTTATAGAAGTGAACATTAAATAACATCAGTGAAAATACAATTGGGAATATGAACTACAAAATAAACATGTTGAATTAATTTACTCTGGATACCCATTCATTTCCTATGGCGGTCACTTTTGACTGGGAACACCACAGGTGTAACAAGGTTGATTAAAACACCCAAAATTGAACGAAATAGGTAATCATCACTTTTATATGTTCAAGTATACAGTGTGGAGGATATCATAAGGTCTTGAGGTAATCAGATGTAAAACATAATATTTATGAGTATTATAAGTTGTAAAAAGGTCATATTTGACCCGAACATGACAGGAGGGTTAAAAAGATTACTGCCTTGGGAATGAAAATACTCGACCAGCTTCAGTCATGAACATCAAGCTTTGCAGTCCTGAGATGTCTGAAATACAGTCTTTTGACACACACAGGCACACACACACACACACACACACACGCACACACACACACACACACACACACACACACACACACACAGACACACACACACACACACGCTACCGGAGCTGTACACATTACTGAGGGAGACAGGTGTTGACACACATGCCTAGCAGGCGTGCACAGGCAGGCGAGGGAGCCCACACTCAGATGACTGAAGACAGCCTACAGAACAGATTCTGGTATGATCCAGCCTAATCCCGCACACATACCACAACCAAGGCCAAGGCCAATCTCGATTAATCCAGCACCCACATCTGAGTCCACATCGCGTCCATCGCACGGCAATATCTGGCCGTGTTTGAACAGTTGAGTAATCGCAGTGAAGCCCGGGGCTAGCCGATCGCGCAAATCCCTCCACTAACCATTCCACTCGGCAGGATTACCATACATTGGCCATACACTACCACACCATTCAGAACAGCCAGGAGCCCGACAGCAGACAGCCTCCACGCAGCCGCCATTCAGTCATTATTGAATTATTGCATAAAGAAACGTTGTGACTCACTGGCCACTTATTGTGACTCAATGCTGAAAGCAGGAGAGACTGGAGGAGGAAATGAGGACTAATGGAGTAAGGCAGTAGGAGCCTGCTGAAGCACAATTTCCAAGGAGTGCAGGGCGTGTGAAGTACACGACCTTTTTTACGTGTGCCAATCACTTGGTTAATGGATCGCCACAGGGAAGCAAAATTCATTATGAGATCTCAGCTGTTTTAGCCAAGGGTCCTTTGTGGAAGCAGGTGAGATAACAATAGATAAAGAGGAACATTTAATTATATAGAAACAATACAGTAAGACGACAATTGGGTAATTTACATTTTTGAGTTAAGTTCAGTCCTTATTGTTATGCTTGGGGGAGGAGAATTGTCTTCTGCGTTTGACCCATATGGAGGTCAGTATGCACACATACACGCATGGAGTGAGGAAAGAGCCATCCCACCCTCAGAGCACACATACCCACACATGCCCAAAGCACACATACCCACACATGCCCAGAGCAGCGGGCTGCCATTAATCCAGCACCCAATGGGGGTTAGGTGCCTTGCTCAAGGGCACCTCATCTGTGGTTGTGGGGAGAGCGCTGCACAAGTGCCCAACCCACCCACACTTTTTGTAGCTGTTGGGGATCGAGCTGACCACCCTCCAATTCCTTTGCCCATACAGTACCAATCAGAAGAGCAAGAGCCTAACAGCACATCACCGGAGCTCCACACAGCTGCCATTCCAGCAATATTGAATTGACGCATGACAAACTTCATGACTCACTGGTCACTTACGGTGACTCAGAAAGGAGGAAATGAGGCCTAATGAAGTAAGGCGGAAGGAGCCTACTGAAGCACAACTTACAAGTGGTGCAGAGCGTGTGAAGTGCACAACCTTTCACGGGTGGTCGGTTGATCGAACCGACCGCCCTTTAGTAATCGGGCCAGCTCCCTTACTGGTGTGCCACAGATGTCCCCAGCTGGGCTTCAATTGGACATAGAGTGAAGTAAAAGCAGGCCTGTTTCTCATTTGTTTTAAAGAGAAACAAGTAAAATATCAATCAAAGCCAGTTTATCTCTAATGACACACAACAATACAAGGCCAGGACATTTTCCGATTATGTGTGAAAGTAACGTAAGTGGCAGGACAATAGCAGACAAGAAAGTGGACCCAAACCAGACCAGACCCAAAAATTCTACCTGAACCAGTATTTCATCTATAATGTATTCAAAGTATTTGAAATTAAAATGAAAGAATTATTTCAAATGCTTGAGAATGACAGTTTTCACAGCCAATTATTTTTTTGCGCTTTATATGAGTTAGCAAATCCAGAAGTGTGCCCATTGTCTCAAATTTATGGGCTGAACTTGACACTAAAAACGTTTGTACAAGTTGTACAAAATTACTTTGATGAAGTTGATGAAACTTATACTAGCAGCCGAAACATTGTTTCTAAACCAGACCTACAGTGAAGTTCTAAAATGGATTGGACACAAGTGAAGGGGCATGCTCACTTTGAGTGTGTTACTTGAAAACACACTGTTGAACACATCAACTCTGCTGCCCAGGACAGATTCCCATTTACAGAGCAAGGGCTCTACACACACACACACACACACACACACACACACACACACACACACACACACACACACACACACACACACACAGAACTGTCTTAGGCACACACCTTTACAGAGCCTGGGCTGTGTACCCAAGTGTTTTTGAACACCTACACACAAACGCTGACAGGACCGGTGTGTCCAGTTGACAGTTTCTACAACACACACAGACAGCCAGAGTGACACGTGCAGCAGTTGGCTGAATGCAACAAAGAGGGCTGGGACTAGGCGTGTGTCCTTTGAGCAAGATGGCAAACATACATGGTGTGCAGTTTAACTGTACAATGCAATGTGTTCAATGTAAAGTCATGGTGACTTGATTTGAATGTGTTCAGTTCATGGTGCATTGTAAAAATTGTAAAGTGTGTAGCACTTGTGTGGAGTGTGTAACACATTGTGTTTGTTGTTAAGTGCATAGTGTATTCTGTGGAGTGGTTAAGGGCATGGTGTGCTGTGTCAGGTGTTACATGTGTGGCACATTGTGTTTGGTGTTACTAAGTGCACTGTGTATTTTGTGAAGCGTGTGACACATTGTGTTTGGTGTTCACTAAGTGCATAGTGTAATTTGTGAAGTGTGTTAAGTGCATTGTGTATTTTGTGAAAGATGTGACATATTTTGTTTGGTGTTTAGTGCATAGTGTATTTTGTGAAGTGTTGTGAAGTGCATGGTGTGCTGTGTCAGGTGTTTACGTGTGTGACACATTGTGTTTGGTGTACACTTAGTGCATAGTGTATCTTGTGGAGTGTTTAAGGGCATGGTGCACTATGCCAGGTGTTACATGTGTGGCATATTGTATTTGGTGGCACAAGTGCATGGTGTATTCTGTACAGTGTGAAAGTGCATGGTGCACTGAGCATGTCCCAGGGCTGCTCACCTAGTCTGAAGGAGAGCGGGCCACAGATGGAGCTTCTCGCCCACATTGCTAAGAAGAGCAGAGGCGCCCAGGCTGCGAGCATCTTCTATGCCTCCTCATGGGTCCTCTCCCAGGGATGCCCCTCGTCACAGCCACCTGTTTGTACACGCACACACACACACACACACACACACACACACACACACACACACACACACACACACACACAATGTACCCCACGTACATACACACACACACAATGCACCCCACACAGGCAGGCAGGCACACACACACACACACACACACACACACACACACATACACACACACACAATGTACCCCACATACACACATGTGTACGCACACACATACACATATACACACATACAGAAACACAAAAAAGACAAGGGAAAAAAAAAGAATTTAAGTGTCAAAACAAACAGAATGAACATGCACAGCTGCCAGATCATCAAATCAGTGACCTTTGCTTTTTCAGCCCCGGCTCCATTTCACAGCCAGAGGTGTGTAATTACACATTAGTCACAGATGAGCCCATCACAGACTCAAACACGCACTGTCGAACACACACACTGTCAAACACACACACACACACAGACTGCATCTCACCCAGCGCAGAGTGTGTGTGACAGGCGAGCGAGTAGCCACACGTGTTAATCCGCCACGCATGCCGTCCTTCACCAACCAGGAAACTCTCTGAGGTGTGTGAGCTTGTTAGCAGAGTGAGACACACACCTGTGGCAGCGAGATGTCGCAGACTTGTTTTCCTCCAGCGCCTTCGACAGAACCATTCTTCTTCGGATAAAAATCCCACAAACTGACTGTCCTGGGAGTGGATGAATCTACCAGCAGCTCTCTGAAGTACTCCCAATTCAGAGAATATACCAAACACACACCGCACACAAATAACAGCCACCGCACAGTCTTCCTGGTAGAGGAGGCTCTGAGAGACGCTTAAAATGCAGAGACTCTCGTAACACTAATTGAATTTGCTGACACGCCTTCTAATTCACAAACCCGCCCTCCCATTTGTCTGTATTCCTCTGTGCACTCAGAGTCCTGGAAGAATCCATAGCAGACATAACAAAGGAGCAGCCAAGGCCTTCTACAGAGAGAGCACTACAGGACACACTCTGACTCACACACTGCTAATTCATTTATCACAGGAGGGAAATGACAATTAGAAAATGTACACTAGGCCCCAATCAATTTAGTTAAAATGCAATTACAGCAAATCAGCATGAGGGGCCTCTACAGGGCTGGAGAACGGAGGACACTCCGCTGGAGTATCGAGTGGGCACTGAACGACTCACACACTCCTGGTATGACGGAGCCAATTTCTTCAAATTCTAATTCCTCATCGCTTTTTATTTGGTCTCTGTTCTGGAACAGGGGCCCTTCGTTCTGGAACAGGGGCTCTTTCAACTAACCCTCTCTGTCAGACTATAAAAAACAGAGCGCCTTTTAACCAGCATGCCAGTTTCACTGCAACTTTTGCATGGCAATTCAATTTTTTAAACAATACAAACTTCCTTTAAATGAGCAGGGTTGTTTATACTGTGGACACCTAGCCTAGTCAACAGGACTGTGGTTTGAAGCTGAAGCTTTTAATCTATATCTAAACACTCCATAGAAACCTCATTTTATACATAGTTCCAGTATATTGTTGTATGCAGTATCTCAACAAAACAAAAGACCTGTGAATTTTTAATAAGGGTTTACATTAATAAGAACACATGACGCTCATTAAGAGAAGCTACCACCGGAGTGGAAGGGCAGTGAGGCATGTGACTCTCCTATACCGATCTATACCATTAGCCCATCGGTATGGAACAGTGTCATCAGTCTGTGGTGAACTTGCACTAATTAATGATAAATCACCTGGAAAGGAATGCTATTAAAGAGAGGTCAGTGACAAAATGGAGATGTTATGCATGCATATATGCTACAGAATGCAGGAAGGAAAAACATGGCAAGAATATTGGTGCAAAATATGCATCCCCAGCACACCACTACCCTGACACATAAATATGTCATCAGGGGTGGTAAACAACCAGGCAAACATACACACCAACACACACACACACACACACACGCACACACACACTCACACTCACACGCACACGCACACGCACACTCACACGCACACTCACAGGCACACACACGCACACACACACGCACACACATACACACACACACACACACAATTTGAAGGAGGTGCCATCACTAGGGTTGAGTAATGCTCTGACTGCCATTCCAATGAGCCTGGCTCTTTGGTGTTGCGGTCAGAGTGCATGTTTGGTATCTTGAAGACCTGGGTTCAAAGCTTGGTGGGGTGACTTCTCTCCCCCCTTTGCTACATATGGTGTCAGAAGTGGGATGGCGCACCGGAGGCCATCAAAGGCACACCTGCTGTGTGAGTCACAT
>CM059285.1:17194265-17219265 GCA_030347295.1 Setipinna tenuifilis
TTGGTGCTTCATGAGGCTTGTGGATGCTGAATCATTGCCTTCCAGGTGGCCAGGGTCGCACACAGGTCTGCCTTTACTGGCAGGGCAACTGTGACCTCCACGGACCACTAACTACACACATAAATCCAGAAAAGGTAAACCTAGTCAAATAAAACACACACACACACACACACACACACACACACACACACACAGGTAATCTGAATGCCATCACTGTCAGACACTGTCATCACTGGAGGTCATCTCATATCCGCAGGCACAGACATACACCACCCTCAAACAAGAGACATCAGGGCTTGTTAGAGCAAACAGAAAATGACACTCCTCAGAAGATCTCTCTCTTACACACATACAAGTACACACACACACACACACACACACACACACACACACACACACACACACACACACACACACACACACACACACACACACACACACACACACACACACCACCACCACCACCACCACAAGAACACAGAGGGCTGGATGGAGCAGCACAGATTTGGCTGAGGGCATCCTGATTACCACATGTCTCAAGGGGGTCCCAGGAGAATCAGAAAATAAGCACCACAAATAACACAGACACACTGTGGATACACACAGCACAGACACACACTCAGCCTTGCAGACTCCTCTGTCTCCCACACAAGCTGGTTGGCTCCAGGGACACCACTGTCCCAGACACCCTTACCTCACCTCACACACACACACACACACACACACACACACACACACACCCTCTGGGAGTCAGTCTGGAGGTAATCGATGTCTCATTCTGAGGAGATGTGGTGTCTGATAGGCAGGATGAGATCTGCAGAGGTGCTGTCCTTCCTTCAGTCAAGGCCAATTCACAGCAGCTCACAGCCCTACACACACACACACACACACACACACACACACACACACACACACACACACGCACACACACACACACATGCACCAAGAAGACTGGGCTGTGGTGGTCTCTCATCAGACTATCCTCCCAGCACTCAGTGCTACATCAGAGTTGATGCTATGACACTCCTCCCAGACTACAGGCAACCAGTAACTGAGTAAGTGAGTGAATAAGTGATTGAGTAAGTGAGTGAGTGAGTGAGTGAGTGAGTGAGTAAGTGAGTGAGTGAGTAAGTAAGTAAGTAAGTGAGTGAGTTTTTATTTTGATAGCACATTTTTAGCCACCTAGTGCATCACAAACCACTTCAAAATGAAGACAAAAACAACTAGAAAGACACCAAAAAAGTCTAGATAGGCTATTGTCCACTGGTCCCCCCGAACATCTTCACCTCCAATCCACTCCAAATTCTCCTTATCCTCCTTCTCTTCCTCTCCAACCTCCTTCTCGACCCCTCATCCTCCTTCTCCTGCTTCATGTTCTCCTCTAGCTCTTCATCTTTCATCTCTTCTATCACCTCTTCATCATTATCCTGCTCCTCATACTTGTTTACTTTGGGCGAGTCATGCGCCTTGCGGTAAATGAGTTGTACTGGCAGCCAAAGGGTCACAGGTTTACTTTCCCTCACCGACAGGTGGGTGGGGCTTCAAAGTGAATAACCAGTACTCTCTTCCATCCTCCCCCATGACTGAGGTCTTTTAAATTTGAACCGACACTGTATTATGTTTGTTTAATGAACAGGGATTTAAATGGCTATCAAAAGTGTATATATATATATATATATATATATATATATATAAAAATTATATATTTAAAGTCAACATCCCCGTCGAAAGTCAACCTATCGTGTACAAACACACACTACTCCACCCTCCGCCATGACTGTGGTGCACCTTGAGCAAGGGACCTTAGCCCCCACTGCTCCCCCAGGCACTGCATGGCTAGCTGCCCACTATATACCTGAATGTCATGTGTGCTCACTGTGTGGGTTACATACAGAGCACAAATGTCGCCAGGGGGTTTCTTCTTATGGCCTAAAGAGTCACTTTCATTTTCTCCGCCTCGACCTCTACTTCCTGCTGTACCACCTCCTTGACTTTTCTTTTTTTTTGCTTTTCCTCCCACTCGGCCATTTTCTCATTCACCTCTTTGTCCTCCATTACCTGTTTTTTTATTTAACAATTCCTCTCCTTCTCTTCATCCTTATCCACTTTTTCTCTTTGTCCTCTACTTTTTGCTCCTTCACTTCATCATCATCTATCTCCTGCTCAACCTCTACTTCCTGCTCGATCATCTCCTCATTCAGTTTCCTCCTTCTTCAAATTCTCTTTCACTCCCTTATCCATTTTCTCATCTTTTTACTCCTCCATAATAACCATCCATCTGCCTATCACCTCATCTCCTTCATTTGCTTTACCTCCTTATCCATCTCCTCCTCCTTGTCCTCTACTACTTCCTCAACCACTTCCTCATTTCTCTACTCCTCCTCCACCACCTCCACCACCTCCTCCTCCTCCTCCTCCTTTTTCTCCATCCTGGATCCTGCACACCCCCCATGGTCTCCGCTCTGCTGTTCATGCAGACTCAGCAGCCTGGTGGCCACCCCAAACCCCGAGCCAGCTGAGCAGCTCTGCAGGAACTGACAGGCCTGTTAGCCCCTTTGACAGGAGATCCCTCAGAGAGCCCAGTAAATAAATGATATCTGTCCAGTAGGGCCCCCGATGGTCCATCCACAGAAAGGCTAGTAATAAATGATATTTTCCCAGGAGACTCCAGTGTTTGGGCTAAACAAGCCCACCACCTCCCACCAAAGAGATTGCCCTCTGAATGGGGAAGACATTAACACTGAAGTAATGAGAGCAGCACAGGGGGCTTGAAACACTCTTATCTGCAGTCATTAGCAACTTCTAAAGAAAAACAGCTATCACTTAGACACACTAGCTTACACTCACGCCAGCCTCAGGGAGATGAAGGGGTGTGTGTTTTAGATTTTATTGGCTTGTTTTTTTGAGCATACATTTTCACAGATTTAAGACTGTAGGAAAACAGTTTGTAAATAAGAATCTGCCGTGTGCTCTGAAATCTGAGCCACTGAAGAAGAAAAGGCTTGGCTGCATTTATTATGCACCACCAATAGCAGTATGAAACCTAAACAGCTTATGTCTATGTTACTGCTGAACCTCCCTCACAAAAGAACAGGTGTATTTCACATTTTATTTTGTTTTATTAGTTGTTTGAACACATAGTTCTCAGACCTTTCGTCTGCACAGGAAAACCTGTTCGGAAACAGCAGAGGTCATTCGCTTAGACAGCTGAATGACCAATGAGGTGAATTGTGTGAAAAATAACACAGGTTGCCAGAATAGTCTCAGCATGTGAACAAAAGCTCACACTGGCCTTTTGTAAAGGGATTCAGGTGTTGGATAGTGAAGGAAGACAAAGACAAGTGACATCAATGGAGGTAGGAAGCTGAGTAGCAGCTAACATCAATACCAGATGCTCCTGTCCCATCATGCACCAGATGGTCCTTTCCCATCATGCACCACTAGAGAGGAACAGTGTGCCCAGAGCACAGGCCTGCTGTGGGGTTAGGAGCTGTGTGCTGCATAGACACAGAGGCTGAGGAGGAGACCAGAGGAGCACAGCAGAGAGAAAAAATGAGAAAAAAATGAATGGTATAGAGAAAGATAGTGATCGAGTAATATAGTGTGGTAGGTAAAAAGAGGTGAAGTGAAAAAATAAAAAGAAAGAAAGAAAAAAGAAAAAGAAAGACAAAATCTCTAAGGGGTCACAGGGTGTTGAATAAATGGAAGCTCATTGGTTCCCATTGGTTCCCTGCACCTCCCCTTTACAACTCCACCCATTTCCTATTCCTGTTCATTCAGTTTACCATTCCTCCCCTCTCCTCCCCCTCCCTCCTCTCCTCATTCTTTCCTCTTCTCCTCCTTCCTTTTCTTTCTCCTATACTCCTCCCTCTTCCCCTGTCCTGCTCCTATACTCCTCCCTCTTCCCCTTTCCTGCCCCTCCCCTTCCCTCATTAGCTCCTCCTCCTTCCTGCTGTGTGAGGACTGGGCTCTCTAATGCCTGCAGCCAGTGGCAGAAGCTTCAGCTGGGAAACAAATAGGTAATCGATAGCTATCTCCCCAAAGAGAGATGCATGGTGAGCACTCTACGGCCTGCGCCCTGCACAACACTCACACACTCTTAGAGCCCTACAGCCCACTCCAGCAAAGCCCCCACCTTACCGCATCCCCGGCACCTAATGCATGGCAGCCCTGAGATTTAGGAGCTAAACACACACTCAGGCCTTTACCAGGAGTCCCCCTCTCTGGCAGAGAGCCAACAGGCGCTAACACAGATGAGGGATGTGCTTACTTTGGCACTCCTGGCCGACCAGAGATGAGGGGTGATACACTTGAGGAATGTGTGTGTGTGTGTGTGAATGTGTGTGAATGTGTTTGTGTGTGTGTGTGTGTGTGTGTGTGTGTGTGAATGTGTGTAAATGTGTTTTTGTGTGTGTGTCGAAATGTGTGTGTGTGTGTGTGTGTGTGTGTGTGTGTGTGTGTGTGTGTGTGTGCCGATGTGTGCGCGCGTGTGTGTGTCGAAATGTGTGTGTGTCGACGTGTGTATGTGTGTGTGTTTGTTTGTGTGTGTGTGTGTGTGTGTGTGTGTGTGTGTGTGTGGATGTGTGTGTATGTGTGTGTGCTCCTCGCTTTGAAAAAGGGACTTGTGTGCTTACTGACTGACATAGACTATCAAAATAACAAAGCAAAAAGCCAAGGCTTTCAGCAAAGAAAAAAAACATCATTATTGTCCTGCCACTTATGTACACAAACACTCTCATTGCACACACACACACACACACACACACACACACACACACACACACACACACACACACAAACACACACACACACACACACAACCACTCAAAATCAAGGCCACGCAGCAAAACTGCTTTAGCTTGGTCTGTCAATGATCAGTTTGAAATGCTGTCACTCACACGCCCACACACATACACACACTGACACACACACACACACGCACACACACACCCATGCGCACACGCACACACACACACACATCCCTAATTTATCTCTCTGAAAGATAAGTGCACATAAAATCATACGATGTGAAACTCTTAACTGTATGAGTATATGGGAACTCAAAGACAAGATGGATGAGATGTAGCGAGGTCACATGAAACCTGTCATGATATGTCATGACACAGTAGACTGATGGATTGACCGTAAACAGCCTCAAAACAAACAGAAAACAACAACAACAACAACCAGACTGGCACATGAAATATGTCATAGGATACTACAGATTAAAAATAGTATAGTCTATACCATTTTTTCTGTTCCACAATGCCAAAAGTTTTAGTAAGGTTTTAATAAGTATCTGAAGATATTTGCATTTCCATTTCCTCTGAAACTTGAAGTGTGATAGCATCTTATTAAATTTGACACTGACAGACAGTGATAGTAAAAACCAAAAACAAAGTTGTTCATGCAATGATGCATGACCTGAAGGAATGTTTGAACACCCTTAATCAGATAAACAAATCAGACGTATTTAAAAAAAAAAATAGTATGTACAGTAAGCGAGAATGGACTGCAGAGAAGATTCGGATGCATAGTTGTGGTGTTAAGGCGTCCACAAAGTGCAGTGCAGTGGCTTTTACATGTCAAAATGCATTATCGTCTTTTGCATGAAGGATGTCAAGTTATCCATTCATACATAGTTGTCTCCATGTTAAATTTCACATTCTGATGGCCACCGAATTGTTCCCTGAATAACTTTACCGCACTGAATAAGTCTCTCCTTGACTTACAGAACAAACTGTTGGTACAAGACTTGAATGGATGATTGCAGTGCTGAAATCCCAGTCGTTAGTGCCATTACTCTCATTGCCAAGGGAGAATGTTGCAGTATGCTGCCAAGCCTCAGCTTCCTGTTAGTAGCTGTGGTCCTTCCCCAGACGTATGTAATATACTGATACTCCCTTCACTTCCCTAGTTCAGCTGATTTAAAACTGATGCAAAGTGAAAGTCCTTTTGAAATATAGGTATGCAAATGTTTAAAGCTACCTGACTTCTAAATATGCTCCATTTTTTTGCTGACACCAATAACATCGCCACTTGTAGTTATAATTATAATTAAGTCACATTCTCAGAAGTATGTTCAAATTTAATTTTATTCAGCATTATAAAAAAAAATGCCTAAAATCAACAGCTCATTTCCTCTCAAGAGAAAATTCATAGGGAGCTAACCAGATGTAGATGGATTTCTGTGTAACATGAGGTCAATGTTATAATGAGGTGAGGGGATTTGCTCTTAATTACTAGAGTATGTTTCCGCAGTCTCACTCACAAGTCTTCTCTGATGAAATTAGCATGGCGGTGGGGGAGTGGAGTTCCGGTGGCAATGTTGTTTTTCAGGTATCTTAAATAAAATGCTAATCAGAGTCATTTAAAGCCCAAGAAAGAGGCAGAAATGAGGAACAAATGGTTTGAAAAGAAGCGTATTATGAAGCAGATGGTGGCGAGGGTGGAATGGCTGCTCCTGCAATCGCACGTCTACAAGGTCTCAGAGACACCGTGGGAGAGGAACAGCACAGATGACAGCCGTGAACAAATACAAGAACAAAAGGGAGTCTCTTTCATACACTTACGGCCATAATCCCTTCAAGGACATGTGCACATGGCTGTTTCTCTGCATTCATATTCCCTCTGCTAATGGGTTAGATCCACAAGCCCATGCACAGCACAGGGTATTTTAGTTTCTGGGTATTTTTGTGAATTTATGTGTATATGTGAGTGAGAGAAAGACAAAGACACAGAGTGTGACATATGTTACATTTCCGCATATGTGTGTGTGTGTGTGTGTGTGTGTGTCTGTGCACATGCATGTATACATAAATGTGTGTGTGTGTGTGTGTGTGTGTGTGTGTGTGTGTGTGTGTGTGTGTCTGTGCACATGAGTGTAAACATAAATGTGTGTGTGTGTGTGTGTGCTTGCGCGTGCGTGCGTGCGTGCGTGCGTGCTTACACAAATACTAAAATAAATAATGCTCATATTTATCTGCTCTTGGAAAGAAACTAAAGCTGGAGGAGGCATTAGGCCTTCCCCAGTTAGAGAGCAGAAAAGGAAAATGTCACTGCAGATTATTGGTTTTATTGGATTATTGGAAGATTATCCCATCAGAAGAGCACTATAATAGTGTTACTGTTGAAATAAACAACAGAAATGAAATGATCAAAGTCATAGACATCATATGCAGTACTAACCCAAATAAATTGTTTCCAGTAATGTACATAGTCATGGCCACACCACACACACACACACACACACACACACACACACACACACACACACACACACACACACACACACACACACACACACACACACACCACATACACAGATACTGTGGTCATGGTCATAGCCAGCAGAGACAGCAAGCAGCTTGCTCAAATTCATGCAACGTGAAACATTCCAAACCATATTACCATCTATATCCGGCCAACTGACAGAAAATGGGAACTTGATTTCTTAATTCAATTGAATTACTTACACTCTTATCGTAAAATGGATTCAGTGATGGCAACTCAATTTGAAAGTGTGGTGAGAGGGGGTACGGCTGCACATCCGACCAAAGCCGGTCAATGTGACCACAGCACTCGGATTGAAGATCATATTAGGCCTGACAATATGGTTCTGAATGTGCTCCAATAGGCCTCATTCGGTTATTAAAATGAAGCAGCACTGACATTGTCTTATAAAGCTAGGAAATGGCTTCATCTCCAGGGTCATCTAAAAGCTTTCCGAATTTCCAGCCTCAGGCCTGCGTCATGATTGGATATGAGACTAAGCAGCAGCTGCTGATGTGATTACTATAACAGACTTTGTTCCACTTCCCAAATAACAGGTTTGTCTCTGCCTTGATGCAAACTGCAGCTTTGGGCACACTTACTTCTCCTGTTTTTTTTCCCCCCACTCTTTCACTTTTTTCTTAGTTTCTGTCTCACTTTCTTTGTTTCAGGACATTATCTCAAATCTTTGTTCTTGCACTGATAAGTAGTCTACTACTGACTGAAGACTTTATTTTTTTTTTTTTATAACTCACGAGTACCATGGCCAGGAGGAAGCACAGAACAAATGTAAAATTCACATTCCCAAGGCTAAGAAGTTGTGCAGAAGTGAAAACAAATTTCAAAATGAATGTCATGCACTTTTGTCAGTCTGGTGGCTATGAATTTGATGGAGAGGTAAGTACACACACACACACACACACACAGAGAAATGTATTTTGCTTATCACTGGTTGTGAAACTGCTGCAGAGAAAAATTGTAACTATTTTAAAGCTGCAAATGGGTTGTGACATAGGTGAATGGAATGGAATTTAAAGCAACCATCACACTGGATTTTATAAAAAGGCTTGAATGTGTCACAAGCTTCATCCATCCATCCATCAAACGTTCTGGTAAAGCCACCAAACTGGAAGCTAGCTCATATTTTGGGTAGCCGACCTTTTTTAGTCCGTTTACATGAAACATGCTGTGAGTGATCTTTCTTTACATAGTGATGCAGTGTTTTATGGCAACTATGCCCTGTGTGGATGCTTGGCACCCTATAATCACTGCTTACAGACACATACTAGCACCTGCTTGATTAGTACCTGTATCGTGAGCCATAGAGTTGAAAAAGACATTATGCTAAGTGAGTGCCTAGTAATAGGGTAGAGTTGTTATTAAAGGAGAAAGGGAATGAACTGAACCGAATGATGAACACATATCACACATTTTTGTTCTTCTCTCTCTCACTGTATTTGTATGTGTGTTTGTGTGTTTGTGTGTGTGTGTGTGTGTGTGTGTGTGTGTGTGTGTGCGTGTGCGTGTGTGTGTGTGTGCATGCGTGAGTGCGTGTGTATGTGTGTGTGTGTTGATAGTAATTATTTTTACTAGTAATTTTGTTATATTATGAAGGCTTAGTCAGCATTGAGGAAAAAGCAGGAACAAGGCTTTATTTCTTGCATTGGTACCAATGGAGAGACAGGAGTTTCTCTGGTGGTCTTTCAGTCTATCTCTATCTCTAAATTATCCCAAGATTTACAGCCAGTAAATACTCTTTGGTCAACAGGGGTGCAACCCCTTAGACCCACCCTACATTAATATGCATTAGACAACTGTATGTGGCAAGGCTCTTTGTTTACATGGCGGGAAAGAAGAGCTCCTTCCAGGTGTGAACCAGGCACATCTTCAGACGGGAGAATGAATTGGGGCAGACAATAGAATACACATAACATCTCAACTCTGGAGACAGACACAGATATGGCCAGGAAAGTGTCACACAAAGCTCTGAGTGTGATAATAAGAGTTACAAAATAACAGGAATATAAAATAATAATAAAGAAATGTCATTAAAATGTAACATTAAAAATGTTATGTACAATGTCCTTATTATTATTCAGATTCCTTCAGTCCCCCTTTTCAAGTCTGACTGACTTGACACTAAATCATAAAATAAAATAAAAAAACAGCCTTAACATGTGCATAAACATTCTGAACTTCAGCTTAAAAGGAAATTGACAGTAGAGAGTCTGTACAGATAAAAAGATAAATGGTTCCATGAGCAAAATAAATACCGTAAACAGCATGATATTATGACTATAGATCTAACTGACTTGACTATTACAATTATCATTAGTGCGTCCAGGAAGAACTAAACAAATACATTCACAGTTTCCATGAATAAGAGAGCTGCCGTTCTCTCTTCTCTTTAGTCACGCTCACGGGGAGAGGCGAAACCCATGTTACCCAAAGTAAAACCACTATCATTGCCAATTATGTGGAAACCGATGAGAGTTTTGGGACAAATTCCTCTTCCGATGCCATTTCAAAAATGGCCATCCAGGGTTGGTCAGCCGGGAGCGGACAAAACATGCATTAGAATGCCTAAACAATTGTATCATCTTTAGTTCTCCTATTTTGTGACATGTTGAAACTCAGTCTAATATTTATGGCTGTGACAGGATACTACAGAAGGTTGGAAACAAGTAGCAACAACAATAGACCACGCTAAACAGACATATGCAAAGCAAAAACAACAGACCATGCTAGACAGACATATGAGAAGCAACAATAACGGACCATGCTAAACAGACATATGAAAAGTATGGTGAACACCATCATCTTGGTAGCTCTAGAATTCCTGTAATAGAAAGAAGTGTGGGGATGACGCATATGATGTTTGACTCCTCTTCATGTGGTGTGTGGTGTGCAGTGTGTTTGTGTGTGGACACACGCAAACAAGAGTAATCCTCTTCATCTTCTTAAATTTTGAAACGCCTAATATTAGAAGGCAAGGGTGGACTGCCTGTGCCTTCTGGATCCGTACTGCTCATGGGGTTTATTCTGCCCACAGTAGGTCCACTATGCTAAAAGTGTGTGTGTGTGTAGCTTCTGTGTTGGGTAGCTGTTCCAATTTCACCCACAACTTTCTCAGTAATGAGAAGGTCTTCCTCCAATGAAATGGGACTTGGCACAGGGGTCCTTTTTTATCTCCCCCTTTTGACACCTTGTGAATGCAGCAGAATCAGTAAAATCCTTGTTCTTCAATGGTGGAAGGCAAGGCGTTGGTTACCTGCAAATCTCAAACAAATCTTAAGTGTAGTTATTATGAAAATGGTTAAACTTGTGATCAATAAGTCCGTCGGTTTTCTTCATCTCTTATAGAGAGGAAGCAAGACGTTTCAGTTAACTTTTCCAGTGTCCATCTAAGATAAACCTATAACTTGTGGTATCGACAGTGCAGGCATGAGTACAGTCAGAATCAACAACCCCTCCTCACCCCTATCCTCCATTGAAACTGATTTGATTCATAAAACTGATTTGATTCTTAAGTCTGATTAGGCTGTCAGAGTCAGACATTTCCTTAAGTCTGACCTAAAACAGAGACACAAAGTCACAAGGACACAAATACACTCTAATCCAACAGTACTTGTGTATTCAATATTGACACCCAAAGAGATTGTAGTTCAGAGTAGCTCAGACTGACCGCCTTTTGTTAGGTGACGATGGGTGTTGACTTAACATGTCTGCAAAAAGGTGGTGATCCTAAAACCATCAGGAAGTGCTTCTAGACTAATCAGCAGGAGATCCTAGACTCATCAGCCATCAAGCTACCCCCCATTGTCCATTGAAAGTTAATAGCCTATAGTCTACAAACCGTACTCCTCCCCCTTTCTGATCTGTGATAACTGTTGACAGTTTAAGCTGATCAGTGTCCTTTGCAACAAACACAACACAAGTTTTACCTTGTTTTATCCTTAATGTCTAACCTTGATGGGGAAAAACCATTCAGTGTCCACAATTAAATTACGCCATCAGTTTAAATAACTCAGACGGGGAAGCACCTATTGATCTCCACTATTAGCTTACGTCATTAATTAAACTTTTCACTCTAAATCAGCAAAGGAGAGTTGACATAATACCAGAAGTGTACCAAAGCTTAACACGTGATGTGATTCTACAACCTTGCCCCTTCTCCTCTACTCAAAATCTTAGCTTACTAAGTCCCAACATTTATCACTTTTAACCAACCCAAACAGTCCCACCACATTTCTTTAAAGTGGCTTCACACACATAACCGGACCTGTTGGGCCTACAGTGATCTGTGAGTTCTCCACTCACCAATACTTAACGATGGACCAAGAACAGCTTACATCTGATGGGGGTCGCGGTGTGTGTAGCAGGCAACACCTCTTAATGGTGTCTTCCTTCAGTGTTTTGCTTTTGTTTGGCTGTGGCACACAATTATTTTCTGAAAAACTTAAAACTGTTTAGATAGTACAGGCAGAATTAAAATAATGCACAACTAGTGGATGGTGTGGAGGTTGAGACCCAACTGCACTTTAGCCATTTAAGTTTAAGTGTCCTGGGCTTGCATTGTAAACATAATATGTACTACAGATTGACATGACCTCTTCTAGTTTCTTATATCAATGTGACCTTATAGACATAGAGATGACAATGCTAAAGACAGGACAACCAATAAGTCTCATCAGTGGATTAAAACAAGCAAACAATGGAATAACTGCAAACAAAATAACTAAATGAATCTCTGCATTGAGTATATGAGGCAAAATGAACAGTATAACTTAAAAGCAATAAAATGTATGTGTTTCTATGTTCTATGCTGAGGCGTTTCAGACATCAAATTCATCACACCTTCTCTAGGTGACCAAATGGCAATCGATTAGCATAAAAAACAGGTTTCAGCAAGACTCTTTCCTGAGTGGTTTTCAAAGTCTGCTGAATTTCACTCTGAGAGGGATGAAACCAAAGAGGAAAGGACACAAAGAGGTTATGGAAAGGCAAACATTTTGCACAAATATACTCAAGAATGATTCATCAGAAAACAGATTTAGCAATGACACAAACGAAATCTGATGCACTCCGAACACAATTCGAAATCTGTAATCAAAATCAAATTCTTGTTAAAGTCAGGTTCTGCATAAAATCATATTCTCGTCTGATAGGCGTAGCTTCATAAACCTAAACAAAGAAATGGAAAAAGCGTGAAAGTTAAATGTCATGTTACAAATCCATACAGTCTTTCAAATCTAAACTCGGACTCCTGTGAACAAATGAAAGTGGTAAATATGATCTTTGTGAAAGTGGAAGTTTTCTCCTCTAGGTTTTTCTGGGTTTTCACACAAAGAGACAACACAAAAACATTTACCTTGGCTGGCCATTTTTCACACACTCATTCACTCGCTCAGGAAACAAAAGAAAACAACATGCTTAGGTTAGTTGTGAGACCTCAATAGGAAAACAGGTTTACTTCTCAGAAGTTAGTCTATTCCAGCCTGGGTCATCGACTGCTCAATGATCAATCAACATAGATATTATTGAAATAGGCATCCCTGCCTTCTCTCCTATATGGCCATAGCTAATGCATTTTGATCATGTGCAGCTGCCACAGACACGTTCATCAAATCTAAGGCATGGGTTAATTATTATGACTCACAACAGAGCACAAGACATGCAGTTTAAGGGAATAGACACATAGGACACAGAACAAAGGAAAACATGCAGACACTTGAGACGAATCTCAAGACAAGACACATGACCTGATTTGTCACCATACTAACCAAGTCTTCAAAATTAATACATTACAATTATGTTTGTAATCAAATCCAATCAGTTTGCACAGAATTTAGGAGCTGAAGTTTGACTTTTCACACATATCTCTAATTGACAGATAGTAGTAAAATCAGACAGATAATGTACTCAAAACAATTAAGCCCTCCCTGGAGCGGGCCCACTCCATAATATTTCAGCAGTCCAAAATTTCATGGATACAATGGCCTCATTACCACTGCCCACACCGCAGTCCAGAAATTTATAGATTTCGGTCCGCAACCGGGAAATTTGTCTGCGTCCCCCGTCGGGGAGTATGCGTGTTCAGACCAGACAGAGTCAAAAGAACAGAGAGAAATTCATAGAGTAGGAAAGATAGAAGACTCTGTTGTCTTACTGACGCCCAACTAGGAACAGAGTCAACAGCTGTAGCAGAATCTAATCCTGCTACCTGCACCCACAAACACAATAAATGTTTGGAACCAAAAACTCTGCCCTACCTCAATTGCATTAACAATTGGATTATGCCAAACCTCCGTCAAGGTTTCGACTCTCAGGCTTCGTTTTAAGCATGTTACCTGTATTCTAACAACATATAAGCACTATAAAAGTATAGGCTACTTACTTAAAAATGTTCTGTCAATCAAAGAATGAATGAAAAGTCTTACCACACACTCAGGACTCCAAAATCCAGTTATGATTCAAGTTTTTTTATCTCGGTGGAACCTCCATTTTGATAGTAATTATTTTTACTAGTAATTTTGTTATATTATGAAGGCTTAGTCAGCATTGAGGAAAAAGCAGGAACAAGGCTTTATTTCTTGCATTGGTACCAATGGAGAGACAGGAGTTTCTCTGGTGGTCTTTCAGTCTATCTCTATCTCTAAATTATCCCAAGATTTACAGCCAGTAAATACTCTTTGGTCAACAGGGGTGCAACCCCTTAGACCCACCCTACATTAATATGCATTAGACAACTGTATGTGGCAAGGCTCTTTGTTTACATGGCGGGAAAGAAGAGCTCCTTCCAGGTGTGAACCAGGCACATCTTCAGACGGGAGAATGAATTGGGGCAGACAATAGAATACACATAACATCTCAACTCTGGAGACAGACACAGATATGGCCAGGAAAGTGTCACACAAAGCTCTGAGTGTGATAATAAGAGTTACAAAATAACAGGAATATAAAATAATAATAAAGAAATGTCATTAAAATGTAACATTAAAAATGTTATGTACAATGTCCTTATTATTATTCAGATTCCTTCAGTGTATGAGTTTGTGTGTGTGTATTTGTGTTATGCTAAGAACCGTATGGGACTGCTGTTGTCCGTATATTTGCTCTTGTCTCTCTATGGAGGATATGAGCCATTTAAAGCCCACACTATATGCAGCTGACAGCAGCAGCACGGCTTGATGCGGAGCAAACGAACAATGCACCGCCACACAGGAAATCGATGGAGCCGCACACAGCAGGCTGGCACCATGCCAGAGGAGCATTCAATTCCAGCGCCCCACTGCAGAGCACATAGGCAGCTACAGTAGCCCATCCTCCAGCACCGCATCAGATGGACAACTAGCAAACCTGCTCTCTACTGTCTGTCAGTGTTATTATTTCAAAGTCATTAAAATGTGATAATGGTGGACCCCAACAAACAACAAATGCTTGCTGGAATAGGAACACAAATACATGCCCAAAGCACACACACAGGTCCACTGTTTCTCTCTGTTGGCAGAGAGCCATGCTGATGTCCGTTTCTGTTCCTGGACCTAATCTCAAAATGGACGACGTGTTCACACCACAAAAATTTGTTTCCTGACAGGCACCAACTAAAACTTGTTTTTTGCACAGTGACAGCATGTTCTTTTTGGTGGCAAAGCCCTGTCATGGTGACCAGTTTAACTGGTGTGGGAACCAGCTCAGACACTGGAAAACAGCTTGTCTGTGCATTACATGGATGTTATATGCATATTTTTAAAGCCTATAGAATAATAATAGAAAAACAGCTATACGGAGCTATTTGCAAACACACACACACACACGCACACACACACACACAATCTATGAGGCTACGTGTTTCACCAGATTTTTTCCAGTCCAAGTACACCTGTGTGCAGCTGTGTGTGTATTTTTTTTTCTTTCAGGAAGTTTAATGTTAGGAATGAAATTAAGAATATAAATCATCCGGTGCTAACAATGTGCTCTGTTGCTGGTAGTGGATCTTTAGTAGGTTTTGTGTATGTGAGTGTATGTGTGTGTGTGTGTTTGTGTGTGTGGGGAGGGGTGTGTGTTTGTGTGTGTGTGTGTGTGTGCGTGTGTGTGTGGGTTGTGTGTGTGGTAAAAAGGTTCAATGAGGGGGATGAATCATCCACATCTACGAATGAATCGTTACTGGAGTGCTATCTCAAGAGCATAGTCTGTGCATCTCCTTGCATTCTCCCACTCTTGCCAACATTCATACATCCACTAGCATATGCAAACAAACACACACAGAGACACTCTCTGTCTCCTATTTCTACCTCCCCTAGAGGTCCATAGCTGTCTGTAGACTGGGCCTAATGATGCTGCTGTCCTGACCGGCTCCTAATGCTGCAATTATGGGCTCTGTGTGGAGGCCAGCAGCCCTGGGGGTGTTTGATGGTGCTGAGCAAAGCCTGGGCTTTAAGAGCAACATCTCTGAACACCCACACGCACCCGCACACACACAGGTACACACACACACACACACATCCGCACACACACAGGTACACAGACACACAGACACACACAGGTACACACAGGTACACACACACACACACACACACACACACACACACACATTTCAGTGGCCCTCATTATTATCCAGTGGCAGACTGGGATTCTCTCTGTTTCCCAAACAACACCCACACACACACACACATACACACACACACACACACACAGACACACGCACACACACACACACACACACACTCAAGCACAAACACATACTGGATTAAACAATTATCAATTGAAATGCCAATGACCAAGCCAATGAATTATCTGTGACATATCAGCAGAATGATCAATGGCTAGTCAGTCTGAACAAAGGCTATTGAAGAATAGCTAATCAGATCATTTATCAGCAGGCAATCTCATGAATTAGCAGTGGCACATCTCATGGAAGCCTAGATGCTAGCCAAGGGGCTTAGCAATAGGAAAGCCAATGGCTTCAGGGGAAATCGAATTAACGTGCATGAGTAAAGCAGGAGTAAGGTTTGCTTCGCAGACAGAAAGTACCACTCTATGCTTCTGTGTACCGCAGAGATGCACTCAGCTCTGGTATTAGACTGAACAGAGAGAGAGAGAGAGAGAGAGAGGGAGAGGGAGAGAAAAAAGATAAGGAGATAAGGAGAGAGAGAGGGCAAGAAAGAGAGAGAGAGGAGGAAGCGAGATGGAGGGTCTGTGTGTGTGTGTGTCAGGATGTATTTGTGTGAAGTTAGTGTGTGTGTGTGTGAGACAGAGTGAGAGACAGGCAGAGAGACAGAGAGAGAGAGAGAGAGAGAGAGAAAATGAGAAACAGAAAGAGAGACGGAATATGTGTGTAGGTGTATTTGTGTAATGTGTGTGTGCCCACGTGTGTGTGTGTGTGTGTGTGTGTGTGTGTGTGTGTTCATAGCCACTCATGTGTGGTTGTTTAAGCTTAAGAGGGCATACTTGCAGGCAGAAGCAACTCTTGTTCTGGGTCAGGGTGTCTGTTCCCTGAGGCTTTGCATGTTAATAGCACTGTGCCCCCAAAAGCTCAAATAACCCCCCCCCCCCCACACACACACACACACACACACACACACCAACACCGTCACCACCACTTCACAGACAGCAAAGACACAAGTCACGAAACACTAACGCATACGAAACATGCCATGTTGTCAAGATGGCTGCATCCCCATAGCGACTGTATATTATGGGATGGCAGAGGGCACAGCTCCCTGTGGAACCGCCCCCTTATGCACCGCCTTATCCACCGCTCTTATTTACTTCTATTACGTCTCGCACAACATTCATCAGACTTTTTAATGAGGCCGTTAGTAGCCTCCTGTAGCCGGTGGTTTGTCTTTATGAGGATTGACACCTACTCGCTGGGAGTGTGGACGAGCGCCTAATTAGCCTAATTAATTAGACGGAGCGAGTGGCGAGAGCGAAGTTGGAGATGGACTTTTTGACAGCGCAACACACAATCAGCAGAATGAGGACAACCTACCTAGACGGGAAGCGGGGGAGGGGTGTCGGGGGTTAGCGTGAAGAGATGGGCGCAGTGTTGGCTCACACAAAAGTACACACACACACAAACACACACTCACAAAAGTATGTACCGACATTAGCCTACACAACAGCTTATCCATACACACAGATGGTCATCTATGCAGATACAAAGACACACACACACACACACACACACACAAACACACACACACACGCACACACACAAAAACACACACACACACGAACACACAACAGAGGTGTACCACAGTGTGAGTCGTGGTGTCTGCGTGACTGCATACCTAATGTCCTGTGTTATTGTCCTCTGGAGGAGCAAGCACTCTAGTGGCCACGGCTATTCTTGGCCATTTATGTTAAATGGAGGACAAAAATTCAGTTGTGACTTTCTCTGACTTCTGCCATTGTCATTTCAGCCATTTCCACCGAGGCCACAAACTCCACAGACATTACTCACAACTTGCTCTGCAGCAGATGGCCCCTGTGACATCACTGTAGATTAATGTCACCTTCCCGCCAGAACCCGTGTCTACAAGCCACATTTCACCTCAGACAACATCACGGCATTCATGCGTCCAGTGTCCCACACAAAATGGTGGAAAGCCGACAATAATTCAAATCGCATATAAACAGCTTCCGCCCCTATGTGGTAAAGCAATCATCGTACATTGCCTCCACAAAGGAGGGGGTTGGAAGCTGAACAGTGGCCAGGAGAACACAAGACGGTGCCTGGCTGAAGTGGCGTCTGCGGTGAAATTAAATTTCACAGGTATTGTGCTGAAGCCCTCAGCTCTGGCTCCTCAGCATTGAGATGAAGCAGGAAGTGCCAGACAGGAAATGAGCATGCAGATGACACATGCTGCTGTTGCTGCTGCTGTTGGCCTGCTCTTCCTGTGCTCCTCCAGGCTCATCCACACACACGTCTCGCTGCTGCCGTCAGGCCTGGCTGGGTGACGTGTCCATATCAGCTCTCCTGTCCTTCTCCTCCTCCTGTGTGTTTACAGGGATCAGACTCCTGCGTGGGCTTCCCTGGCCCCAGTCAATCCAGAGCACCAGCAGTGTGTGTGTGTGTGTGTGTGTGTGTGTGTGTGTGTGTGTGTGTGTGTGTGTCAATGTGTGTGTCTATGTGCATATGAGTGTGTGTGTATGCACGTATGTGTGTATGCACGTGTGTGTGTGTGTGTGTGTGTGTGTGTGTGTGTGTGTGTGTGTGTGTGTGTCCATGTTCCCTCCACTGTATTTGTTCAGCCTGTGATGGACGTGGGGATTAATGGACAGGTGGTCATTTTCTCCAGCCCTGTTTGCCTCAGTGCCCCCTGCCAGAGCAAACACTCCTGATTGAGCAGCCAGACTGCTGAATGCTAAACTGGCTAAACTGAGAGCTGCATCCCAGTCTGCAGATGCTGGAGGTCCCCAGGGCTGAAGTGGGGCTGCTGCTGCTGCTGGGGCTGCTGCTGCTGGGGCTGGTGCTGGGGCTGGGGCTGGGGCTGGGCTGCTCTGTGAGGAATGGAGGCTGTCAGTCTCCCACCGTGAGTCGACCGAACTCCCACCCACGGACGGCGCATCCTGCTGCTCGTGGCCGGAGGGCCGGCAGAAAATAGCCCATGCCTCGTGAATGTCTGCTGCACCCTGTGCCATGTGACCAGTAAATGTCTGCCGTTGACAAATGGGGGTCATTGAATAAACATAATGGTTTCGGCAGGTGCAATTTCGGAGGGAGGAAAGCAATGCACCTGATGTTCTCATACATTCAGTGCCCCCTCATGCTTTGTTTCAGGCACTTTTCAGGTTATTTCAGGTCATTTTTTTATTTTCACTTTGGGGTACATAATATTTATATAATGCTCTTATGGGTACTTTAATTTGTTTTACAAACACAATATCGGTTGTTAAAAAAAAAAACACTGAAAAACAACACCCCTGTCTTGTGACCCAAACCGAACATTAAGAATATCTTCCCCTCAATCTCTTTTTCTGTCCTTTAAAAAAGAGCACTATCCCTCCTCTCACCTCCACTTCTCCTTTCATTGGTCCTTTCAGTATCCTCTGCCTGTTGCAAACTTTCTGTGACAAGGTGGAAAGGCGTTACACATTAAAAGAAGCTACTACTAATTTCGACACTATTTTGAGTGTCATAAATGTAATGTCCTCAACTGACTTGACTTGATAATTTGGGTTATGAGTTGTCCTAGCCCAGATTTCCCTGCACTGTTCTCCTTCTGGATTAATTATTTGCTTGTGGAACAAGTTTGGCAAACAGGAGCTGCCGCTGTGTTCCGCTGGCACGAACAGCGTGGAGAGCGAGAGCGAGGGCAAGCGAGACAGCGGGATTTCTCCTCCTCAAGCATGCAGGAAATGGAAATGGTGAAAAAGGCAGATGCACACATTGAGTAAACCATTTTTTTGGGGGGCAGGCAGATTATGGCTTAGGCCAATCTGTTTCTCTAGTTTATATGGAAATGGTGTTGGGTATTAGCATGGAAACAGGATTAGAGCCTTAATGACGGCCTGCGCTCTGCGTGCAGAGCAGTCGCTCATGCTAGGAGATGCCTAGCTGTGAGCTTAAGGCATCCCAAAGGGTGGTGGTGGTGGTGGTGGAAGGGGTGGTGGGGTGCGGGAGAATGGGCTATATTCCTGGACAGCAGTGCAGCAAGGACAACAACTCTCTCCTCTTTTTCCCCCCGTCCTTTCCTCAAACCTTGTCAGCACAGTGTTATTCCTCCTGTCCTTTCCCTTTTTTCCATGCCTCCATCGTCAGCATATTGTTATTTCCTCACTCCTATCCTATCCTGCCCCCTCCCCCTTCTCCTCCTTCCCTCGTCAGCACCGTGCTATTTCTCCTTTCCTGCCTTCTCCTCCTCTACCCTTTTCCTGTCTCCTTCACAAACCACCAGCCCTCCTCAGTGTAGGGTTAGTTCCCCTCTTTTCTTTTGTTTTTCCTGTAAGAACAATGTTATTGCTCATGGCCTGTCCTCTATTCTCCTCTCCTCTTCTCTCCTCTCCACTCCTCTCCTGTCCTTTCCTTTCCTCTCCTCTCGTCTCCTGTCCTTTCCTTTGCTCTCCTTCCTTCTCCTTTCCTCTCCTCTCCTGTCCTCTCCAGTGCTGTATTATTTTGGATCACATGTTGTTTGTATGTCAAACTGGGAAAATGGCAGGTGAGATGAGTTGTGATCTGCTGTAAATCACTTTAATGCATCTGTGTGCAATAAAGCATCAGCGTGACTGACTTTCTTCCTAATCCGTCAAGAGCCCGCCGCATCAATGCCCCCGCCACACGGCGCCCCTCCCCCAACCCCCCTTGAATGTGACAAACAGGCATATGTAACCACCTAATAAACTGAAGATGCAAACATAAATATGCCTGTCGGCACGCCCGTGCGTTGCATAATTTAATCGTGCACCAGTGTGTCGTGAAGGGCACAGATGACAAACAACTGACAGATATGGGCAGTGGCTGAGACAAAGCAGATGTCGGAAATCTATACGAAGGCTGTATATGTGCCATACATTCCCAAGGAGCAAAGAGACTGTGTGTCATTTAAAAAAACAGAAAGAGAGAAAGAGCAGAGAGACAAAGAGAGGGGGGGGAGAGGTGAGATATGGAGAGACACAGAGAGAGAGGGAGAGATACAGAGATGTCAATAAAGAAAAGATGAAGATAAAAAGAAAGAGTTTTTTTGTGTCTAAGGGGATGTATTTTCTGAAATCAGACATAGGCTATAGGATCTGATGCCTACCCAGCTTCGATCGGTTGAGGCCAGAAACCACAGAGGAAGAAACGAGCGACAGCACCACAGTAGGCTCAGCACCACAGCAGGCTCATGTTGAAGGCTCGTGATGAGATGCAGACAGCTGCACAACACAGCTGATGGTCACCCTCTCACTGCTCAGCAAACACTGGGCCATGTGGGAGACTGAGATCTGTGTGAGACTGAGGGTGTTTTCACATATGGTTCCCTTTCAAACGAACCACACTCAGTCCCCTAAAACTGGACCAACAAGTGGACCAACAGAAAACAAGCTCAGTTCTGTTTGTGTTCACATTGTGAAAGAGGCCCGAGTTCTCTTTCTGGTCCACGAAAGCACTGATGGAGCCTCAGTCCTCTTTCTTTTCACACTTTAGCTTCTAAGTGTGCTTAGCGTGTTCACATATAGGCCTATAATGCTCAGTTAGCTCGTTAGTTTGCTTTAAACGCTGAAAGGGACCGTGACCACCCTAAGTTGTGTGTAAGACTCACGGTGTATGAGACTGGGTCTAAGGGGGACTGGGTTGTGTATGAAACTGGGTTTGAGAAGGGCTGTGTCATAGGTTATTGCTGGTGGGTTTGGAGCTTAAGACAAGGAAGAGATGTTTGGTGTGAAGCTGTTTGGAGTGGAACGGAGGAGCTCAAACGATCCTGTCTTGTCATGACTTGACCTTATTTGTCTGTACTCCATGGTTACGACAGCCATCAAAACCCAATTTGATATGAAACTGAGATTCATCATCACCTCTAAACTCGCACAAGGAGAGGTGTGAAAATGGCTTCAGTTTGAGAAGATATGCTGCCTGTATGCCCATTAAGCAGAAATGATAGAGGGGCTGTCATCCCGTCTGTGGTGAGCTGGAAGATGACTGTGTTTGGGCCCGGGGGTATGCGGAGATGAACCGAGCAGGGACCTCTCACTGGCACTGAGAGACAGGGATGACTGAGAGACAGAGGGGAAGTAAATATGGTATATCCAGGGAAACAAAAACATCATCAACATGGAGAGATTGATCCGAGTCTAAGGAGCTCGTTATTCACAGGGTGCACAGCACTGAGGCTGGAGCACATAATTCGTCATTAAAGCCCAGAGCACCTGACAACACTACATCACACTGTACTACACTATGCTATGCTATGCCATGCTGTGCTGTACCACACTATTCTATACAGTTCTATTAGGTCTATTAAATCTACATGATCACATGCTAGGCAGCCATACTGTTAACACAGCAACTGAAGTGCTTCATTAGCCATACTGAAGAGTCACTGTTTTAATAACTGCGGTAAAAACAAAGTACTTATTTTTACATCAAGCATTCATCTTGCACCACATGCAAGAAAGGGTAATGTGGTAACAGTAACCGAGAGTTCAACCAGGAAAAAGCCCTGTAATCTAACTCAGGCTATTTTTTTCTGTGAAGGTCTGCTTCCCCTTAGATCAATCCACTTGGAGAAAAAGCCGGAGCAAGACAAGCTACCTCGCTGGGTGAGGGATGAGCTGGGCCCAATTTAAACCCATCTCCCCTCACGGGCCCTGTAGCTCACCTCCTCACCTACACTGCCCAGGAGGCCAGTACGCTGCAGAGGAGAACTGCGAGGGTGGGGAGGGGGGACGGGGGCAGGGAGGGGAGGAAGAGAAGGCCATGATGTATGAGGAGCCTATGGGGATGAAGCTTTCCTACCGCAGCACACACGCACGCACACACACACACACATACACACACAGACACACACACATGCACACACTCACGCACGCATGCATGCACACACGAACGCACACACATGCGCGCCCGCGCACACACACACACACACACACACAGACACACACACCTCCGGTATTCCCAGAGGACAGTGTGGAGTGGAGGAGCTGCTGTTGCACACACATACTGTATATATCACAGAAATCCCACACACACATTCTACTGCACTAATAGACACATGCACACATGCAAACACAGCGAAAACACACACACACACACACACGCACACATACACGCACACACACACACACACACAAACACACACACACAGGAAAGCCGCAAAGCTGTGGAGCTCAACTAATGGGTCGCAGCCTCAACCTTGGCAACACCTGACCCAGCGATGTCTAAAATAAACACACCGTGCTGCACCTTTGGGGGAACACCTGATGTTGGGAGCCGGTTATTCTCCAGCGCACGTTTCACAGGAGGCAAACACACGACCCCCTTTATTATGGTCACACACAGCAGCCCTCTCCCTCTCTCTCTCTCTCTCTCTCTCTCTCTCCCTCTCTCTCTCTCCATCTCTCTCTCTCCCTCTCTCTCTCTCCATCTCTCTCTCTGTCTCTGCCTCTCTCTCTGTCTCTCTCCCTCCCTCTCTCTTTCACTCTCTCTCTCTGTCTCTTTCCCTCTCTCTGTCTCTCTCTCTCTCTCTCTCTCTCTCTCTCTCTCTCTCTCTCTTTCTCTGTCTCTCTGTCTCTCTCTCTCGTGCACAAGAGAGAAAGGCCAAGACCTGCACCAAATAAACGGCATGACCAAGCAAAAAACACTCTTCTGTACGGGCCTGATACCGCAACTCTGTTCACCATGTAGTCTTGATTAATTAAGGGACCATAGGGGAGTTCACACACACACACACACACACACACACACACACACACACACACACACACACACACACACACAGGAGTAAAACAGCCCACACACACACACACACACACACACACAACACACAAACTCACACACACACACACACACACACACACACACACAGGAGTGAAACAGCCCACAGACACACACACACGCGCACACACATGCACGCACACACACACACACACACACACTTCAAGAAACATATTGCAAAACAGTGACTATTTTTATAGTAACATGTATAACCTTGAATGTTAAAAGCTGTCTTCGCAGGCTGTTACTGTAAAAGGACAGTCAGACCGCCTTAGGCCTTCATTCATGTATTTTAAACGCCCAACACAACTGTGCATAAGACCCTCTCAGATTCTACCTCAGTGGTGCAGTCTTCACTAACCCCAGTCTCCTGTCTCCTTTGACAGTGAGAGGCTGAGGTATGGAGGTCACGCTGAGGGCATATGAGATCCCGTCTTTAGTGTCTCTTTGATGGAGGGGCCCCAGAGGGCATTCTGGGCCAGTGCGGTTCATGGCTGGTGTGTGCTGAACAAGCTTTCCCATAATGCTTCGGGAAAGAGACGGAGCGCTCCGCATGGCACGAAAGGGTCACCTGTCGCCACAGGCGATGGTGGGATAAAGGGGAAATGTCAAAGAGGTTACAGTATATACTGTTTATACATTACATATATGTGTGGTTGTGTGTGCGTGTGTGCTTGTGTATGTATGGGTTGTGTCTGTGTGTATATGTCAGTGTGTGTGTGTGGGTTGTGTCTGTGTGTGTTTGTGTATGTGTGGGTTGTGTCTGTGTGTATTTTTGATCTACTGAACCCTTTGCTAATTCTCTCCACTGTGTCCATTAGCACTATGTGAGTTTGTTTGATATACAGTATAGTACCAGTGCGTGTGTCAAGGTATGTGTGTGCACGTGTGTAGAGGTGTGTGTATGTGCATGTGTGTGCTCTGCTGCATTGTAACAGCTCCTGAGGCAGGTAACACGCTTTTATATTTTCTTTGCTCCACAACAAAGTTCCGTAATCTTTAGATTCAGAGGCTGATTCAGAGATGCTGTGGAGCGCAGGATCGTGACGCACATCAACAAGCACTCCAGTTCCCCGAGCAAGCTTTTAGAGCTGCAGGAAAAACAATCACTCCAGCACACACACACACACACACACACACACTTTACATCATTAGCAGTACAGTAACCAAGCTCTGCAACCTGGGTGACTGTCAAAAAAATTATGACTAGGCTTTAAAAATGAACCCAAACAAACTCTGATCAATGTTCTTTTTATTTTTTTTTAAATCAGCCCTAACAATCACTCCTGCTCTTACAGTTTGTTCTGC
>CM059285.1:17224265-17249265 GCA_030347295.1 Setipinna tenuifilis
AAACAGGAATTACCAAGCCTCATGTTGACTCGGACGGATACAAACAGGAGACTGTAAACACCACGTCTCTTTTCCGAACGGTAATTACCGTGTGATTATGCTAAACTGCAGTTCTGTGAAAGAAAATAACATCTAATAAACAACAGTGAAGAAAATATATATTAAAAGCAAATGATTTATCGCACAGATGTGTCTACAGCACTGCATGGAACATGTAAACCCCTTGAGCAATTAAGTGTTTTCTTTTGTTTTACTGCGATTTTCTTATACAACTACCAGGATTGTATTTATTATAAAAAACGTTCTATGTTCATCAACTCCAAATACGTGTTTGAGTAGTAAGTAGTGTGAGTAATATACACCTCCAGCCACAGGTCCGTTACCTTAACGACCAGGCAACCACTGAGACAGACAGACAGACAGACAGACATAGATAGATAGATAGATAGATAGATAGATAGATAGATAGATAGATAGATAGATAGATAGATAGATAGATAGATAGATAGATAGATAGATAGATAGATAGATAGATAGATAGATAGATAGATAGATAGATACACATACATACATACATACATACATACATACATACATACATACATACATACATACATACATAGTCACAATGTGGTGGGATTGAGAATCAGGTGGGAACCAGGTCGGACACACAAGTGCCATCATGTGCTCCAATAATCAGATGACATGGCTTTCTAAAGAGGGCTGCTATCCAGTCATATCCTATCTGAATGACTAATGGCAGAGTGTGCCTGGACAAGCCTTTCTGGAGTTTTGTGGAAGTCCATCCTATGGACAGATGAGTGAAACATTGTACTTTCTGGTCAAAACCAACTTCACCATATGAGGTGAGAAGTCGACACGGTGATTAGGATGTGAAGATGTGGGGCTTCAGATCACTCAACATAATTTAGTGGAACTATAAATTCTAGAGCCTGTTAAAAACTTCACCCGGCCATGATGAAAAACTGACCTTAACAAACAGTACATCATGAATCAGAGTATGGATGTGAAGTAATTAAAAAGAAAACAACAACAACAGCAGCAACAACAACAAAAACTAAACAAGTGGCTTTATAGGGAAGGGAAAAGAAAATATTTTCAATCCATTCAGAGTCCAGTCCTGAGTAAAAGCAGCATTTCTGGCTGGACCAGAAATGGATAGTTCATGCCAGATGCCCATCCAGCCCCCCCTTACACTGCCTGAGCTTTGTGATGGCACTGGGCACAATCCCCAAAGCAGATGTGAGAGGCTGGTAAGTTGCCATAGAAGATGCTTACATTAAATAACTGTTATGAAAGCAAATTAAACTGTTTTTGTTTTCACATTAGCCACTTATAGTCAAAAGAGACAAGTTGTATGCAACTGCATGTCTTTTTGGATGCTTAAACACATTTCATTTCTCATCCAAAAGGCTTCTTCAGTTCTGATCTGATGATGGAGAACCAGGAGCTATATGTCTGCACCTCTGGATGTGGAGCTGTGAGCTGTAGACCACACCCCTCATCATGTGACAAAAAAGGGTCACATGAGTCATTCATTAACATAAGTCAGTGTGTGAATTGGAGTGAGAATGAGAACTGCTCTGATGAGCTCATGGCTCCACCTCCAGTGTCCATGTTTCTTTGATGACTTTCACAGTGTAGCATATTCTGTACATGCCCTGTCTGACCAGAGACACATTGTATTAGAACAAAAGATAAACACGACCTCGTTTCCCATCCTATGTGTCTTAGATGAGTCGCTAGCAAGAAAGTCTACATCCTGACTTCCACTGTGACTGGTCGCTGCAGTGTAGAGTATTCTGTACATGCCCTGTCTGATCAGAGACACATTGTATTAGAACAAAAGATAAACATGACCTTATTTCCCATCCACCTTATTGTCTGCCTGTCTGTCTGTCTGTCTGTCTGTCTGTCTGTCTGTCTGTCTGTCTGTCTGTCTGTCTGTCTGTCTGTCTGTCTGTGTCTGCCTATCTGTCTGTTTGTCAGTCTGCCTGTCTGTATGTCTCTGTCTGTCTGTCTGTCTGTCTGCCTGTCTGCCTGTCTCCCTGTGAGAGATCAGGTGTGCCTCTATCAGACTCTCTTGAGGAGTCAGCAGTGTTGTCCCACTTCCTCTTCAGTCCCAGTGGAAGTCCCTGGCCTCACCTCACACACCCTGCTGTGGTCTCACAGTGGCAACACAGAATGACAACAATGGGGACGAGACACACACAAGCGCACACAAGCGCGCGCACACACACACACACACACACACACACACACACACACACACACACACACACACATACACACACACACACACACAAACAATTAAACCTGGACAGACAGACACACACACATACACAAACAAACAATTAATTAAACCTGGACAGACAGACACACACACACACACACACACACACACACACACACACACACACACACACATAGACACACGTAGTACACTCATCACATACGGAGGGCCAGACGGACACTAATGACAGCAGAGGGAGAGGAAAAAAAACACCCGACAGCATAGACACATGGCAGAGATGGAGGAACAGAATTTCAGTCCGACTGCTCTCACAACATGAGCTAAGTGCATATGCCTTTATAACATGGTGGAAATGTACTGTATCGTATGATAGTGACATAATAGGTTGCTCCTGGAGCAGATTGCTAAGTTCCTGCTACTAGCATGGATTTCTGTTCAATATGTTCAATATATTTTGTCATTGCAATGATTTCATGAGATTTATGCCACCTTGAAATCACTAGGTTGTATTTTTTTCTTCTCATTTGTGTTTCCTATGCTCACAATTATCCTACCAGGTGATTGGCTAACAGTATATTTTTTGTGTTCCACTAAGATATGATGCTGGTTGCTAGGCAACTCACAAAACCATCTACAATATACATTTGCAGAATGCATAATGGTGACCATTAAAGTAGGTGAGAAAAAAGTCAAGGAAGAAACCAACTGCCTGGTGTTATCAAGAAAAATAAACACCTACAAATGTCAGTATTTTTAGAGCATTATGATGATGACGATGATTAGGATGACAATAGTAATGATGATGATGATGATGTCGATGGTGTCATTTATATTATTTTAAACTAACCTTACAGTCAAGAGAAAACCACTGCCTTCAAAACAGAATGGTATTTCTAAATGCTGGTTATATAGCAAGCACTTCAAAGGCAAAAAATACAATAATATGGCTGGCTCAGTCTGGAAGAAGCAGGTCTGCTTGTCAATCAGAGGCGATAGGAAGATTGTGTGATTATTGTTAATGCATACAAGAAAAGTTAGATGTCAGTCTGGAAATCATAACGTAGATGTGCTGTGCTTTTTTGCTGTGGACGTTTGAACAGTCAATGGACCCCAGAACAGCAGTGCTGCACATCTCACATCATGGGGGCTGCCATTAACCCAGGATGTCTATTAGAAGACCACAGTCTCCTCTGTGAAATGGACCTTGATGTCCATGCCACATTACAACAAAACACAAATGAAAGGGGCCAAATTGTGCCAGGAACAAGGCACGCGCTTCAATCGTGTAATAACAGACACAGGGTTCAGTATCATTTCCGAATAAGAGGCTTCAGAATAATAACAGAGTTCAAGGATACAATTTCACACTTGATGCAAAATATGTTGTAAATAAACCATGACTTGGCAGTCATGACTTCCGAAGGAAATTACCCACTGATTTGTTATTTGGCCATCACCAGACTAACAATGCCTCATCCACTGCTTTTACTCTTGAATAAATGTTTCAAAAACCTCCTCTTCTTTACTCCACAAGTGTATGCCTCACAGAGGCATTTTATACCTGCCCTCATTTAAAAAACTGGTTTTACACATCAGATGCATCAAAAAATTATTATAATTCCTGCCTTTAGTAAAGTTTTATACATCAAATGCCATTTTAGTCCTTCATGACTCACTTCCTGTCCTCGAGTGACAGAATGCCTCATGCATTCCGAGAGACTTGATTGGCAGGTTGATAAATTCCTACCCTGACTAAGAAAGGGATCCCCCGAGGCCTCACATCAGCAGAATAGCCACTTTCTCTGCCAATTTCTGTTGTTATTATGGTTACCATTATCCAGACTTCTCACAGAGGAATGTGATTAAACTTCAGAGCGGATCTATCTTTAGGTGCCTGACTGCTTCGAAATGTCGGACAGACAACTGACAGTTAGGCAAGACCAAGTAATTGCTGTGCCAGGGGATCAAACAGGATTGTATAATCATATTTAAAGTTACTCCAGTTTCAAGAACGCTGTATGTGTGTGTGTGTGTGTGTGACTATGTATTCCTGCATATTTGTTATATATTTCTGATGTGTATGTATTTAGGTAGTATGTTTGGATGCATATGAGAGGATTGACATTTGGCATTTGTTATATGACATTTATGCTCTATATTACATGGCTTAGAGAGACCATGGAACGGCCATACGGTGTCTGTTTATATTCCTTCCTCTTGAATCTCCAATCAACTTGAAGACATTAAATATGGCAACAGTATTAACTGGGGCCATGGCTCTCAATATGCCTCATGCTCGTAAATGCAAACGCATCGAGCAGGCAGCACAATATCTGGCAACACACACTGTAGGTCCACAGATGTGCCCGTGCCACTGTGACGTGACAAATGAAGTGAATATCAGCTCTGACAGTTTTTAAGAGAGCTAAACCGCGTGGCAGCCAAACCTGGAGTGAGTGCTGGGCTGCAGTTCCCCCTCTGCTCACATTACTCTGTGTAAATGTCAAACATGTCTCTTCCAAACCAGCCCTTTAGTCACAGACATATTTAAATCAGGCCCTTCTGCTGAAAATATACTGGGTACATCTCATTTTGTTAGCCTGCTTATCAATCTGCTAGCCCAGCCCAGCCCATTTCAGGTTGGCTGACAGAGTAAACGCTCACTGCCAATGCACACAGAACACAGCGTAACTATTAAAGGAAGCACAGGCCTTTTTTACCTGGTCCGTTGATTGGTGCTATTTACCCAGCTATTCAAACTCTCTGCACTTTATACCAATTTAAAGTGAAACAAGAGCCAAAAACCCTCCATACTCAGTACACCAGCAAGACTTCTTGTTCATTCAGTTTTAATGTCAAGGGATGTTTCAAATGCAGCTGGCTACAGAGCGAATTAAATACATTAAATCAATGCGAGAGGGAGAGAAAGAGAGGGGGGGGGGGGGTAGAGAGAGAGAGAAAGAGAGAAACAGAGAGAGAGAGAAACAGAGAGAGAGAGAGAGAGGAAAATGAGTTGAAAGGGGTTCGCAATGTCGGACTGAGAGAGAGACGTTCAGGTGCAAGGGAGATTGATAGGGGAAGAGGGAAAACAGAAGAGAAAAAGAGAGCAAATGAGAGGGAGAAAAAGAGGGAGAGGTCGAGTTGAAAGATGAGTGGTTCAGTATGTCTGACTGCAGACAGCATTGCATTTTAATTGGGTTGGGAGCTGGCAGGAAGTAATCAAGCGGGTCCCAGTGCAAACAGCTGGGCTGTGTGAGGTTGAAGGCCAGGATAGGGTGAGATTGATGGGCTCTTCAGCGCTTGTGTGAGTGCCTGGGACTGTGTGTGTGTGTGTGTGTATGTGTGTGTGAGTGCTTGGGTCTGTCTCCTCACCCAGGGACCTGTCTCAGTCTAGCAGAAAGAACACAGGTGTGTGTGCACATTTTTGTGTGCGTGTGAGTAAGTGCGTGCTTTTGTCTAGGAGAGGGTTTGTGTGCGTGTGTGTGTGTGTGTGTGTGTGTGTGTGTGTGTGGGTGGGTGGGTAGGTATGTGTGTGCCTTTGTGCATGAGAGTTTTGTATGTGTGTGTGTGTGTAAGAGGGTTGTGTGGGTGCTTGTGTGTGTGTGTGTGTGTGTGTGTGTGTGCGCGTGCATGGTTATGTATGTGCTTTTGTGTATAACGGCTTTGTGTGTGTGTGTGTGTGTGTGTGTGTGTGTGTGTGTGTGTGTGTGTGTGTGTGTGTGTGTGTGTGTGTGTGTGTGTGTGAAGTAAAGTAGGAAGATCCTCAGGGTAAGCATCTCAACACAAGTGCAAGGTGCACGGATGACAGATGACAGGGCATATGCATGCAGAATGCAGCCTGCAGTCTCTTCACCAGAGCTGCCTCAGAAACATGGAATAAAACCTCGCAAACACTGGTGTTCCCTTTGTGGCTTTAGAGGGCTGTATCATATGTGAATAACACAAGCTGTACATCTCACAAACCTGCCTCCAAACCTAACTTTCCACCCTTACATCATACACCTGCCCAAAAACCTAACCCTAACCTCCTGGAGCACTGTGGACTAGGATACATCGCAATACATACCACCTGTGCTGAAGAGACAGGTGCTTCTGGAACAACATCTGCAACAACCTGGATTTCTGCTAGATCCGGTTCTAAACTGTACAAAAAAAAACAACTTTGACCTCAACAAAGCAGCTGTGGAAATGGGGCATGGAATGCATTAGAACACAACCTGGACCTCTGACAGAGGAGCCTCAGAGCCAGAAGAAAAAAGGAGATACTGTACGACCTCCTGCATGTCTTTACATCTGTCAGACACAACCAGTGACTGTGACTTATGAGAAACCTCGGCAACACTTTCTATGCCCTCAATGTTCATAAGATGACATAAACACATTCATAAAGGGGTATAATGCATTCCTAAAGCTTTATAACGGTTGACATAAGTATTCACAACTATTTATACACACTCATGACTGCACTCATAACAATGCGATGCTACGCAACTTCTTTAAAGCCTTTTGACACTCGGTCCATTTTTTAATTCAGTAGTGTCACGTTGACATGGACTTGGGAGCAAAGGTGCACATTTAAAGGATCTAACGGATTTAATATGGACATAAAACATTCAACACGACATGGCAGTTGGACAGTTGCTTGCAGTTAGGACACGGTGTAAGAGGTGCTATAACTACTACCACACTGCTTACACACAGAATTTCCTTAATCCATTGGGTGTGCATATCCCACGAATGTGGGAAAACCACAAATAACCCAAATGGTACCCAAAACATGGGAATTTACAAAGACAGTCTTGTGGAAGTTGGCTCCACAACACTTTCATTAAAATTTCACTGATGTGGGTTCTATGTTGATTTCAGTATATGTATAAACTTCTTCCTTGAGGCAAACTCATCCCACTGCCAGCTTTTCGTGCCGTAGCTTTCTTATTGGAGCACAGTGCTGCCTTATGGGAGAGTGACCGCAGAAGATCAATTTAGACTTTAGTATTGGTATCAGAGAGGCAGGGGGAAAACAATCTCCTCTCTCCTCCAGAACTGAGTTAAAATGAAAATGAGAAGCTTGCTGAAGGACAGCTAGCCGCCGAATGTCTTTTTCTTTTTTTCATTCCCATCCGAATGGGAGAGAAATGCAGTGGAGGCACTTTTGTCTTATATCTGTCTCTCTCTCACTCTCTCTTTTCTCATGGGATCAGCATATTTGGTATACGACTGTATACTTTCCCCCAGATGAGAATGGATTTCATCACACAGAAGGGAACGCACGATAACAGCTCTGATGGGTCCTTGCATGCATGCACGGCACACACACACACCCACAACAGGCATACATGCACACACAGACACAGACACAGACACAGACACACACACACACACACACACACACACACACACAGACACACACACACACACACACACACACACACACACACACACATAATGAGCTGTAGATTAAGAATGCAGAGTGGATTCTGCACAGTCCAAACCTCAGTGAAATTATACCACTCTATCAAACTGAACTGATATGATACGCTATTACCACTTTAGTGCTCTTCACTACATTACCACCTCCCTATTTCATAAGGCAATCACAAGTGCTGAAGAAAGACTATATTTTCTTTACATCATGAGAAACATTACACTGAATTAGTCTTATGCAATTGAGAATGATTTGTGACATACACTATCTTGGCCACCGCTGCCGTTTTCTATTAGAATTAGTTTTAAGAGTTCAGAGTCAGTACAACCTACACCAGTAGTCTCCTGTTCATCACAAAGTAACAGTCACTTTTGGCACGCCTCACTCTGAAAAAAAAAAGCCATTTTAAAATACATTTTTAGTAACCAAAGCTTTGATTGTCAGGTTTCATCAGGTTACCCCACCGCCCCCCAACCCCCTCAGAGTTCCGCTGTGATGGAATAACCACGTCTCCATAGCAGCGTATGCATGAGAGTGGTGTGTGCCTGGTCTCGAGGCCGCCAGGAGCATTAGCTGCGTCTCTGCTTCAGTGGCCCGGAGCATTCAGAACAGCGTGTCGCTGGGTAGCCGCTCGCTGTGCCCAGGCCAGCTCTCATTTCACGGATTGGTTTTGGAAGCATCCGGAAGTGTGACATAGGATGACACGCCGCCCCCGCTGCCACCAGCTGCAGCCAAATATCAGAATTAGATGAAATAACCTTCAGTGCTGCACAGTCGGTGAACACAGCCTGAAATGAACATGGCATCTGGGAATACAGGTGGGTTGCCCTCGGATAAATCAGCTGGGGTTTGTCATTACAGTGATGGAGCAGAAAACATGAGATCTTCAGCCTTAATTACACTGCAAATGCCTTGCTCTTTGTTATGGCCATTGTTGGCCAATAAAGCTCAGATAGTCAAACTCTCACACTCATATGTTAGTTACTTTAAATCAAAAAGTGTCTATGTGTCAAATATTACACAGATTATGTCCAATAACCCGTAGCGAAAGCTGATATTTGAATTTACAGCATGAGCATGCGTTTTTGATAATTTAAGAAAAAAAAAACATCTAAACTTCTGTACCAAGAGCAGGATATAAGTACAATTTTTAGATGAGAAATTGACATAGGACTAACCAAAATAATCAGTTTTGCCTGACAGTTAGTCAACCTGGTCCCCTGTGCATTGCACTTGTGCTGCCTCAGCGTGCTTCTTTACTGCTGTAGGCAGTCTGCACTTCCTTAGATTTCTGGTTACTTATGATTATTTTACAGCCACTGCTGTGTCTGTGATTGTCTTAATTGAAGTGTATAATTACTTCCCTCTGATTACACATTTGAGTTAATCTGAGTGGATAATGATGGGACAGGCTGTGTCATTCCAACGCAGGACCCCATCCTGCTGTAATCACAGTTTATATCTGAAGAGCCAAAGGCCCAGCCTAGCCCATTTCACTATTCAATTACTTTGGGTTTAAGTCTTTACAACTACACATTTAAAAGTGTTTTTGGCTGCTATCAGAAATGTAGAACATTCAGGTCTTCTTATTCATGAAAATGTAACTACATTTGCATGTCGTTTCATCATTACTTGTAAATAAATGACATCCTTAGCCAGCAGGGAGTTTCACTACGTACAGTACGTAATCAAAAGAGAGCACGTCTCCAATCTTGAACTTGCTGAACCTTATAAACAGATAAGAGTTTTATGAGTGCCCTTTCTGCATACAGCACTGCACTGTCTTCTCTAAGTTGCTTTTAATGTATTTTGATGTCTAGAATTTTTAGGGCCCATTTACACAGCAATGATTTTGGGGCATTTTGTTAATGTGTGTAAGATTACCATCTGTTGTTGTAAGATAGAATTTCACAGGAATCAATGGAGCATAACACCAGCAGCGTAGTGTGCATATTTTTATGCTTCGGTTCTATTTTTGGGATGTGAGTTAAGTGTACCCATTCATTCAAACCAAAAATTCTAGAATGCTAGATGCTACGCTCCACTCTAGAATCTTTGATTCAACATGTAGCCAATGTTCTTCAGGAAGTAAAAAGAAAAGCACAGGTTGTTAATGACGACATCCATTAAGGTTCGGATTCTGACTGGCCAACTGTACAGAGGCTTTGTTAATTTCCCCAGTAACACCTGCTGAGAAGTGGGTCCATACTCTTACTGCCCATCCAAATAAGCTTACTAACCCGCTATGTTGTGGGCAAAAATGAGGATGTCACCACATAGTAGATCCAAAAACATACCTAGGCTTTTCAGTAGGTGACAGGTACATGGTCCTGGGTGGCTTGCGATTTCCACCTAAATTGTAGTGTACAAAGGAATTAGTCTAGGAGGTTGAGAATAGAGGAGGAAAACCAAAAAGGTAAGATACCATTGTAGTGCGTCCAAATTGTATCTGCTACTAGCTTGCTTGCTACTGAGGCTCCAGACGAAGCACCACTAAAGCAATGTCTGCTTCGCTAGCTGCATGTGCAGTCATTCCAATTTGTTTACGAATTAGCATAAAATCTTCACACAGATCACAGAACGCTGCTTGGCAGCTCACAATCCCACAATGCACCAGACTGAGCTGTTGTGCTTTCCAGCCCCATGTTTACAGTTAAATGCAGGCTGTTAAAGAGGAGTGCGGTGGTCCAGCAGACTCTCAGGCTGCCAGGAAAAGCTTTGGCATGAGGGAGTCTGGACCAGGCTCCAGACACAACAGACTGACCTTTTCCCCCAAACGGACTCTGGCTAATCAGCCTCACGGTCAGGGAGTAATGGCAGCCCTGGGGATTTGTGCTCACAAAAGCAATAAGCTGCTTTAAAAGTTGCCTTAAATATAAAAGTAACAGCTGTTTTTCCATTGAAGGGTCGCTCAGAACGCCAACACTGTTTTGGTAAACCTTCATAAAATGTTTTAATTAAGCACACCATGTTCCTACACATTCTTACACCTCTGCAGTTGGAGTTTCTGTGCAATGCAGTTTTTTAGAAAACAACTTTAAAAAATAACTTTGTTTCTGTGGTAGGTGGAGATAATTGAATTTAGATTTTAGTGATATTCATTTGGTGTTTCTGATGTTGTAGAAAATGTGATTTTCTTTTTAGCTTTATCAGCAGATTAAAGAAAAATGAAAAATGATAAGCCTCTTAGCAGCCACCCTTTAATTGGGCATGGGTATGATATTAGACTTTAGCCTCTATGCTATTTCAAGACAGGAATTAGTTGATGGTAACAAAAATGCAAAAAAAAAAAAACCTCACTTCCTGCTTTTCTAAATACACTTGCACTCAATACCTACATTCAGATTCAGGGCGTGAGGATGGCATACACTTATTTTTCTTCCCAAAATGCTTTTTCACCATTAGTACATGTTTACTTTATAAGTAAAAAAACCTCCCAAAATAGCCTCGTGGTGTACATGTAAGTCTTATAATGGACACAATAAGCTGGCATGGTGCCTTTGTCTGTGTGGATGTGATGACAGAACACGAGCACATAAAGTGTGTGAAAGAACACAAAATGGCTGCTAACTTGCATGCAATTTACAAGGACAAGATGACATTTATGGAATGGTCACTCCAGAGGGAAAACTGAATATATTGAAGTGAATACACTACAAAATACACACCAATTGCCTGTGTTAAATGTGTACCAGTAGACTAATAAAAGGGTTTAAAAGGATTCTACTCACAGGCAAGAACCCTTTTAAATAATTCAACCCTGACAGAAAAAAAATATGGTATGGTTTTTCAGCATAAAAACTGGCAATCCATCAAAACACCAAAGAAATTCCCTCTGGAACCTTCTTTCTACTGCTTGTTTTATCAAATCGTAACATAAATATTTTCATTAATGTTATGCCTTAGGAGAAAAATCATTATGATAAAATACATCTTTCAAACCCAGTAATACCATCACAGTGGCCTGCCCAGCTGATCCTTTGATGGACATCAAGCTCATGTCAAGAAAGCTGGATGCAAGTCCAGTGTGTGTGTGTGTGTGTGTGCGTGTGTGCGTGTGTGTGTGTGTGTGTGTGTGTGTGTGTGTGTGGATCCTTGTGTGCAGGCCCCAGAGAATGTGTGTGTGCCTTCCCTGGCATGTGTATGTCCAGACCCTAAGAGTATGTATCTGAGCCTTAGTGTGTATGAATTCCGTGTTCTGGCCTTGGTGTGTACAAATGTTGTGTGTTCCCTACCATGTGTGTGTATGTGTGGATCTTTGTGTGCAGGCCTCTGTGTGTGTGTGTGTGTGTGTGTGTGTGTGTGTGTGTGTGTGTGTGTGTGTGTGTGTGTGTGCCTTCCCTACCATGTGTGTGTAAGTGTGAGTGCTGGCCGTGCTCTGCAGGACCATGTGTGTAAGCTGGAGCATGTGTGTGAGGTGGGAGCTGCAGTGCTGATCACCTGGCCTCCTCCGGATACATCGGAGGATGTGCAGCTCTGCTTCTCGGCTTTCCTTTTCCTTTCTTGGCTTCCTCCCACTTGGGACCTCTCTCTCTCTCTCTCTCTCTCTCACACACACACACACACACACACACACACACACACACACACACACACACACATACACACACACACACACACACACACATGCACACACGCACACACACACGGAAACACACGCACACACACACAGAAACACACACACTTGCACACACACACACACACACACAGCATGTATCTGAGGAAACGCTGAGTTGGAGTCAGAGTGTGTGGGAATGGAATGCTTGCAGAGAGCAGAACGGGGCGTCTATTTGATGTGGAGCTTCAAACGGTGTGTTAGCGCATCATGTGGGAGTGTGTACATACACAGATACCACTCCGCTTCACATCGCAGCTGTGCAGTTTGATTCTGTCTTTAAATGCCTTCAGGCTTTTGTGTTGCTCAACAAACCACCTGTGGAGATTTAGAGCTAAATAAATAAGAAAACAAATAAATAAACGAATAAATAAATAGCTAAATAAATATGTTTTCTCTTATGAGGCATTTGCCAGAGTGCTTTATAAATATTAGGCAATGTCTACTCCCACCATGTTGAAAATCACAGCTGCTTCTTTCTTTTCAAAGCAAAGTCAAACAACTCATTTCTCTGACTGCAGTCAGTACACAGGGTCTTGGTATTTTGTTCGGTGTCAGAGAAGCACTTGGTGACATTTTGAGCTAAATGTACTTTCAGTTCTGCCATTCGCTGCCACACAGATCACCGGAAAGTCACTCGTTAAGGTTAAATAGCATGCACGAGACGTCACAAATCGAATTAATTGTTGGCATTTATAAACGTCATACTTAATCCATCTCCATTACCTAACTGGGCCGGCCACACAAAAGCATTATTATAAAACCGCTGTTCAAATGTAGTCATGGTGATGGACAGAATACAAACACACAGTTAGACCACCTCTGCAGAGGGCTCCCTTGGCTATGGTCTTGGTTCTCAAGGTGCCATAACATCTTCTGCGTGAGCAGCAAGTAATATTTCTATTTTCGTTCAGAGTCTGTAGGGATTCGCCTACCAATGCAAACAGACTTTAGGGCTCTCCTGCTGCAGAAACGTAGGTATGGGCTAAACTTCTCCCACACAGAGGCAAGCCACACTACACCAGCCATGCTACATGCTACACCATGTACTATCATAGTGTCAGTACAGTGAAACGTGTGCCTGTGAAGATTCCCATTCATCCAGGTCATGTTAGTGAAATGAGCTAAGTTGTAAGCAACTGGCACTTTTTTTTAGTAGTTTTAGTAGTTTTTAGTAGTTTGAAGCTACCTCTTTTTATTAGTTTTAGTAGTTTGAAGCTACTTCTTTTAGTAGTTTTTTGACAGTTGCTTACAACTTATCTCATTTGACTAGAGCAAAAAGTGTTTGTTGTATTGTTTTGCTGTGTAACCCCTGTAGCTGAGTCCCCAGCAGCCAAAGAGCAGCTCTAGTGTTTAGTATGCCAGTGGAGATGTGATAAGTCTCCACTTTGTGTCGGGGGTCCGGAGCACTCTGCCCGAGTTCATCTCCAATATTACCCAGGTGGCCGTGTGGTATACCTCATGCATTGCACATGGCGTTGTGTAATGATTGCATCATTTTAAAGCTTATGAAGAATGACTTTCCAACCTCTTCACTTATTAAGCTTTTCCTTTCCCTTTTAACATCCATTCCTCTACTGTCTATAAACCAATACCTTCAGCACAGACAGCAGGTTGGAAGCAAACAAAATAAGCTATAATAATGCAAAAGAGAAGGGGGCAAACACTATTAAGCCCTTGAACTGAAAATAAAGTTGTATTGTGATGATATTCACCCAGCCCATCCAACAGCAAACATTAACGTTTTACGATGACACTAGCTCCATTGCCTGAAAATGGCCTCTGTAAGGCCGGTTAGCTTTCAAAGCGATGAGCCACCATGCTGTCCATCCACACACACTTACAAAGGCACCAGAGGGAGCTTTTCTCAGGTCTCTACCTTCAAAAGTGGCAAAGGCAGAGGGGCATTCTGGGTAATCGGGCAACCTTGAGGCCTCCTCAAAATATGGAATGAATCACAGAAGTCATATTAAAGTCGCTGCGAGTGCTTTTTTGGTAATGAAAATTTTGAAATTGAATGTCAGAGTTTTTTTTATGACACACAATTTCACTTACTTAAATGAAAAGATGGGCTTTGACAAACATCCAACAGAGAACAAGGCATCATTTCTCAAACACTCTGGCATTTCTTTGTAATGATGGGTGGGGGGGTGGCTGAAACACATATTGCAAGCTTTCTTGGTAAGATTTTGCTTGTCTGATTTTCTGCACACTGTCGAAAAGCTGGAACAGTGTTATAAGTCAGTTACATATGCATCAGATAGCCATTCATTCTAAGGGTGGTTTTTGAAATTTTTTTAGCACTACTCTGTACTGAGTGATATTTTGCAAAGCCAAGGTTACAAACATAAAGCAGCCCTGAGATTTCTTCAATGAAACTCTTGCACACATACTTTTAAAAGTATAACCACTGTACTCCAGCAGTAATGCTGGTGGATGCTATGTTTGTCTTCGTGTTCTATCTATTTATTTATCTATTTGTTTGTTTGTTTCTTTGTTTGTTTACAGGTGCTGTTGCCCAACACAACTGAATTGATATTTGAACCCTGGACTAAATAAAACATTCAAGTGAGGTAGGTCATCGCTAACGTCAGTGACCTCTGAGAAACACCACTATACAGAGGAAATTAGAGGAAGAGGAAGTTAGCGGATACTGAAGAGGTATTAGCTGAGTATTATTAAAAAACGTTACATGCTTACAAACTACTTTAAGTTGCTGATGGTACTTTTTACTTCTCTACTTCAACTCTGGGGTTATATGAGCAGTATTATAAAGAATGGCGCTCTGATTGAGGGCTTGAACACAACTCCGTGCTAAAGCATAAAAAGTAAGTGTTTTATCTTTTAGTCGTATCAGAAGTGCTGAGTTGGTGAGACACTGGTGGGCCCTGGCTGTGAGACAAACCAACTCGTAAAATACAAAAAAAGCCTTTGCAATGAGATGTTCTTCCATTTTACAACAGCAGACTGTGTGGAAAGGCCCTTCATTTTGCCATGGGGCAGAAACACACACCACCACACACCAATTAGAGTGTGTCAGACATGCCGTGTCCATGTAACTGAGCCGTACAGTCAACTAAAGCAGGGGTTAGCCTCTCAGTACAATAATTACAACATTACTATGACATTACAAAGAGGCTTTAGTAACACATTCCAACTTAGTCATTAATATTCGGGTAACAACAAACTTATAATAGGGGGTGTCTCTTAAGGGGTTAAATAATGCAACACTCTAGAAGGAGGGGTCTGAGTGCTGTGTTATGTGGCTGTTATTGATGTATAGGTCTGGGTGGTGTGTTATGGTGGCGCTCTATTTTATTTTACATACATTTCAGCCAATATATCTGCTCTACTGTACATAACTCAAAGCATAAATCAGTAGGATCTGTGTTTTGCTCTTAATGAGATACTTTAAGCTTCACCTGCTGGCACACAATAGAAGGATAATTAACGTCTAACCCTTTGTGCATCCAATCTTCACTGTTTGCGCAGCAAGCACCCTCTACCACTAGAGTGTGTCATTACAATTTGGAACTGATTTGGAATTCGGAAACAAAGAAAGTATTTTTAAGGATATTTTTATGTTTTTTTTTTGTTTTTTTAAATCTACCTGTGGGTTGAGTGATGGAAAAGGTCTGTGTGGTGTGTTATGTGGGTTCAACATGAGGAGGTTCTTGGGTGAGGTAGGTTGTTACGTAGGTACTCCAGATGAAGGGGACTTGTAGTTGGGTGTTATGTGGGTACTTCAGGAGAAGGGGTCTGGGTGTTGGGTGCAAAGGCCAGAGGGGCTTCATCTCCTCCAAGGAAAAAACAACTTGCCAACCTGCCTCATCAAACTAGTTGGTTATAATAAACAACAACAACAACAACAACAACAACAACAACAACAACAACAACAAAGGAATCAGTAAATCAAACACTCTGTGAGCATACTTCCAAAAACACAATAATTTACACCAAATGCAAGAAAACATTAAGTCATTGGCCAACTCAGGAACCAAAAAGGCCCTGATCCAGCTCTGGTCTTGGATGACATCAGTATTTTTCCAGTCACCCAACTCAACCTATGATGCGTATCTGACAGGAATCCACAACAGATTTCCCCCCTACCTTGCAAGAGTGGCTCCTCCCACATGGTCAGGGTGTGAAAAAAACATGATGGATGGCTGCACAGAGCAAACAAGGTTAACACTCTTCGTCTCTCTCGGTGCGTTGTCCACCGTAGGAGCAGCTCACCAACACTGGGGTGGAACAGCAGACACGGATCAGTGGGCACTGATTTAGTGAGGGCAGATTTGGCCGAGAGAGGGCCAGGCAGGGGGAAGAGAAAAAAGTGGGGAGACATTGCTCCTGTCACCATTAAAAACGGTGATCTCGGAGTCGCGTTGTGTGGCGTAGTATCCATCTGGCAACAGAAGCGAAACCCATGTGAGAAGCTATTTGTGTTAATGAGTCGAACACTAGTGAGGCGAAATGTAAATCTAAAATTGCTGCCAATAGAAAAAAAAATACAAGCCACCTGATGCCTTTTGCCACCCAGTGATAACAGTACATTCAACACCACAAGGCAGCCAAGTCTATCTTCAAGTTCCAGAATTCTCTCCACTCTGAACTGCACCCCCGAACACGGAGGTCTATTTCCCGCTCATGTGCTCGTCTATTTATTTCTGCTGTGAAGGACCAAGAGGTGAGACAGGGAATAAATTATTCTATAAGATTTGTACCCAAAGCTTCCCTTTGGAAAATGCTTCAGACACCATGAATCAAGCCAAAGAATATATTTTACAGCCGTTGGAACATGTGACTGGCAGCCATTTCAGACGATGAGCTTTAATGAGCTGGCAAGCGCACAGATTGTAAATATCAGGGCAGCTCTGTCTGCGTTTACCACACTGCCTCTCACAAACAAGGTAAAAACCCCAGTAATGAACAAAACCACGGCCACAAATCACACGCGACTTTCTGACACATCCACAAATAGGCACATCACACTTGCCGGCTTTTAGAGGAATGAAACCTTAAGAGCAAGTATGCCCCAGAGTGTTTCGCAATTTATTAGATTTTTTAACCACAGCTTTTCCATTCGGCTACATTAGATTACATTTTCTTTTTGCTTTTACATTTGTCCAGGCCTTTGTTCAGGCGAGTTCAAGATAAAACTGTTCAGAATGTAAAATAATTTTGCTGGGTATATCGAGGGAATTCTACATTAAATCCTAACATAGCGGGAGTTTTCAGATCATATCCCCAACGCCTGATTTGTAGAACGAGCTACAGCACTAATCCTCTTAAAAATGTATGGGAAACTCTATTCCCAGGGAGTGTAGAGAAACTGTATTTCCATCCCATTTCAATAAAAAACTCTAACATCTATGTTCCACCACAAGACATTCCCACCACCTCCTACTATATTCACACTGTATTAATTTATAAGAACTTCTTATTTAAAACTAACTGTACACAAACAAATGAATGTGCACATGCACATGCACTCACACACACACACACACACGCACGCACGCACGCAGGCACGCAGGCACGCACGCACGCACGCACGCACGCACACACACACACACACACACACACACACACACACACAGTGTTCTATTATCTCTGTTTGTTTGTCCCCTGTTCATGTCTTCCCCTCTATACACTTTCTGATGTGTTTTAGTTATGCCTGTTCACTTGTGGAGACATATAACCTGCCACACACACGCACACACACACACACACACACACACCCCACAGTCCCATTAAGACTAACGAGCATATGTACTACAGGGCTGCCTGTGCCTGTCACTGTTAGAAGTACAATGCATTGCTGTGGCTCTACAGTCACATGTGCACACACACAAACACACACAAATATACAAGCATGCACGCACACACACACACAGACAGACAGACACACAAACAAACACACACACACGCATGCACGCACACACAGACACAGACACAGACACAAACACACACACACACACACACACACACACACACTAAGCCAACACAAATACTATACATGCTGTGTAAATCCCACTTTGCACTCAGTGCTGCAGCTGCTGCTATCCTACCAGTGCACACACGTGCACAAGTGTGTGCTTTCTCCAGTCTCTCTCTCTTTCCTGCTCTCCTCTTCTATATATATACCTCTATATACAAACCTTTGCCTAGTTTTTCACTCCCCCTCTCTCTTTCCCCCTCACCCATCTCCCATCTTCTTTTCCCGCGTCCTTGTGCAGATAGGTTGGTGTGTATGTGCATTTCTGCGATGTGTCACAGGTGATGCAGGGATGCTTTAAGTGGGTTAGATTCTCTATCTCTGCTGCCTGTTTAGTTTGGAATGTTGTTGTTCTGTTTCTTTTATATATTTGTAATGTGTTCTTCCATTGTGTAAGATTCGTGCTTCTGTTTTGATTGGAGCGTCCTGTGCTCTGTGTCATGACCATGGGCTTTTGTGCTGTGTTTGGCTACACCCATCTGTCTGTCTAGCCATTGTGTCTCTGATAGCACACCCGTCCCTGAGTGTCTCTCAATTAGCTGTTGTGTCCCTATTAACCACCAGTATCTAAGCCCTTAATTGGGAACATTCTTTGTCTGTTTATGCACACCATTAAGTTATCTGCTTAAATGTTCATTTTCTACTTACCTGCTCTTTCTAAGTCTGTTGCCCACTAATTTGCTTTTTAATTTCAGTTTTGCTTTTCTTGCCTGCTAGTTCATGTTTGTTTGCCTGCCTGCAGGTTCGCTTTCTAGTTCGTGTAATGGTTTGTAGGTTATAGGGTCCTGCTATCTGCCTCTCTGTGTGTGAAGTTTGTTCAGTTTGGTCAATAAATCTGGTTTTGCTTCAGAGTGGAGTTGGGTTTGGGTCCTGCTTGAAACCTTGAACCCAGACCCTCTTTCACTGTGATGTGTGCTCCTGTGCTCTTTTCACTGTGATGTGAAATGTTTGATATGTCACCCTGCAGTGCATCATGGGTAAGGCAGAGGAGCGTACCAAGAGAACTGTAGAATCAGACACAGAGGCCGCTCACACAGACACACACACACAAGCACACACACACACACACACACACACACACACACACACACACACACACACACACACACACACACACACACACACACACACACTGCTGTGACTGCATGTGCTACTTCATGTTGTGATGGGTGACCTCCTCTGTCGGATGAAAGAGAAAAAATGCATGAATGAAAGAAAACAGTGAGAAAGGTGAATTCCCATGGGAGGAGAATGACTGTGTGTGTGTGCCAGAGTTAGAGAGAGAAGTGAAGAAGACGCAGATGAGTCGTTGTTTGTTTTTGTGTGTGTGTGTGTGTGTGTGTGTGTGTGTGTGTGTGTGTGTGTGTGTGTGTGTGTGTGTGTCAATGTGTCTGAGAGAGAGAGAGAGAGAGAGAGAGAGAGAGATGAGTTGCTGTTTGTTTGTGTATGTGTGTGTGTGTGCGCACGAGTGTCACTGTGTCAGAGACAGAGAGCGAGAGTGAGGAAGATAGAGAGAGGGAGAAAGAGCGAGAAAGAGAGAGAGAGGGGAAAGGAAGAGTGAAAGAGGGAGAGAGAGCGAGAGAGAGAGGGGGGGGGGCAGAGAGAGAGAGTGAGAGAGGGAGAGAGAGACGGAGAGAGAGAGGGTCGGGGGAGCACAGAATGTCACCCTGGCAGTGTCTGCTGCCTGAGTGTGGAGTTGGCATGACGGTCTCTCTCTGTCTGTAGTGCCAGCTGGGGCTTTGAACAAAGGGGAGAATCTCCCTTTGATAAACAGCCTGCTTGACTTTCACTGCATCAAACGCCCACAGATAATATCCTGAAGAATCACTCACGGAATTAAGGGCCCAACACAAAAACAACAAAGCAAACATCTTCTCTTTTGTTTTCATACAAAGTGAATCTACGGGTCTAGCTTCATTTTCTTTTAATGTTTACGTTGATGTGGAAAGCAAGTTTAACATTTTGAATTGCTCCCTGTGATAACATTTTATCTTTAACAACCTGTCAAATGGGTAATCTTAAAAATGAAATTACGTTTTTGTTTGAGTTGGCTTTATGCTAATGTGGCTGTTTACCATTTAAGAGCTGCACCTTATTACACTTACAAAGGCACATATTTGCATGCCAAGGTTTTGAGCTTGTAATGTTGAATTATTAAATTTAATTGATTTCTTGTCATATTGAGGATCACACGAGTGACTACAAAGGACCGAAAAATAGGCCCTTTTTATTTTAAATAATAATTTAGACTCTAATCACATCCAGAATGTCAGCACAAATACGCAGATTAGTTTTTTAAGGCCCATCTCACAGCTCATTTCCTTCACAAGCATAGCAAGCATAAGTCGGTAGATTGTGTTGGGAGGTGCAACAATTAAAATAACCCAGAGAGAACAGATAAAAAAACATTAAAAAAATCTTCATTACATCACCTTCATACCTGCTTCCTGCAACACACCACTTACACACCCTATTCTTTTCATTCGTCAGCCATGGATAAAAGGTGATGAGCACCCTGTCTCCTGTATTGACACCTTGTCCACCACCTTGTTTACTAAAACTGTCTGAGGGGGGAATCTCTCCTCCAAATACCCCTCCCTTGTTGCCCTCTTGTCCGCCCCCTCCTAGGCTCCAGCAGCTGCTCTGCGTGGGGAGGCTAAGACAGGCTCAGGATATGTGGCACATGACAGTCAGGGATCCGGCTCTGCTAAGGGCCGCCCGGCTACCATGGAGACAAACACTGCAGCAGGCAAACAAAATGAGAGGAGGAAACAAAGGGGTGAGAGGAGAAGAGAGGAGAAGACAGGAGGTGGCGTATTCCCAGAGTTCAACATTACAGGAAATAAGACATGCGAGGAGGAGAAGCCTAGGATGAGAGAGAAGGAGAGAGAGGAGACAGAGAAAGGCACAGTATGAGAAGATTTAAAGTTTTCTTTTTAAATCTCATCCAGAGGAGCAAGAAGACAGGGGTAGCAATGAAGAGGGAGTAGGTGCAGTCCACATTATTATGATTAAAGAGCATAAAGCCAACACAACAAACAGAAACTCTCCCTTGTTTGCCTCCTTAAAGGCTCCGATGCATGCTGAGCTCCCATTCCTTTTCTCTGCCTGGCAAACAGAGAGGGGTTGACAACTAAGGAAATTAAATTATCGCCAATAACCACTCATCCTTTTAAGCCTTTGAAATCCTTAAAAATCTAGATTAGTTTGCATTTTTTGTTGATCATTTTTTATGGTAATGTATAAACACCATTTAAGTGTTATGTCTATACATTTTGTTTATGTACAAGACATGAGAGGAGGAGAGAGACGTAGCTAGAAGAAGAGGGGATGAAGAGAAGGTGAAGGAGGACAAAAAAGGAGAGGAGAGTAGCAAGAAGGAGAGGAAAAGGGAGTAGAGGGTGTGAGAATGCAAGGGCGGGTAAACCATGCAAAGAAAGTATAACAAGGGAGTTGAATACAAAAGATCACCACTCCTCTCTAAAGCTGCACAAGTGTTACCTGAAGGACATGGCGCCTATCACTGTGTGTCTGTTAGTGTTAGGGGCTTAAAGGGGGCTTGAGAGAGATAAATAACAGCAGGGTGGAGCCCAACCTCTTCCATTCAGCCATATTAGATCCCACCCACCCCTCCCTCCACCCCCTCAGCCGTCTCTGCCTCTAATCTGATTGCTGTGTCACCACGGCACCTCCAGCGGCCCATTAGATGGACTGATTCAATTAGAGAAGGGAGGGCAAGAGATGCCAAGCACTAAAGGATGGCAACAGTGCCACACTGGAAGAGGGGGGGGCGGCGGCGATTGTCCCTCCATGACATTCCCATAAACTCACACATGCATCCTCAGATGCCGTAAAAAACACCCCTGCATCACTCAAACAACATACGCACACGCCTCCAAAGGAATAATCAGGTGAGCATGTGGTTTCTCTAGCGTCTTACATTTCCCCTTTCATTACTGCAATAAACACAGTAGCCCAGAGACCTTGGCCCATGCTTATAAGACTTTGTGGAAATTGCTGAATAAAACTGGCATCAGGACAACTTAAACACTCATTACCTAAGCACTGGGGTCATCTGCGAACTGAATTAGCTCTGTGTCAAACACATCCCGGGTGAAAGGCAATTAAAAGTCAATATGTTAATCAGAGCATAAATATTCAAGTCCTATGATAACAACGGACCAGGGTGTATTACTGAAATGGAGCGGAAACTGGACACGATGTTTCATCAAAGACACCACACTTGGAGCGGTGTCTCCACAGAAGGGCAGACAAAAAATTCTACTGCATTTCTCAGTAAGGCCAACACTTGGCAGTTAAATTCATATTTGCCTCAATTTGGTATGTGAAGTTCAGTGGTGGCGGTGAACATCCCGGCCCAGGGAAGTCAAAATTATATCATGTATTACTTCGACCTGTATACTTAAAACAGTTGAATTCACAAAATAGCGGTCAACTGGTTTACTAACCAATAAATGAGACAAACATGTGGTAGGACATCTTTCAGGAGTTGGTTCCATTGCTAGACCATGTTGTTTTCACTGCAACCAACAGCATTACTACCTGTTTTAATGGTTGAATTGTAAAGCATTCCAAAAAATCCTGAGATTAGCCCAGTTCACTCCCCAGGTCCAAACAGAAACCGTTTGGGCTATGATCACAGCTCAGCCTCAGAGATGAGAACAGAAAAAAAGTCTAAGAGTTTTTTCCTTAGACACCAGGGATTCACCCCATAGTGGAAATGTGTCAAATGCCAGTTCCATTTACACTAGTGAGGCTTGGCAGCAGAGCCACCACAGCACCAACAAATGTGTACTACAGCTTAAGTCTCAAAATTATTATGACTACAGAATTATAATGTATTTATTCTCCACATGACTGTGTAAATGTAAATGTATTTGCAGAATGTTAAAAGTGCAAATGTTGTGTGAAGGAAGTCTCTATATTGAATGTTTGTGTAGAGGCCCCATCAGGTTCCAAGCTGGTGTTGTTGTGTTTGTGCGTGTGAAGAGTGTGGAGTGGGGCGAGTGATTGGGGGGAGGGAGGCGGTAAGAGAAGAGAGGGCTTCAGGGGTGAGGCTTGAGGAATGGGAGCTCTAGCCGTGAACTTAACAGCACTAAACAAACAGCAGCGACTCAGAGAGGGCCTTTGAGGAAGGCAATACATCAAACCCTGATCGGCTCTGGCCCTGGGAGCAGCCAGCTCGGAGCACCACGTGTTTCCATGACACCCACTCCAACGCACCGCAGCTCTGGAAGCGCATGCTAGCAGGTCTGCCGTCCTACCAAAGCACTGGTGTGGCTACACACGTGGCCTGGTTATTGGGAGAACTGGGAGTGTGGAGCGTAGCTTTCATCTTCTCCAGGTCATGGGTTGTCTGCTGTGAGCTATGGCTCCTGTCTCCCCAGCCTCCTCATCCCCTGATGCCCAGCACTGGGGCCTCCAGCAGCAGCAGCAGCAGCAGCAGCAGCAGCAGCAGCAGCAGCAGCCTTCAACCCCAGATTTATGGGCTTCAGGAGCACGCGACACACAGCTAATCACCCTCTAAAAGGAACCTGGCAGCACTGAAATAGTCCACTTGTTCAAGCCTGGTGCCGCCACAGATGTGTGTGTGTGTGTGTGTGTATGTGTGTGTGAGTTTGTATACATATATCTCTATTTAAATTATGCTTACAAAACATCCTTAAGTTAACCTTTGAGTTTTAAGGTTAAACCTGCACATGCACACGACACACAGCTAATCACCCTCTAAGAGGAACCTGGCAGTCGACTTCAGCCTAGTGCTTCCACAGATACATACAGCCATCAAGACCGAATAAAAAACAGGACCAATTAAACTGAACCGGCACACAACATTGACTGACCTTTTTCGAAAGCCTAGATGAAAATGTACACACTAAGTAAAGACACTGTATACAAGGACATGCAGGCTGTAATCTTTAAAGGAGCTATGTGTAAGATTTTTATGTTAAAATATTCAGAGTTTCTGCCACTTTGTGGCTGTATCAAACAACACAGCAGCCAGCCAAATCCCAGTACAATGTAACATACGAAGACTTTGCCAAGGTTGGGGGTCGCTGTGTTGTTTGCTACCACCACAAAGTTTCAAAAATTGGTATTACAAATATGTGGCGGACCGACGCTAGTTATTTAGCATGCTAACTGGAACAAATAGCTCAGCAGCCCAATGCATAGTCATAATTTCTATGACATGACCACACTTACATCATTGTTTTTTATTGTTTACAGATCATTTGGAGATGTTTTAACCTAAAAATCCTACACATAGCACCTTTAACTTAACATAAGTGAATAACATAATACTAAAATACCATTAGCACTCATAACAATGGTTACAGTGCATTTCCAAATGTGCCTTTAATTCATAAAAAGGTCACATTTCCTCTTTGCATGTAGGCTTTCCATCTTCACAACTCTGTCGCTATGCTGTGTTAATTGCTAGTAAGTGCTGTGTTTATTTTTGGTAGCCACTATTGAGTGGATGCACATTGGGTCAGTAAATTAGCTACAGCACCTTTGGGTCATTACACTTTACTGCAGTGTGGTAGCTGCTTTGGCAAATTACCTGCATGCAGATATATACGTACTTAGGTTCTTTTTACACAAATGCACACAAACACACTCGCATGCACACCCGCCTACATACACAAACACATGTAAGCACCT
>CM059285.1:17251765-17261765 GCA_030347295.1 Setipinna tenuifilis
GCAGAACCGTGACAAGCAGTAAGGCCCTCATGGGCATATTTACATTTAATATGCATGTATGAAATTGCAGGGAACAAGAACAGTGCCTATAACAGAAATGGAATTTTTGGTAAGTCTTTCTATGAAGCTTGAATTCATAAGACCATATATAGGCAGATGAAGCTTATAACCTAGAATGCACTGTATCACTTGTTTAAGTTAGAATAGGACTTATGACATATACATACCATTGCAATGAGTTTGGAGTACAGTCATGAGTTTGTATAAACAGTTATGTATACTTTGCATACTGTACTTATGTATGCATATAAGCCTTTATGAATGTGTTTACAGATTCTTATACTGTAAATGCAAGCTTCATAAAAAGTGTTAACAAATGTTTTTACTCTTGAAATTGGCTGTGGCTAGAAGACACTATAAAGCTCTGGCTCCCAGCGCTGGCAGTTTTGGGGGGAAAAAATGATGCTGTAGTTGGCTGCGATGCTAACCTTCCCTGGGGCTAAATGAGCACAGGACAGAGATGTAGTGATAACATGGCGAGACGGAGCTTGAGCACACATCGAGTCCAGGCTTTAAAAGCCAAATGCTTTTACTGCAGTTCCAAGAGGGTGAAATACTAAAGGGCAACTTGCTTCTATGACAGAGACATCAAGAGCTCTTTCTAACGCTTTACACTCCTACAGAACAGCACAGATAGCCTTTAGCTGCTGCTCTTTTAAGAATCTCTGAGAAAAAAACAACAATGGCTTGTCATTATACAGCAAATAGTATAGTGTTGAAACAACTCTGATAGAGTCAGTTTTAACACTATGCCAGTGTTTATTTTTTTCCCAATCTTTGCATTGTTAATTTAACACTCCTCCCTTACATACTGTATTTAACTCCATTACAGTTAAATCAACTTTTGGCAGTGTAATTTCAACTCTTTACACTTACACTCTTAAATTAACACATTTGCTGAACACTGGGAAATCACTCTGTGTAGGATTTAAGCCATAAGCATGATTTCAGTTGCTTTTAATAGCTTTACGAATGTTTGTGGTCCTATTGTACTGTAGGTATTGGTGCAAGACTGTTTCTCTCTATTCTCAGTGCTATGTATGAAAAACAATTATTCTTTCTCTCTTTCTAGCTCTCTTTCTGTGCACACTGTTACTCATACAAAACTGAGCTGTTCCCTTTTCAAAGCATCATAGAAACTTTCAAAAGAGCCAAAAGGACATGCACTTACCATTGTTATGTGGAGAAGAAAACTTCAGTGCTCTTTGTAAAGGTGGACTGTGGCCCTTGATTGCAGGTACTGTGGGCGTGTGTTTATGTGTGTGTGTGTGTGTGTGTGTGTGTCTCATGAGAATCATTTGATGCTCATTTAAGGGAGAGTACAGGGTCAAATGAAAGGGCTGAGATGTAGGCAGGTAAATAAGTAGCATTATGCTCAGCCTCGGATGCTTCATCGAGCTTCATTTCTCTTCCTCCTGGCTGCAGGGCAGGGTGCTTTAAACACCTCCCTCGCCTCTGTGTTATTCAGCATCCTAATGTCCCTCAGGTGGGGAAGATGGCATCTCTACTGCGCTCCGCTCGCCAGGAAATGAACTCTCTGCATTCCACTGACCGAGCCAAGCAGCTAGACAGGCCACAGACCAGCTGGGCAAATATTGGGGAAACTATTTAAATGGATCTGATCAAACAAACCCACAGAATCAGCAGAGGCTGAGAGGCAGGAGGGTGAAGTGGAGCACAAAAGTGAGGAGAACTTTAAAAGTCAAATCAATATGACCAGTAGATACACCATAATGATGCAGTGATGCAGAGTGCCAATGGCACAGTAATGATAGCAATCATAGCATGGCCCAAAAGAACACAAAAAAACACACATGCACACACGCGCACATGCACACACACACAGACACAGACACACACATACACACACAGAAGATCTTCCATTTGATCTGAGTGTCTTTGAACCACAGACTGTATAGCCTCTGCTTGAAATTGTAGCATAGCATACTGTGCCAAGACGGCAGCATTCTAGACGCCTGCTGAGAAGCCAAAGGCAGCATCCAGTCAGTATACATAGCTATGCTCCCTTACTAAAGTTTGGCACTCTTCTTCTGTCTTGGCCCAGCCTCTACTTCTGTTGTATACAATCGGTGGGCCAGCAGACATGGATTGGTAAGAGCATTTGGGAATGCAGCCCATGCAGACTGATGCTGATGCTGATGCTAACATTAACGCTAACGCTAATGCATTGCATCGTTGTGTCCTGCAAGAGCCCACATTAACGGGTCATTGCGTCATTATGTCATTGCCGCATTTCGTTACTGTGTTCAACTGCTCCGATGCCATTGGACTGCAAGAAATGTTGTCTGGTTGTGACCTCGGCAAACTGTAAAGCACTTTCAGATGCATCTTGTATGTATGAATTGTGCTATACAAGTAAAGGTTGTTATTATTATTATTATTATTATTATTATTATTATTATTATTAATGCTGATGCTGATGCTGATTCTGCCCCCTGTAGATGTATCATGACTATGTACAGGAGTCAGGAATCCGATGGTCTCCCCTCTGCAGCACCTCCGCAGCTGTGCTCCCCAGTTGTGCTCTGTGCTCCCTGTGCAGCATCACTGGAGCCGTTTCTGCAGAGTTGAACGTGTCCACCAGCAGACAGGAGTCACTGCAGCTTATCTGTGCCTCTCAGGTGTGCAGGATGAAGATGGATTCCCACAGACAACACAAGGCAGGTCACATCTGAGAAAGGTACTGTGTGCACAAGATGACACACCCTATCTGAGCCTACACACACACACACACACACACACACACACACACACACACGCTAATAATGGGAGTCTGGCCTATTGAGCTGTGTACAGAACAGCTGCGATGTGCGATAGCTTCAGCACACGTGCAGTGAACAGCAGAGACGGCGGCAAACACACTCTTGATTGGTGTGTCAAGAACACCAGCACACATACACCTGTAGGTAGGTGGCGGTGTGTCAGGAGCACCAGTACACATACACCTGTAGGTTTTGGGGCGTGGCGGTTTCACAGCTGGGTTGACATGCTCACACCACACAATATCAGACCAGTTAATTGTGCCAAGTATTTTTTTACAGGATTTTGCTCTAGCCAAACTGTGGTATTTGGTTTGATGCCAACCATTCTATGTAATGTGAATGTCAGAAGTTTGATACCTCACTGAAACTGATAATAAAAAAAACAAAACAAGATGGTGCTGTTTGATACAAGGGCAAAATAGTCCAGACAAACTAAAGATGAAACCAACTACACCACTCGGTGTAACTGTAAATAGTTCCCTAAGCCCTAAGGTAAGTCCTTAGACTAATTTTGTACATTGTTTACCACTTATGCACGTTTTTGTTTTTAAAAAAGTATTTTTTTTTGTTTCAAAACTCTTCAGACAATCTGCACAATGCAAAACTGCACACAGCACACAAGATACAAAGCACTACACATCTCTTGTGAAACCAAACACTGTGTGCAAAACTCATCTTTTAAGCACTGCTATTGTGCCCCAAACTACACTCTAGTGGGAGGATTCCAAAACTCCTTCCCCTCTCTTTGTTGGGCGTAAGCCTTCAGCAGTTACAGTCTTCCTGACAGCTTCATAGAGAAATCTGACAAAAGCACTCGCAACAGACTGAATACATAAATACCTTAGTAGGGTAATTCAACAAACTTCAGCAATTTTCCCCTATTTTCCAAAACACTGTGTTGCCCACACTGAGCTCATCTTTTTTTTCTTGTTCAGTCAAATACGACATAATTTGCATTCTCATTGCAGCAATCTGAAATGTATTACACCATTCCACACAATAATGTCAGGACACCTAGATAGAGGGTTGTAACACTGTTGAAAAGGGTGTAACACTGTGTCAAAGATGTCTAATATTACAGGGCATTGCTAAAATAGCATTTCAAGATGTTCAGTGTAGTTATACTGTATATGCAATATGTAGTGCTAGGGGAAGTACTGTAGTTTAATAATCATAAAGGCCTTTTTAGTTAAAAAGAGACTGCAGGACTACATTATCCTGCTATTCATGCTATTACATTTGGGTTATACATCACCACAACCTATCACCACAACTAAGGCCCTCTTCTTATAGAGATTAGTAGGGTTTGAAGATCAAGACCTTACAATGTCTAGATCATTACAGTATATCTTACAAAAATGAAACCTGTGTGTATATTGCTGCTTTTCAAAAAATGTTTGTCAAAAAAAAATTGGCTAGACAGAGTAAGTTTGTTTGTGAGTTGGTGTGGGATTTTGCTGTTTGACTGACAGGTCCCGGAATTTCAGTGAGATGTAAAGATTTTGTGTGTAAGCACTTTCAAACCCCTGAACAGAGCACTGACTTACATGCAGGCATAGCTGCAGTGGCCCAATGATAAATAAATGACATTGCAGTTTGCCTATGAAGCTATTAAGGTATGCAGCAACTTCAAAGTGTGCTTTTATCTCCCGCATGTTTACTGTAAAACACGTGATTTGTGTCTCTAAAATAAAGAGAGCAGCGTCAAACTGTGCAGTTAGCCTATGCCAGGCCCCCAGGAGTGCAGTGTTTCTCTCCCTTTGGATCAAAGGCCCCAGAAACCTTTAGCACCCCTCCAAATGAAATGAGCCCCCCCCCCCCCCCCCCCGCCCCAACCGAGGAGCCAGAGCCCACAGGAACTCTGAGCTGTCCTCCCCAGGTTGCCAAAGCATCAGGAATGCTGTTTGTTTTGGTTACTGTGGAGCCATTGCTAGGGGGGAGTGGTGTGTCTTTCTGTGTTTTTTTCTTCAGCTCAGTCATAACACTGTTCACCAGCCTTCATCATCATCACCATCATCCTCATTGCTCAAGCCTCCCCATTATGAGAGTGCTGGCATTAGATGTGTGAATTAACAGTTATTGTATACTTGACATTCACAGTTAATAAGAATCAAAGATTCCTTTGAGATTCCATAGGAAAAGCTTGGGATCATTTTTGACCCCCACATGTGGACAAGTGGTGTAGTGATACAAACACCACAATTACTTAAAATGTATAAAAGTAGTTGAATTACAAAGACATTGCAAAAAATATGGATTTTTACCCTAAAAATGCATCTAAAGGTTAAAACAATGGTCCAAAAAGCACACACACACAGACATTGTTTACACTCAGCTATTGCACACACACACACACACACACACACACACACACACACACACACACACACACACACACACACACACACACACACACATACACACACACACACACACACACACACACACACACAGCTCATCCTTTGATAAATCTGATGTCTGCAGTGCAATTAAAGCACATCAAAAGACAACACCCCCACACCACAACGACACTGTCTCTATGTCTCTCTCTCTCTCTCTCTCTCTCGCTCTCTCTCGCCCTCCCTCCCTCTATCCCTCATCAATATTCAATATTGTGCAAAGTCCTGACAGGCCCTAAAGTAGAGAAACACACAGACACACAGATAGAAAAAGCAGGCTAGAGAGAAGGGGAAGATGTGAATGTAAATATGCTTGCTTGTTTGGTTCCTTCTGTTCTGTGTGTGTGTGTGTGTGTGTGTGTGTGTGTGTGTGTGTGTGTATGTGTGTGTGTGTGAGTGTGTGTGCGTGTGCGTGTGTGTGTGTATTTGTACTGTACCCTTGTTGTCCAGAGGCGTGGGGCTCTACTCCATGTTGAGGTGTGAGGGAGGCGGTGTTGTTCGTCTAGTGGTGTCTGCCCAGCCTCAGTTCTGCTGTCCACATCACACACCCCCACACACACCACACACCTGCAGGAGACAACACACACAAGGCAGAGATGGTTAGAACCAAAACATGCTCTATACACAAAACACTTGCTGTACTTTTACTTGACAAAGTCCTCTCTAGTGTATTCCGACTGTTATGCACTGGACGTATAACTATAGGAAATACAAAATATAATTGAGAAATGCAGTGGAATAAAATAGAATAAAACAGGAGGATGCTCATTTATTGTTTTCCTCAAATAAAGGTCACTTAAGATAAAAGCATCCACTAAGCATAAAGTAATGTAATATAATGTAATGTGAGGACCTTGATAATAACAAAACATTTTATATTACGGTTCCTTTTTTCATGTATCTACACACAACATGCAATATTACATTGTAAATACCTAACACTAACCCTAACCATATGGTGCAGTGTAAGTACAAAATGTTACATATTGTTACACACTTTGTTACCTAACTGACGCAACAGGGGCAGCAAAATGAAATGTTACCCAAATCAGGCTACACATGGTTATTACATTGTAATTAACACGCTACACAGTATTATATGATGTAGTTACAATATAGTAGAGACAACAGTTAAGATCGCGGAAGCCGATCTGCCGCTTCTCACAAAAAAACACCGGAACAATTCTTTTGTTACTTTGCACATACTTAATGTGCAACAAAATAATATGTGAAGGTAAAAATGTGTAATTTCCTCTCATGTCCCAGCCAGTGTTTCAGCCGGTTGCTCTGTGGTCAATCAATCAATGTCTCGTATTCAATTAGCTCTCACCCGCTCTCACAGTGATATATGCATTTCACTGGACATGAGACAGAAATATATCATTATCTCCACCCGAAGCCACAAGTAATGTGCAAACACAAACTCCTTCCTAAGGCACAGGTTGAGAAGGAAACACTGAGGAAAAGAAATTCAGAAAAAAATACAACTGTGCTGTGATCACTGACTCATATAAACACCAGCTAAATTAAAACTGTTATGAAACAAAAACACATACACAGACCGAGAGAGAGAGAGAGATAGAGAGTGGGAGAGAGAGAAGGAGGATGAGAGAGATAAAAAGAGGGAAAGAGAGAGATACAGAGGAAGAGAGAGACAGAGAGGGAGAGAGAGAAAAAACATAGAGACAGAGAGAGAGAGGAAAACAGAAAGGGAGATAGAGAGAGACACACAGTAAAACAAGCTTAGCTAAGCTTGAGACTCTGGAAACGATGAGACTCTGGGAACATTTGAAACAGTAGGAAGCTAATTGTTCTTCCTCTACATCTGCTGCAAAGTTATAGAGGTGAGTATCTTAAGCTTTCTTGGTCTTCTCAGATATATGCTGGTTTTCTTTTTTTTCTCCCTTGTGGTACAGGTTGCATCAACACACATACGAAATCACATAGAACCTTGTTAAACCTCAAAGCTTCTCTGAAATTATGACACAGTGGGCCTAAATAATTGATTCATTTCATTTACTTCTAAAGGGAAGAAGGGGGGGGGGGGGTTCAGCTTATTAGAATTAAAAGAGAGAACGCACAATATGGTGAGATCGTTTTATCGTAAAGCAAAATGTAAATGCCATTTACAACACTTACTAAACTCATTCGTATTGTAAACCTGAGTCCATTTCTGCAAAAGGGCCACACTTCAATGAGTTTTTAAAACATTTCACAACAATATAAGAAGTACTTGCAGATTTACAAGCTTGAGAGTAGAAACATTCACTGTCAATGCTGTTGAAAAATGCTTTCTTGACACAGAACAAAACCAAACCAAAATACATAGTATATCAAGTAATACTATTTTTGTGTTAAAGCATCCTTGGACTAATGTTTGCAATACAAGGACTAGGAAGAAAAAGCCATAGCTCAGGGTCAGGCATTTAAAGGTTTAAACACACAAATACACGCACACACACACACACACACACACACACACACACACACACGCACACGCACACGCACACACACATGCACACACACATACGCACACACACAAAACACCACAGCGCTACATGTCAATGTGTCATGGGTATAACAAATCTGATATGCCTTTAGCGTGTATGTGCATATCAGACTGAAAGGAAGAGATGGAAGGGGAAATTTAAATTTCAGAAAATAAAATCAAATCTGAGGCATTCCCAAACACTTAGGGATTTTAAAAGACTAGAGGGGGAAAAACACTAACTAACCACTCACTATTTTCAGACAGCTAATTTGAGTTTAAGTAATAGCTGAGAAGATGAAAGGTGAGTGTGTGTCAGGGGACAACATTAAGCAGGCGTGTGTGCTGGACAAAATGAAAATCTTCAGCCCCTGGAACCCAGTTAGGGGCTGAGTCACTGGAAGAGAGTAAATCTTTGCAAATGAATCACCACAGCTACACGTGTGTGTGTGTAGGTGTGTGTGTGTGTGTGTGTGTGTGTGTGTGTGTGTGTGTGTGTGTGTGTGTGTGTGTGTGATCATGAGATGTGTGTGTGTTGTATTCTCAGCAGACATGTCAGCTCTCATACCCCTCCAGTCTTTTCCACTCACCTACTTACTCAGAAACACACACCTAGTTTCTCATTCACACGCACACACACAGACACACACACGCACACACACAGTCTCTCTCTCTCTCTCTCCCTCTCTCTCATAATCTTGACTTCCCTAAAGTGAACATCTTGTACCACAGCGGCCTTCTCGTAGAATCAGATCTTAATTGCAGCTCACTAAAGCAAGCACATTAGGGCCACAGCTCTGTGCTCTGGCATAACTGCAGGCAGTGGAGGAGGAGATGAAAAGGGGGAAAAAGGGGAGAAGTGCAGAAAAGGGGAAAGGAAGGAGAGGAAAGCCCTAGGAGAGCAGCTTTCCACAGGAGCAGCTGTGAGAAAGATATATGGCCTCTCTCTCTCTCTCTCTTCAAGGGTAAGAGAAGGGCAAGAGAGGAGAGAGGTCTGGAGGAGAGGGAGGAGGGGGGGGAGGAGGAGGAGAGGGGCGAGAGAAAGGGGGGAGAGGTTGATCTCTCTATGGGTGGGGTGATGATCCATAGCCTAGGCCCTGAGGAAGCTGCAGATGATGTCATGTGAAGACACCAGCGGGATCAGCCTCATTACACACGTCTGTCCCACACACACTCATGATCAGTCTCATCACACATCTCTGGCCTCTACAGCCTCACCACACACCTCTGGCCTTTAACGGCTCATCACATACATCTACAACCATCATAATCAGCCACCACACACCTCTGGCCTCCACAGCCTCACACACACACCTCTGGCCTCCACAGCCTCACCACATACTTCTGGCCTCTACAACCATCAGCCATCACACATCTCTGACGTCTACAGTCTTATAGCCATCTTCACCACACACCTCTGGCTCTACAGCCTCACCACACACCTCTGGCCTCTACAGCCTTATGACCAGCCTCACCACACACCTCTGGCTCATCACGTACATCTACAACCATCATGATCAGCCACCGCACACCTCTGGCCTCTACAGCCTCACACACACATCCCTGGCCTTTAATGTCTCATCACATACATTTACAACCATCATGGTCAGCGTCATGACACACCTCTGCACTCCACAGCCTCATTGCACACCTTCTGGCCTCTACAACCATCAGCCAACACACACTTCTGGACTCTAATGCCTCACCAGTCTCACTGCACCTCTGGCCTCTACAACCTTATTGCACACCTTCTGACCTTCTACAACCATTAGCCATCACACACCTCTGGCCTCCACAGTCTTTTTGATCAGCTGTACCACACACCTTCTACAAGCATCAGCAATCACACACTTCCGGCCTCTACAGCCTCATCACACACCTTCTGGCCTCTACAGTAGCCTCTCCCCAGCACTGAGGAGGAGCAGTCAGCCTCCAGACTGCGGCCTCAGAGAGATCTGCTCCTGCTCAGGTCTGCACTAATAGAGATGAATGGGGCCTCACTGGAGGCAAATGACTCCCCCTGTCAGGGAAGATCCCTCTTCAGGAAATGGTCACCCCTGCTCTGCCCGCAAATGTGGCTCTTAGGCTTAATGTAAAATAGGACGCACTTAAGGTACTTTCATTTTGCCTCCCATTTTTCAGGGAAAAAGTACCAACGCCTGGGATCTGGCACTCCAGCACCAATTTGTGAGATAAATATCAGCTGCAGGTTTATTCCTGATTTAGTGATGGTTGCTGTGAGGCATCGTTTAAAACACACACACACACAC
>CM059285.1:17269265-17292916 GCA_030347295.1 Setipinna tenuifilis
CTAGTCTGGACTATCAACTTTGGGCTCATGGGTAGAAATCACTACCCACAATACACACACACACACACACACACACACACACACACACACACACGCACCCCCACACACACACACACACAGCACATGGACACACATGCATGGAAACACTTATGTCTGAACACAAAGGCTTTGTAGTTCAGACAGAAACAGAGAGAGTAAAGTGACAAACACACGTAGACTACACACATAGACAGGCACACCTACACAAGTGTAGACGTTGCCTACCTTTAGAAGGCAAAACATTTGATTTAAATATTGTACAACAGCCGCATTTCTTGCACGGCTTTATATTTCTGCATTTCCATCATCCCAGCATGACAAACATTGAGGCTTAATCTTCCACACTTGTATGGGTCAAGTTTAGATGCTGTATAGTTGTTACGTGCTTATGTTAAAACACTCTGTGCTGTGCTGTTGCTCATACCTGTGTTCATTGATTGTGAAAGAGGCAGACAGGCAAGTAACATTTCCCAAAGTCAAAGAAGCATACTCAACGGCCACCTTTTCAAGGGTGCCACATCCTCACATTTCACAAGGCACCTGTTTCAATGTCAAGAATACTCAAAACTGTGTGCCCTCTATTTTTGAGAATTTGGATGTTTTAATAGAATCTTGGCACACAAAAAATACCCTTATTGCTCTGCATTGTTGTCTTCCACACTAGGTAGTGAGCTGAGTGCTAAGGAGGCCTCTACAGTACTTGACTCACGATGAAGCATTATATAAAGTGAGCATACTTAGCTTTGAAATACAACAAGGGAGAGGCCACATGTTCAGGCGAGCAGGAAGCAAGATAGGTAGCAGGCAGGCAAGCAGGTAACAAGCAGGCAAGGACAGAAGGAGGCAAATGGCATAATCTTATAAACAGGACAAGAAAAACCTATTGGTCTATGGCATCTTCCTTTGTCTAGAACTAGTCACATTGTGGGACCTGCCATCTTATACCTGGACAGGTGACTTAAGACTATGTAAAAACAGACTGTGGGCCAGCAAATCTTAAGCAAAGTAAAACTCTTTAAACCAAACCAAAAAAAGAATGGTTCAAAATTTGGCTCCAACAACAATTTGTTGAAATTGAATGAATAAATGAATGAATGAAAGAATGAATGAATCATTCAATGAATGAATCAATGAATGAATCAATGAATAATGAAATTAGCCAAACAACCAACACTGAAAATCATTTTTGTTGAAGTTGGTTCTATGCAGCACTTTTTAGAGTAAACCAGCCAACCAACCAATCAGTATGTCTCAAGATAAATATATGAATGTAGATATAAAGGTTGTGTGTGTGTGTGTGTGTGTGTGTGTACATACGTTTTTTATGTGTGTTTGCACCAGTATCACCAATAAAACAAGGCATTACTGTAAAGTGAGACTGTTCTTGTGACTGTTGTTGACTTGTTAACATGATTCTTAAGAAAAAAGTGGACAGTTTTATTGGATAGAGGCGCTCTGGGATGTGGTGGCTTGAATTTAAGGTGCCCTTGCCATATTTTACAGTACTGCGCACATACAGAAAACAATCACCCCTTTGTGTCCAGTCCTACTGGACTCATATTGGCCCAGACACTGGAAGATTACTTCTACTCTGCCACACAAACACACACACCCACACACATACACACTAGTAATAGTTCAATTTCAACCAGATAGCAATTCTCCTGAGCAGTGTGTGTGTGTGCGTTTGTGTGTTCTGTTTGCGTGTGTTATGTGTGTGTGTTATGTGTGTGTGTGTGTCAGACACAATGAGAGATGCGCTCTAATGACATGGCCTTGGCCATTACAAGCTTATTTCACTGTCTCTGGATGGGAAAGGGTGAGTGTTGGTTAGCAAGAAATTAAGGAGGGATGGATAGAGAAGAGAATGAGGCTGAGAAAGAGAGGCCACTGTGTGTATGTGTGTCCATTTGTGTGTGTGTGTGTGTGTGTGTGTGTGTGCGCATGTGTGTGTCTGTTGTGTGTGCATGCGTTTGTGTGTGTGTGTGTGTGTGTGTATGTATGTGTGTGGGTGTGTGTGTGTGTCAGACACAATGAGAGATACGCTCTAATGACATGGCCTTGGCCATTGAAAGCTTATTTCACTGTCTCTGGATGGGAAAGGGTGAGTGTTTGTTAGCAAGAAATTAAGGAGGGATGGATAGAGAAGAGAATGAGGCTGAGAAAAAGAGGAGTCTGTGTGTGTGTGTCTGTGTGTGTGTGTGTGTCAGCGTTTGTCAGTGAAGTGATAGCAATGAGAACAGACTGCTAACCCCTAGCCCTGGCAGAGCGTGCAGCCTTCAGCAAAGTCCTGGCTGAAGCCACCACATGAATTTATTAGCGGCCAGAACCATGGACCCACACCCCTTCCACTGACCTTTCACTGACAACAACCCATCAACCTGCAGCAAAGTAGAGGCAGGGTGGACAGCAGGGAGAAAGGGGCCTCACACAATTAGACAGAAAACCAGCCCAAGGCCTGCTAATAGGAAACAACACAACACAATTTGGTGTCACGAATGATAACCCAAACTCATGTTTATTAAAGAGAAGAGCTGCGACCTCAGAGGTCAATACGCTCTTTGATGGCATGTAAACACCCACTTTTAGTGTGCTCCAGAACCTTCTTTTGACCTCTGTTGAAACTGAGGTCAAAGGTTAAAGCCGTTGTTGTCTGCCTGCCCTCCTCCTTTCTGCTCGCTGAAGCGGCGTCTTAATTGTAGGGTGGCGAAGGTGTGAAGGAAGGCAAGTGTAGGTTTTATTTCGGTCTGACCTCTCAATGTCTCCAGCGAGCTCAGCAGAATCGCAGCACACACTTAAATGTTAGTGTATGCAAAAACAACCGCTTTCTCTCAGTCTGACTTTCTCTCTCTTTTTTCTCTCTCTCTCTGTCTCACACAGACACACACATATATACACACAGAAACACAACTATGAGAGGGAGAGAGAGAAAGAGAGAGAGAGAAAGGAAGAAAATGAATAGCTCCACCCCCTACACAAAGAAAAGCATAAACACCCACACCCACACACAATACTTTATAAGCACCAATATTTCATTTCTTCTCACCTAATGCTCTTCACCGGGGTCACACTACAGGGATATTTGCTCCTTAATGAAACTATTGATCATTAGGGTGTGATGACAAATTAAGACATTACCATAGTGTGTGTGTGCGCGCGCGTGTGTGTGTGTGTGTGTGGCAGCAGGGGGTGTGTCAGCGGGGGGTGTGGGCCCACCCATACTGCCTGTCACGCTCGCAGCCTGGGAAACCTGCCTATTCCTGGCTGTTCCTTTGTCTGAAAAATTGGGTACCAGTGAAAAACAAACGCTACGCATTGATCATCGAAATCAGTGGTCTGATTGGTTGTAGCTCTGTTCATTAGTACACAGAGGCATTTGAAAGACAACCGTTGGATCCCGCTTCTGAGAACTTCCTGTCTATGGGAGGTTTGCCAGACCAAGCTCCGTCTCCGAGTTTGGTGCAACAGCAAGGCTAGCTCTAACCCACACGTACTACAGGCTCCCACAAGAGGACCAGTCCTGTAACACCCTCCTCTCCCATCTAACTCTACCACTGTAAGACCCTCCTCTCCCATCTAACACCACCACAGCGCCTCTCCCATCTAACACCACCACAGCGCCTCTCCCATCTAACACCACCACAGCGCCTCTCCCATCTAACACCACCACAGCGCCTCTCCCATCTCACACCACCACCATTTCACTGCATAAGTCTGAGCCCCCAGAGAAGCCTCCTGTGTGCATTAACCGTGATGCTGCTGAAGCCCATGTTTGAAGCCCCTGTTGAAGCCCATGTTTGAAGCCCCTTTGTTTGACAACCATTGTGTTGATTTTTCTTTTCCTCTGTTTATTTAGAAAAGTCTTTTTTTTGTTATTGCACTTTGAGCACTGTAAATAAATCTGCACTTTCGCATTTGCACCGTACGCTTTAGTTGCCCTTCGTTATTCAGTTTGGTGGCCATCCCGTGGTGAAAAGCTGAGCTGGACGGCGCAGCTATTTCACATTTGGTGGCAGCGGTGGGATCGTGGCGCCAACTTTGAGACAGCGGCCAGCGAGACGGGCACAGGTACGGGGTAAGATGGCGTACAGGAGGTTGAAGAATGATGATCTGGTTCAGCGAGCGGCCGAGGAGGAGGCCGAAGGAGCCGTAGGAGGAGAGCCACCAGCACACCCTGATGGCGGCAGACAACCAGAAGTGTTTGACCTCTCAGCCCTGCACAACCTGCTGAAGCAGTCCATGCAGACACAGGAGCGAGAGATGGTTAAGCAAGAGCAGAGGTGGCGCAGCATTCAGGTCCAGCTGAGCAACGTCCGTAATGAGTTGGAGGCAGACCGCAGGAGTGGCAGCGGAGGCCAGCAGCACTGGGGAGAGGGAGCCGGGTCCGCACCTGTACCAGGCACAGCCCCAGCAGCACCCCCTCCCGCAATGCCATCCTGGATACCACCTGTAGCACCTGCAGCACCACCCGCAGCACCACCCGTGACACCACCTGCAGCAGCAGCATCAGCACCCCCTTGGATGCCGGTGAGACCTCCGGCAGCTCCTCCAGTCTTCCCACCACCCCTGTTTCCCCATGCAGCAGCCCCAGCACCAGCGACGTGGACCCGAGCAGCAGTACCTAGGCTAGAGGACGGCGATGATGTGGAGCAGTATATGACCACCTTTGAACGGCTAGCTACAGCCTACAGGTGGCCTCCAGCTGAGTGGGCCACATTGCTGGTGCCGTACTTGACTGGCAAGGCTCGGGCTGCCTACGTCGCCATGGACCCGTACGAGGCGGTGGATTACTTCAGGGTCAAGGAGGCCATCTTGGCCAAGTATGAGATCAGCGCAGAGAGCTACCGGTCACGATTCAGGGAGCCAGACATTCAACGTGGTGAGACTCCAAAAGAGTTTTACAACCGTCTGAAGGACCTGTATCAGAAATGGATACGGCCAGCTGAGCGCACCGTTGAGGAGATTGGGGAGATCCTCATCTTGGAACAGTTTTTACGCTCTCTTGCTCCAGAGCTGAGGGTGTGGGTTAAAGAGCACAACCCCAACACCGGCCTGAAGGCAGCAGAGCTGGTGGATGCCTTCCTGGCAGCCCGTCGAGGACCAAAGGACTTCCGATTCCCTGGCAGCAGCAGAGCACCTCAGAAGGGTAAGTCTGGGGGAAATGGGAGTGGAGTTGGTCCTGGTCCGGGGAGTAGTATTCAGCGTAGGGGTCCACCCCACAGACAGCACTCACCACAATACCACCCTCAGCCTAAACCTACTGACACATCCACTGACACATGTCATTTTTGTGGTAAACCTGGTCATTGGGCGAGAGTTTGCCCAGTTAAGAAAATAAAAGGTGCTAGTACAGTTTCTGTGCCTAGACCTATGACTGAGGCTGGGCATGCCAGTAGATTGCCCGTAATGGAGGTCACCGTAAATGATAAACCGGCGATGGCTCTCCTGGACACAGGCAGCACCCACACTTTGGTGCAACCCTACCTGGTTCAGCAGCCGGATGCCCTGACAGGCAGGAAATTAAGAGTGGTATGTGTGAATGGTGATGAGCACGAGTACCCCATAGCACTAGTGTCGCTAAAAGTGCAAGACCAAATGTTCCAGTTAGAAGCTGGTGTGGTTAAAGGCCTAAATCATCCGGTGGTCTTAGGCCAGGATGTATGGATTCTGCCGGACCTGGTGCAAGCTACTCTACCAGTGAGTTGCGTTGCTACCAGGGCGCAGGCTAAAAAGACTCAGGATGAGGAGATTGCCGCTAAGGAGTTGTTGAATGAAATGCCCTTCAGTGGAGAATATATTCCTCCCCCTGTAAACCTAAGAACCCGAAAGACACGCCGACAGCGTAGGTATGACAAACTAGTTGGCACAGTTAAAGTCATGTCTACTGGAGAGCTAGAGGCAGTTCCTGAGGCAGGGGAGGATGTATGGAAAGTGCCCGAGAATTTAAAAGAGTTGCAGGAAAGTGATGACACTTTGAAAGAGCTTTTTAGCAAAGTGGTGGAGGTTGATGGCGTGAGCACAGGCCAGAGGAAGTCTCTGCTAGGAGAGTTTTACTTTGTGCGTGAGGGCTTGTTATATCATCAGCCTGAAGGTGGCAGTGCAGAGCAGCTGGTGATACCTCATTGTCTGAGGCAGAAGATTTTGTGTTTGGGCCATGACATTCCTTGGTCTGCTCATTTGGGAAGTGTAAAGACACTACAAAGAATCTCTGACAGATTTTACTGGCCGGGGTTGTATACTGATGTTCAGAAACACTGCAAAACATGCTCCACCTGCCAGCTATGCAGCAAACACACAGGCAAGCCATATCCACTTCAACCACTTCCACTGATAGATGTCCCATTCACCAGAATAGGTATGGACATTGTAGGCCCCTTGCAGCGCACACAGTCAGGCTACCAGTACATATTAGTCATATGTGATTACGCCACCCGGTATCCTGAAGCATTCCCCCTACGTAAAGTCACTGCTAGATCCATTGCCCCTGCACTATTACAGTTGTTTTCGAGGGTAGGGATTTCCCAAGAAATCCTCACTGATCAGGGGACAGCCTTCCTGTCAAACACCTTAAGGCAGGTTTATGGGTTGTTGGGGATTAGAGGGATTAGGACCACTCCGTACCATCCTCAGACAGATGGCCTCGTGGAGAGGTACAACCAGACTTTAAAAAGTATGCTGAGGAAGTTCGTCTCAGCCAATGGAAAAGACTGGGACCGCTGGCTGCCGTACCTGATGTTTGCCTATCGGGAGGTCCCTCAGGCATCCACTGGGTTTTCGCCATTCGAGCTCCTGTATGGCCGGCAGGTGCGTGGACCTCTTGACCTGCTAAAGGATGTCTGGGAGTCGCCCAAGTCCACCACCTCCAGCGTTATCTCCTACGTCATGGCCATGAGGGAGAAGATGGAGGAGATGGCCAGCCTGGTGCGCGACAACCTCCAGCGTGCTCAGGAGACCCAGACCACCTGGTACGACCGGGGTGCACGACAAAGAACTTTTCAACCAGGCCAGAAAGTCCTCCTTCTCCTGCCCACAGAGGAAAACAAGTTGTTAGCCAAGTGGCAGGGACCCTACTGCATTACCAAGCGGTTGGGACCAACCACGTACGAGCTGGAAATGCCAGAGAGGAGGAAACGGCGGCAGGCGTTCCACGTCAACCTCCTCAAAGAGTGGCACGAGCGGGAGACGCCACTCAGTCCACAGCTGTTGGTGCAGGCTGTGAAGGAAGAAGAGGATACCCCAGAACAGTTCTTCCCCACAGACCAGCCGGCTGGGATATTGGACCTTTCCCACCTAACTCCTCAGCAGCAGCAAGAACTGCGGGCCATTGTCCCTGAAGGCCTGTTCAGTGACCAACCGGGGTATACACCAGTGGCCGAGCACCCCATCCGGCTGAAGGATTCTACGCCCGCTAGACAACGGATGTATAGAGTCCCAGAGCGCCTGTTACCTGCTCTCCAGGAGGAGCTGCAGGTGATGCAGAGACTGGGGGTGATTGAGCGGTCAGAGAGTGCCTGGAGCAGCCCCGTGGTCCTGGTGCCGAAGAAAGATGGCACCATGCGCTTTTGTATTGACTTTCGGCAGGTGAACGCTCAGTCACACTTCGACGCCTACCCCATGCCCAGGCTGGAGGACCTTATCGAGCGTCTGGGGGGTGCCCACTATATCACCACGCTGGACCTGAGCAAGGGCTACTGGCAGGTGCCGCTGGCTAAAGAGGCGAGGCCGTATACAGCCTTCAGGACACCTCAGGGGCTTTTCCAGTTTACGGTGATGCCCTTTGGCCTACAGGGGGCGCCAGCTACATTTCAGCGTCTGATGGACCGTGTGCTGGATGGCACCGCCAGCTTCGCGGGGGCCTATCTGGATGACATCATCGTCTACAGCAGCAGTTGGTCAGAGCATGTGCAGCACCTGGCTGAGGTGTTGCGCCGCATTCACGAGGCAGGCCTGACCATTCAGCCCAACAAGTGTGCTTTTGTTCAGCAGGAGGTACGCTACCTGGGTCACATTGTTGGACGTGGGGTGATCAGGCCTCAGCAGGACAAGATCGAGGCTATCCGGGACTGCCCACGGCCAGAGACCAAGAAGGGGGTCCGATCCTTCTTGGGTCTTGCGGGGTGGTACCGGAGGTTTGTCCCCAACTTTGCCACCAGAGCTGCACCCCTCACAGATCTCACCAGAAAGGCTGGCTCTGTCCGAGTCAGATGGGAGGAGCAGCATGACAAGGCCTTCAGAGACCTGAAGGAGGCTCTCTGCAGTGGGCCAGTGCTGCAGAGTCCGGACTTCAAGCAGTCAATGACTGTCCAGACTGATGCCTCGGGGGTCGGTCTGGGGGCAGTTCTGCTCCAAGGTGAAGGAGATCAGCAGCGCCCTGTGGCTTATATAAGCCGCAAACTCTTTCCAAGAGAGACCAGGTACTCAGCTGTTGAGCTAGAGTGCCTTGCTGTTAAATGGGCCCTTGACTCTTTTCGTTACTACCTTTTAGGTAGACAATTTGTTTTAGAGACTGACCACCGGGCCTTGAAGTGGCTTGGGCAGATGAAGGACACAAATGCCCGTATCACCCGATGGTTTTTGGCTTTGCAGCCCTACAGTTTCCAGGTCCGCTATCGGGCGGGCAAGCAGAACACAGTGGCAGATTACTTGTCTCGCCACCCCAATGGCGAGTCTCCAGAGGAAGGGGGAAATGTGAAAAGGCAGCCCTGCCTTTCCACAAACGAGTCAGCCCCTGGTGCTATTTAGCCTGCAAACGCTAGCTGGCAGGCACTAACACGGACACCTGCACACACGCACACACGCACATACAGGTATTGGACTTGCAATCGCGGAGCCGGCAACCGCGTTTGCAGTTCTTTGCAGCGGCCAACATTTCACAAACTTTCAGTACTTACCTAATCAGCACAGCACTCGGTGAGGTACCCGCCGAGAACGCTCCATAATCCCATTCCATTCCGTTTACCACACATCGCATACACACACGCACACTTCCTGGTGCACAAACTTTCTATGCCCTGAAAACACGAGCTGTGGGAACTGGAATGTTTTATCCCAGTAAAAGCCAATCAGAGACATTTATGACCATAGGGATAAAAGTAAATGATTATGGGATAAATTTGTTGTTGTGATGCAGAACTAATGATTTGAATGGATGTATGTTTTATTCCGAGTAATGCCTTTTCATTGAAAGTTATATATATTGTGCATGCATGTATTTTAACAGTGATTTAGAGCAGTAACATTTTGTCATCTCACCTTTTGTTTGTTAGAATGGTTTCTACCACTTATTCAGTTAATTTTGTAATTGTTTGTAATTAGGCAGTATATAAAAACAGCAGGTTTTCTCAGTTTAGGTGTGGAAGTGTAGGAGAAAGGTTGGTGTTTGAGACTCTGTTGAAAGCTGTGGTTTTTGTGTGCCTATTGTGGATTTATAGTTAGCCTTTGTTTGACAACCATTGTGTTGATTTTTCTTTTCCTCTGTTTATTTAGAAAAGTCTTTTTTTTGTTATTGCACTTTGAGCACTGTAAATAAATCTGCACTTTCGCATTTGCACCGTACGCTTTAGTTGCCCTTCGTTATTCAGTTTGGTGGCCATCCCGTGGTGAAAAGCTGAGCTGGACGGCGCAGCTATTTCACACTCAGGTTTGCCGATTGCCACATACTCTCTAGCTGGAGTGAATTAGATGGGCTAAATAAAAAGGGCCGCAGCTCAAGTAGCTTCTATCGACCCCTTATTAGGGGTATCACAGTCTCTAGCTAGATAGATCTAAAAAAAATCCCCTCTGACCTGTTTGAAACCAGAGTCTTAGTCTAGACTAATAGAGGGAAAAAACATCACACTTATGTTTCAGACCTGCCCTTAGTCAGCATGGGGGTTAGCAGCGAGACTGTCCCAGTGTTTGAAATAAAGCTCTCTGCAGCTCCGCTCAGCACAAAGCCTTTGGGAAACTATTTAACACAGTTTGCCTGTAGCACTTAAAGGAGCAAGGCCCCGGTTTGCCCAGACTCAAATACCCTGCATGACAGATGTGTGATCTTCCTGGAAGAAGAGCAGAGCAGAGCAGGTGTCTGTGGAACACAGATGTACAGTCAGCACCACGGACAGCACCCAGCAAACGAGGCCCTGACACCTGCATCTGGCCCCCAGCTGCAGCCACACGCACACACACACACACACACACACACACACACACACACACACACACACACACATGCACACACTCTCTCAGTCACTTCCTCTTCAGATAAGCAGGGGAGCATGGGGAATGTCCACACATAAAGCAGTGACGAATGGAGATTCAGCCCCAGTGAAGGAGGGCAGGTGCTGACTTTGTACTTACTGTGTCTGCATCACTTCTGAGGAAACACAAAGCCCTGACACAGTGTAGTGTGTCTTTACACAAACCCATGGGAAATGTGTATTTACCGGCAATGAAGAGAGGCATCGCCTTTCCTGCCACTGTATCTGCATCCCTAGTCAGTTTTACTAAGGAGCAGAAAGCCACATGTACAGGTGTATCTTAATAAATTGAACTTGTGTAATTTATTGCAGAAATTGCATTGAATTGAAATTATATTGACTGTAAATGCAAAAAGGGAACTATTCTAAGTGTTTGTTTTAATGCATATGCTTACAGCCTACAGCTAATTTAATATACACAATAACACTCATTACACAACATTTACTGAGATGCACATGTAATGTAAAATTAGCAACTTTGACAGCAGCACCAACTGCAAGGCCTTCTAGACAGACACATAAGAGCACATGCTGTAAGTTGACAATGATCTTCCTGTGACTCAAATGTGCAGAGGATGTCAGTAACATAACATCATCCTCAACTGTCACCTGTCATGTTCTGGAGGAAAATACTTGTTAAATAACAAAAAAAAATGTTCCTGTCAAACAACAGATTGATGTGTTCATGTGGTTGTCTCAACTTTGCACTGGTGTTTTTTTAGGTTGTTGAAATTCTGCACAGTACTGAGACAGACTGGGTTGTGTTCCATACAGCTATTGCCCTTGCACAAGTACAAACACCAGTTCCAGTCTTAGTTGTCACTTCAGCTCCAAACAAATTTCCAGCTTCAGTTACAAGCCCTGTTGTGATTGCTCTGATTCTTCTATGTATGCTGGTAATTTGCACAGATCCTGCTGCGTCTCTTGTTGCACTACTGATCCATGCCAGCAAACTGAAATGCTGGCCTCATTTTGAGTGGGTGTGCTTTGACAACTCGGCTGTAGCCAGTTTCTGCTCTTTAAATCAGAACTGTGAGTAGATAAACTAAGCAGAGTGCTACACTTCTGACACATGTGGAACAACACCAACACTTTGCAAATCAATTTGAGCTATTCATTTGAGCAGTGAACTGAGCCAGCCGTGCTGTTTTACTGCAAACTTCCCACCGTCAAGGGCAACGGCAAACAGTCTGTTTGACTGCTGACCACAGCATTTGCTGCTCGTTTGCATAGGAATTACCTTCACACACATGTCCTCGTTTGCTTCACCCAGGTCCCTTGTCCATGTCACGACTGCCTCACACTGTCAAAACAGTAAGGCTCTGCAACAAGAACTAGTGCTCCAATGCTAACGTGTGTACTGCATTGAATATATCCAGCTGGAACTACACAAAGACCCTGGTTCAAAACTATATTATTTTTTACCTTTTAGACAAGGTCATCATAATAATTATATATACACATATAATATATACACATATAATATATATGTGTATTATAAATACATATAAAATGTTATTACGATGACCTTATACATATATTATGACCTTATTTGTGCCAAGAGTGATGTGGCCAAAAGTAATGAGGCCAGATTAAAACTAAAACTTTCTCCCAAGACAATCCTGACTCACAGTGATCTTTCCTGTGGGTCTGCACATTGCTTTTATTTATATGCTAATTAGGACAGATACGGACAAGGATAACTGTATATCAAATGCTTCCACCTCCACCACTGATTTGTGTACCATTTATTTTCAGATCAAATCAAATTATTGTTGTTTGCACAGATGTACTGGCCTAGCACTTTGCCAAAGACTGAGGATAATGAGAATGTGTGTGTGCAGACACGTGTGTGTGTGTGTGTGTGTGTGTGGGAGCAGGTCATGCTCCCTGCTCACATCTTGTGTGGAATAAATAGCAAATGAAGTTGGACAACCTGGTCACCTGGGGAAGAATTCTCAAAATGCAACACCACGTGCTTGCCACCAGACACCTCACCGCTGCTGCCATACAAATGCAACCAACACACTATGGACAAAAAGGTTGTTTTCGGGTTCGCGATGAACATTCGCAACAACCCAGCACATAAATTCAGACAAAATGATGCAACCGACTGAGCAGCACTATCACCGTGGGGATCTCTTGATGATGTCAATTATTTTGCTAGTTGGGTTGGTTTGGTGTGCAGCTGAACAAACCGATGCCAGCTCTGCCCTGAGGCCTGCATGTGAATGCAGAGGGAGTATTTTTGGCAGGAGGATTGGCTGTCAGCTCTGCTCAGTGCAGGGAGAGTCCTCTCTCTCTCTCTCTCTCTCTCTCTGTCTTTCTCTCTCTCTCTCGCTCTATCTCTTTCTCTCCCCCTCTCTCTCTCACCCTCTTTCTCTCTGACTCCCTCTCTGTCTGTCTCTCTGACTCCCTCTCTGTCTGTCTGTCTCTCTGACTCCCTCTCTGTCTGTCTCTCTGTCTCTCTCTCTCTCTCTCCCTCCCTCCCTCTCTCTCTCCCTCCCTCTGTTCTGAGCCCCCTGATAAGATGCTGGTTGAGGGTTTGGCAGACAAGCAGCTCAGCCATCAGACAGGTGGGAGAGACACTGACCAGAGGCAGGCCTGAGTAAACATGCCTGTCTCTCTCTCTCTCTCTCTGTCTCTCTCTCTGTCTCTGTCTCTCTTTCTGTCTGTCTCTCTCACACACACACATGCACACACACACACATCTCCCTCCCAAAGTCACATGCACACAGACACAGGCACACACTCACAGTAGATACTATACACACGTAAACACGTAAATGTATGAGACATGACACCTACAAAACACATGGCACTACAACACGTCATGCAGAGCTCTCTCTCTCTCTCTCTCTCTCTCTCTCTCACACACACACACTCACTCACTCTCTGTACCCCCCCCTCTATCTCTCCTTTTCCAAAACTGTTATTTTGTTTATGCCAAATCTGCTGTGAGGGTGAGATACACGAGTAAAAACAAATGCCCACACGTGAAAATGGTCATGCTCAGATGTACTCTGTTCAAAAGCTTATCTTTGAAAAACATAAAAAATGACAATTATCTTTTAAACAGGCAAGTCCTGCTGTGAAAAAAATCATGTTTCAAAAAGCGTGTAAGCGACAGCCAACTGAGTGAAGCTTGAATCAGCCAAGCTAATTCACAGAAATGTCTTTTGCAGCTACACAATTCTTGTACTCACAATTCCCTTGTGAGGGTTGTACCACTAAAACAATGCATCAAAGCGTCCTTTGACTGACATGATTGTGTGGCAACATAAACAAGCTCTCGGGATGGAGTGTTGTCTTTGCAGGATAAACGATAGCTAGGGGAGAGAGTGCTGTGACTGTAACTCATCCACTGAAATCACAAGGACACTGATGCTCTATGTGAGTGATGGCTGTTGCAGTCTTTTGAAAAATGTGCATTCATATGTGTGTTGGTACACTTCTGTGCTTGTGTGTGTGTGTGTGTGTGTGTGTGTGTGTGTGTGTGTGTGTGATATGTATGAAAGGATGCCATTTAAATCTCTGACTGGGATATGTGTGAGTATTCATTAACATTTGTTTCACAGATCGTGTGATTGTGTTTAGCTGTTAGCGTTCTTAACCTTCCTACTTAGCTGTTACAGTTAGTGTTAAGTCAACAGCACAAAGCTCTTTGCAACCCTATCCTCGGTTCATGGCATATTTTTTTTATTTTTTTCATCCCCATCAACAGGGAACAATGCACTCACCTGTACACTTGTCAGTGTGCTCCTCTCCAAATGAGGTGTGCTCTGATGTTTTGTTAGTGTATTGCTACCACAAGGCAGCTTAAAACTATTGATCAAATTCAACACGTAAAGTGAACAGCAAATTCTTTATTGGTACTGAACTGGTCTGTAGTCAGATTAGGGGGCTGGTGCTGCATGCAAAGACCATGTGCATAGCCCTCAGCACAAACACACAGATAAATGGCTACTGTAAGTAGATAGACTTTCATCTTACAGGAAATGTACATACATTCGGGATTTCAGTAACATGGAGTTAATGGAGCACAAACATATAGACACATTAAAAGCAACAACGTAAACAATCTAAATTAGCTTTACTGGCATCAAATCGTGTGAGAAAATATATAACACATGATTAATTAGCACTGTACTTGTTCTGGTCATGTCAGCTTGTAATGCCAAACTAAATTTGCCAATCATGTGAATTTGTCTAGGTAAAGAAACTGTCAGTTTGTTGTGTTAATGCAAACGAGCTGCAGAAGTATTTGACTGCCACTTAAGGACCAATATGCCACAAGATCTATGCAAGATAGTACGTACGTAAAAGTAAACCTTATTTTTTTGTTGAGCACAGTGACATATCTGTGCATTTGCTTGTGGCAGATTAAACTGAATAAAGATGGAAATGAACTTTTGCTTGTTATGTCTAAAAGACTCACATGAATTATAAAGCCAAGCACTGGACACATGGACCATTTCCCTTGCCATTTAGATAACAGTTGACCGGACACACTAGATCAAAATTAATTGTGTTATTTGCCATGCACCTTGGAAATGAAGCTTTATGTGTTTTCTTTATGTGTGTGTGTGTGTGTGTGTGTGTGTGTGTGTGCATGTGTGTATATGCGTGTGTGTGTGTGTGTGTGTGTGTGTGTGTGTGTGTGTGTGTGTGTGAGTCATTCTGACACTAATTAAGGTAAATGACACAGAAAGTCCTGCCTTACAGTCACGTGGTCTCTGTCGCCTCAGTCTTGTGTAAGTGTGGCGCCAGTGAGAGGAATTTAATCAGGCTCTCCCAACGCTGAGAGATGCCCTGTAGCCCAGCTGCTGAGGAGGGACACTGGCACCTCAAACATGCTCTGATTCCTAATTATGGGGCCCAGGCTAGCAGACACAGAGAACATTGTTCTAATAATCCCTCATGCCCAGGCGTAGAGAGAGAGAACGCCGCCGGTTCTGAAATAACGACAGGCTGTGGCGCTTTAACAACTTGCTGATGTGCGGAAAATAAATCCATTGACTACGGAGGACAAGGCGGCACTGTAACACCCCCAGAGACCTGAGATGAATATGGATTCATGGATAAACGCTCCCGCCATCGATTCTCTGCCTCGACACACACACACACACACACACACACACACACACACACACACACCTTGTTATGCTCTGGAATATGATCAGTTGTGTGTGTGTGAGCTAAATATGAAAGCTGTACTCTGTAGTGATGTACACATCTCTCATGATCTCTGCTCCAGTTCCTCTATGATGTGTGGATGTGAACAACTGATGCTGGCCGACTCCATGGCTCTGCAAACAACACACGCCTGGCTTTCCCTTTCTACCTTCAGGTTTCCGAAACTCTGTGTGTGTGTGCGTGCATGCGTGTGTATGTGTGTGTGTGTGTGTATGTGTGCGTGTGTGCATGTGTGTGTGTGTGCATGCGTGTGTGTGTATGTGTGTGTGTATGTGTGCATGTGTGTGTGTGCATGCGTGTGTGTGTCTGCGTGCACCATGCCTTGCAGCCTGCTGCTACTCCTTAGCTCAGTGTACCAGTTTTATGCCCAGTTGTCCTGACTCACATATCATTTGCGTGCCACTGTAGTGGGTGACACATTTGTGGTGGCATGAGTCATGCATGACCATGTCAGTCCATGATTTGGGCAATCTCTCCCTCTCTAATTCACTCCTCAAAAGCCCAACTGTATCATCCTGACACACTCTAAAGCACTCCAATCTCAAACAGTCAGCCCTAACAACAGTCCCACTCATTAAAAGTCAACTTATTCACTCACATACACTCACATTTCTTAAACTAAGTGTACTTAGGGTATGTCACTGTTCTACTGCTAGTGTTCTGGTGCTTTTTAAATGGATGCTGAATGGTTCACTTTGCACAGTCTCTCTCTGCTGAACACCTTCTGTTCGTGCGGTGGCATCAGTGCAAGGGACTGTGGATGATGGATGTTGAAGGCTGCATGAAGGATACATCTATGATGCTTTCAAAATCAGAAAAAAATAAGGTACCTTAGACATACCTTTTTATACATACCAGGATTTCATGCATTTATGCGATACAGACATGCCTCGATGCCTTGCTGCCACCACATGCTCCCTTAGACACAGCATTCTGTCTGTTTTGGACATAGTCAATGTCTCTACAGTCCAACGCTGTCCTGCCTTCCTGGTCGTGTTCTTTCGCCTGCTGCCTGACTGTAGTGGGCTGCAGCCTGGGAGCATCTCTTGATCTCTCTCTCCCTCTTTCGCTCTCTCTCTCTCTGTCTCTCTCTCCATTTGTTTGTGTGTGTGTGTGTTATGTGTGTGTGTGTGTGTGTGTGTGTGTGTGTGTGTGTGTGTGTGTGTGTGTGTGTGTGTGTGAGAGAGAGAGTCCCAATCTGGCTGCAGAAGATAAGAACTTGGCTTCGCTGCCCACTGATACCTTTCTTGCGGTCAGTGAGTCGGTCAGTAATTCACTCACTCATAAATGTGAGCACATGCACCCACACACACACACACACACACACACACACACACACACACACACACACACACACACACACACTAAATGTCCATACATGCATTCACATACATCCACACCTGCAAACACACCAACACATGCATGCTTGCACTCACACACACACACACACACACACACACACACACACACACACACACACACACACACACACACAAATTAAAGGCATCACTAGGCATCGTTGCATCATGTATCTTCTGCATTCACCCAACATGAACTAGCAGCAGAAGTCTGTAATCTATTTTGAGCTGCCTTCGACTGACAAATCACAGTGTGTGTATATGTGTGTGTGTATATGTCTGTGTGTGTGTGTGTGTGTGTGAAAGAGAGAGACAGAGCTTCCATGTGTGCACACCTGTGTGTGTGTGCTTATCAGTGTGTGTATGAATAACTGTGAGCCTGTGTGTGTGTGTGTGTGTGTGTGTGTGTGTGTGTGTGTGTGTCTGAGCAGCTTTTGACTGAATAATGATGGGGTCCAGTTCTGAGTCTGACCTGAGAGGATGTAATTATCAGCTGACAGTATGAGAGGTCAGCCGATAATTAGATGTTCTTGTCGTACAGATAGAAGTGACGGGAGGATGACAGATGGAAAATAATCACTTGCAGAAAGAAAGAAGGTAACTTCTGTCACAACACCTGCACGAGGGCCCCCATATGTCAGGCACGCTGCCGAATAGATGTATGGTTTACGAAAATGAACTTGTGTATGTATGTTTTTTTTATATTGTGAAGCTTTGTGGTTGAGTGTGTGTGTGTGTGTGTGTGTGTGTGTTCCTTGATTTTATGCAGCCAACTGTGTGTGTGTGTGTGTCCTTTTATATGTCTGTATTTCTGGCTGCTGTCACCCATCCCTGCCAATCGCGATTCCCACTTAGTTTCTGCTCATGTTGTATTAACTGTAATTATGACTTTAAATAGCATAGCTATGGTACACTGTCATTTCTATGACGGCAACTTGAAAAAAAAACTTATTAGGCCAGCAAACATCAGCAACTTAGATTGACTTTTTTCACCCACTGGGGAAAATAAATTGTTTTTTTTTTAAATTATTTAAAAAAATAATTGCAATCTGCACTGCATGTGCCCTGTAGGTAGTCGTTCAGCTTTTTAAGAACATCGGCCCACCACCACCCACCCCTTCAGATCACTAATTCAGATCAATCATAAACTATTTATCAACCACAGCTTGACAAATTGTTTCATTCTAAAACTTATGTCGTGCGATGCATTTCCACGGAGTCTCATTATTCAGCATCCTCGTGACTGAACTACCAAAGGAGGCTCGTGTTCTTGTTTAAGGAACAGCAGATCGGAGATCCCCCCAGAGTAGGCCCTGGTGTCTCCCATCGCTATTCAAAGGAGTGCCTGCTGTCCACTAACCGTCCAGGCCCTGCTTCAGCCACGTCCCACTGCCATGGGGGACATGCTTTTTTTAGCGGGAGACAAATGGGGCTGTCTGGGCATGATTCATTCTTATAAACATGACCCTGGCATGACCAAGCCCTCTCCCCACAGGATCCTTGACTGAGATGGAGATGATACTCAGGGCTGCTGGGGGATGGAGATGCCTATCAATGTTTAGTCATGTTCATTTTGTTGTTATTGTTTTTACTAATCAATCAATTCATTCATTAATCAAATAATGTATTTACCACACATCTCATTTTTAAGAAAGTGTGCAAGTTTTCAAATGTTTTTAAATCGAAAAAAAAGGGGGGGGGGGTGTTCATGTCAAAAGAAATGTACACATTTATCTTTTGAGCATGTGATTATATCAAGAAAATCAAAATAAATAATTAAAAAGTAGGTCAGCAATGCCAGTGCCCTGGGAAAGCAGGATGTCTCTCAACACTGGAGAGAAGATCAGGAAAGTAAGAACGCAATCCATCTATCTGTTTTGTATTTCATCCAGTATTCGTACCCTAATGTGCCAGTGGGCTTAAAACCATACAGTGTAACAACCCTAGCAGGACTCGTTAATAATCTCATCTGTAACCTTGCCCATGGCGCTTGGCTGGTTGTCACAGGTACGCTTGATTGGGGAGCATTTAAAGGCCTGCCTGGTCGATCGACAAGGTGGCCGTCCTTCTCTCGGGTTTTGGACTTTTGTTTGTCGTTTGACTGACCAGCGCCACTTCTTCTTTTTCACTACTATTATTTATTTAAACGAATTATGTTACTGTTTGAAATTCTGTGTGTGGCCTCCCTTTTAATGTTGCACTGCTGAAGCTGGCAGTGTAACAATAGTAATAATAATAATAACAATAATAATAACAGCTCAGATTAAGGCTTAGCCACACCACTCTCCCAGAGGCAAGTGAAAGACTTACAGTGTTAGCAGTGAAAACAAAAAATCAACACACAACTAAAAGAGGACAAAAGAGGAAACAGAGGAGAGAAGACAGAAAGAGGTAACAACCACCACTGTATTAATCTAGAGGGTTTTTCTTTTCAGGGAGGGGGTGCTATACCCAGATTGCCTTATAAGTGCTGACAAGCCTTACAAAAGTGAAGATTAGCCCAGTTAAATGTTAGAGTATTTTTTCATGCAGCAGCAGTGGTGTCAACTCAGAGTGTGACTGTCCTCTGGTGTAAATACCAAATGCATTAAGTGCCTACAGAATATCAGCTCCCTTTGTCTTCAAGATAAGTACATTTCAATACTGACCATGATGAAATCATTTTACTGTTATCATTTTTTATAGTAATTAAAAAACATTGCTATTACGATTAAGTGGTTGTTCTATTAAAAATGTGATAGTGCCACTGTTACTGTTAAATGTTAATTACTGTTGCTGGTGTGTAGGTGTAGGTGAATAAAGTGTCTGTTAATCACATAAACACAAAAGCAACGAATCCTGATATTGATATTGTGTTATTGTTGTTGTGCAGCTGCATTTTGCCACTGTCATGGACAACTAAGTTCTTTACTACATTAACTGAATATAAATCAGTGATGCTTTAAAGCATTCTATAGGTCCTGTAATGAAGACTGTGTATGTTTTCTGTGGAAAAAAAAACCCCCAAGCACTTTGGATACCAGGTTCTTTCCTTTGCATAGCATATGGCATTCCGGAACATAAACCCCTCTGCCACGTACCCAAAATGCACTTCACTGAGCTGAGAAGCCATAAAGCTGTTTAACCGAGCTATAAAAATTAAGCGAATCCTGCTGATGTCTGTTTGTCTCTGTTTGTACACTCATCTGTAGCACACATGCTAATCTATAGCTAGCATGCGTCATTAGGCAGCAATAGATGTGACTTATGGTAGGTACTCTATTAAATGTAATTGAAGACGTGTGCAGAGAGGGAAGTCAGAGAATGTTCTAGCGCCACTGACTAAAATTAGCCTTGTGAGCATTAGCGTGCTAGCAGACTATGGGTCTCACGCACACACACACACATACTGCAAGGAATCAAATAAAGTCAAAGAGTATGTTATAACATAATTGGAAATATAATGAGAAAATAAGAGTCACTACATCACATATAGCTAGGCTATTCTGTATTCTCTGCTTTATGTGTATTTGTATTATCTTTTGGAAAGTGACCATAAAATATTAATTTGTTGGGTTTCAGGATTCACTGAGGTGCCAGCAGTAGTATTCATACTGAGACAAGACAAGCAACACGTACAGCTCCTCATTTTTCATTCGCAGCACAGCAGTCAGAGCCTTATCAAGGTATTGTTAACACGTGTCTGTCATGTATGTGTTGTGTGTGTGTGTGAGTGTGTGTGTGCTGGCATGTTGGAGAGAGAAAGGCACAGCGAGAAGGTGAAAGTGAGCAAGAGAATGAAGCAGAAAGCGGAAAAAAATGCATAAAAAGAAAGAAAGGCATAAAAATGTAATCAGCACAAGCTACAAGCCCTCTACATGCATGTGTGTGTGTGTGTGTGTGTGTGTGTGTGTGTGTGTGTGTATGTGTGTCTGTGTCACTTCTTTTGACTGAGTGAAATACATTATTTTCATTCTGATGAGCAGATGACCAGTGTTGATATGACCTGAGCACTGTACCTGATGATAATGATCCCAAATAAATAGAGGTTAATGAAAAGGAGAGGGAGACAACTTGATTAAAAGCTGTGTGAAGGACTCTGGGTAATCTGTCTCTCTCAGATGACAGGAGGGCCCAAAACTAATGGCCCGTCCACACTTCTGGTCAGAGAAATGACTTCATCCATCACACATTAAAGTGTGTGTACACACAAATGTGTCACAAAAATTCCCAGGCTCTGTGCACCACACACACACACACACACACACACACACACACACACACACACACACACACACACACACACACAAGCTGTACAAAAAGCACTTCATTGCATAATGTCTTCAAGTTCCTAACCATATCCCACTCCAATGCAGCAAGTTATTATAGCTTAATCATATTTGCACGCTTTAGGTTTTCAGTAAGCTCCCTGCCACGAAACAAATGTCACTGACTTATTCTACTTTACCATGACCAAGGCTGAACTGATTGCAAACCTCTCTTAAGAGAGATAACAGCAATAAATGTATGTTGACATCTTATATGTCAAAAGGAGAGAGAGAGATAGAAAGAGAGAGATAGAGACAGAGAGAGAGAGAGAGAGAATAATGACCTGCTCTTATTCTCTGACACACAACATAGTGGCTAGTGAGGTCATAGCAGGCACCATGACAACATGCCAAGTATGCCGCCACCCCCCAGCCCTGTCCTCCAAGAGTTACAGTGTCTGTGAAAGGCAGCAGATTGGAGAATAAATAACACCAACTCTCTCTCTATCCTTCTGTGTGTGTTTGTGTGTCATCCATAGACTGCATACAAGAAAACTAGACCAACCCCTTTGTGACATCAAGCACAGACTTTCTTATAGCCCGGATGAAGCCTAAATTCAAGGTTCCTTTGCCAAGGTTCCCCTGCCAATTAATTCTATTAGTGTCAATGTACATTATTCAGGCATTAAACTAATGGATTGTCAAAAACGTACCGCCCCTCAGAGTTATCATGAACGGGAAAACTACCGAATCACACAAAAAACATTAACCAGGCTGTACATGCATTTATTTTTGCTGTGAAAATTGACTTTTTAACACGGGAGTCTATGGGAAGTTGCTTAATTCTGTAGCCAGGCCCAATGGGTGCTTGAGGTATTGTCTTTTATCAAACCAAAGGAGCTAACTATTTCCCAACTTTCCCTAGAGCAGCAACAACTGGTACATAGAACCATGTTAGTAAAACAACATGTTAGGAGAGCCAGACTCAAACTATGCAGCCTAAGGTTGGTCTGATTCTTTTGTTTTAGTGTCTTTTTTCACTGAGTTCATCTGCACTACTTTCCCTGAAATGTCAGTGTTTTCCATTATCTGACTGCCTGATTGCCTGACTATTGTCTGGGAACAGTCATGACTGACCACAAGGTGCATTCCCTGTAGATCACTGAACTCTGGAAACATTCATAATTGGACACTTGCACAGGGTATGAATCTGATTGGTCATTAAAATCCATGGGCCTCTTTGTTTGGCCAGCGCATTTCGTTACAGTGTTGTGCTTAGAAGCAGCCCGCTGTGGTAGAGAATGAGTGTGGAGGCAGCGGACAGCGAGCTCCAGGGAACCGATTCATCCTGCGTACCACATCTTTCATTCTTGCAGATAAGATCAAATAACATAGAGCTGCGGCATAAACTGACTTTCTGTGAGGGGCAAAAAAACTCAGTGAAATGGCTTCTGCACGACAGGAGCAAATGCTAATCATTCTGCACCAATCAAGACACGAAAGGAGGGAGGTGCTTATTCTCCTGCTGGGCAAAAGTGACGAAGGTCAACATAGTTCTTAACATAATTAACTATCTCTGTCTCCCACTGAGAGTGGATTGGTCAGTTAACTTCTACCGTCTCCCACTGAAAGGGATTTCAACTTGCTGTATCTTTTAAGGGGAAAGGGATTGGTCGGTAAACTCTCTCTATTTCCCACTGAGAGGAGATAGGTGACTTTACATCCTGTGTCTCCCATTGACACTGGGTTGGCCTGGATTTAAGAGGTATGAAACGGTGAAGACAGCACAGGTAATTATACCTTGGCGTCCTATAAAATAACTTGTTTTGATGTGCTGCTCAACAAGAGCATTTAATCTCTTCATCTGACGATTTTGCAAGATGATTTTGCATACCTTTAATCTTCTAAATCTCATGGGCAATGGAGTGTGCAGCCTCACTGGGTGATTCACTCTTCCCGCCAAGGAGAAAAAAAAACATTTCATTTCAGAGCAGTAGGTCAAAGCATAAAAAATATCCTAGACGTGACTGTACATCTTTTCTTTACCATGAAAGCTTTTAGTACTGACATAAAAACTACCCCAATTACTATTATTATCTTTTCCATCCAGAACTATACCTTTGTATTTTCCACTCCCACCTCAGCACAGAGTCTACTTTAGCTGGTAGGCAGTGCTGCTGTTTGGTGGGGAGGCCTCCAGTGGCCCCATGCTGCCATATGAAATGGCTGGAGCTGTGGCTTAGAGGCTAATCAGACCCTCGGTGAAATGCCAGCGGGCAGACACAACAGACGGACAGACGGGCAGGCACCATTTGGAAGAGAGGCGGGAGACAGGAGCCCAAATGAAATAATCTTGCAGGCTGAGGTGGCGTGCGCTGCCATGTGTGCTTTGAAAAGGGCAATCCATCAACGTAGCAGTTTCAGCCCCAACTCAATTTAGCAAATCATGGTTTCTTTATCTATGTTTGACAGTGGTAGACAATTTACATATACATTAAAGGCCTGAAGGGTCGATGTAGAACTCTAAAATTACAAGCAGCGGATGTATTAGTGTTCCATGGTAACAATATCAC
>CM059285.1:17293016-17300516 GCA_030347295.1 Setipinna tenuifilis
CTCTTCTTCTCAACTGGCAGGGCCCGCAACATTTCGTGCATTGTTCGATTGAACCTTTCACATTGGGCATTGCCCTGTGGGTGGTAAGGGCTGGTGCGGCTTTTCCCAATTCTGTAAATTTTGCAGAGCTCTTTAATAACATTTGCCTCAAAGCACCGCCCTTGGTCTGAATGCAATCGTGCTGGGCATCCATAATGGACAAACCAGTTCTTTACAAGGTGTTTGGCTGTTGTGTATGCCGTTTGGTTCTTGGTTGGGACAGCCACTGTAAACCGAGTGAACATGTCCGTAAGAACTAGCACATTCTCATACCCGCCGTTTGACCTCTCCAGAAGCGTGTAATCCATTGCCAAAACTTCAAGGGGTGCTGTGATGTTGGTGCATGTCATGGGAGCTTTAATTCGCGGGAAGACATCTTTTGCCAAAGTACAGCGCTTGCATCCTCTGATCCAGGTTTGCACATCTTTGGTCATGGTTGGCCAGTAATAGCCCCGTCTCATTAGCCCCAATGTGCTCTGTTCTGCAAAATGACCACCATGCTCGTGTTGGCTTTCGTACACACGACGCTGCAAGCTCTCTGGAACTACCAACTGTCTGATTTCCTCTCCATCCCTGGGGTCACTGATGGATCGGAAGAGAACTCCTTTTTGAAGACTCAGCCGTTCGAACTGCTTTGCAAGGCGCTTCAGCTTTGAGTCCATGCATCGTAACTCAGTCGGAGAGGGCTTTTGTCTCTTCCACACAGCTGAGTGGACAGGCTGGATGCTGGGATCTCGCTTCTGCTCTTGCTCAATCTCGGCCCAGCTGAAGCCACTCACAGTTCCCCTTACAGCATTCTGTGTTGCCTTTACTGCATCAGGTGCATGAGTCTTCTCTTCCGATCCTGGCCAAAAACATGCACGCACTTCCTCCGTTCCCATTCGTATGAAGTCTTTGCCCATGTCATCTTCGTCTGGTTCTGTGGCTGCTGGTATTCTTGACAACACATCAGCATTAGTGTTCTGACGCCCAGGTTTATAGCAAACTTCAAAGTTGTAATCTGCAAGCTGAGCAACCCAGCGCTGCTCTACGGCTCCAAGGTTTGCGGAGGCCAGGTACCGCAGCGGGTTGTGGTCGGACATGACTGTGAACTTTGAGTACATAAGGTACTCTTTAAACTTTTCTGTTATTGCCCATTTCAGAGCAAGCAGCTCTAATTTGAATGCGCTGTAGTTTCTGTCGTTCTTTTCTGCACCACGCAGGCCCCGGCTAGCGAAGGCGATGACATGTTCAACCCCACCTTGCCTCTGGCTCAGTACAGCTCCCAAGCCCTGTTGGCTCCCATCAGTGGTGAGTATGAAAGGTAGGCTGAAATCAGGGTAGGCCAAGACAGGTGGGCACATGAGACTGCGCTTCAACTCCTCAAAAGCGCACTGACACTCATCACTCCACCTAAAAGGTTCTGTGGGTCCCCCCTTGCCGCCCTTGCCAACTAGAGCATGGAGAGGTCGGGCTAAATGAGAAAATCTAGGGACAAACCTTCTATAATAGCTCATAAATCCCAGCACTTGCCTCACTTCTCTTACCGACCTGGGAGATGGCCACGTTTCCAGGACCCGGACTTTTTCTTGGTCCACCTGGATGCCCTTGGCAGAGATTATATGACCGAGAAATCTCACCTCATCAGTCAGAAGATGGCACTTGCTTGGCTTCAACTTTAGGCCGTGCTGTCTTAGTCGGCCGAATACAAGTTCCAGCCTCTCGCAGTGTGTTTCAAAGTCTTTGGAAAAGACTATGATGTCATCCAAATAAATAAGGAGGACTTCAAATGTCAGATCACCCAGCACCACTCCCATAAGCCGTTGAAAAGTGGCTGGGGCATTGCACAACCCAAACGGCATTCTGGACCACTCAAACAGCCCGAATGGTGTGGTGACTGCTGTCTTTGCCCTGTCGGCATCATCCATGGCTACCTGAAAATAGCCAGAGGTCAGGTCAAGCGTGGAGAACAGTTGCGCTTTCCCTAATGCATCCAGCGATTCATCCACACGCGGCAGCGGGTAGGCATCTTTGCATGTCACCTGATTTAGCCGCCGATAGTCACAACAAAATCTGACACTGCCATCCTTCTTCAGAACTATTACGGCAGGTGAGGCCCATGGGCTACAGCTCTCCTTGAGAACCCCCTGAGAGACGAGATCCTGAATATGTCTCTTGAACTGTTGGAAGACCTGAGGTGGTACTCGCCGATGGCGCTGCTTAATTGGGGGAGCGTCTCCTGTCGGTATACTATGAGTAACAGCGGTGGTGTGTCCAAAATCAGAGTCACTCTTTGAGAAGACATCTTGGTGTCTATCTAACAGGTTTCGGATTCTATCTCGCTGGGTTGGGGTAAGCTCTCCAAGCTCGATGTGGACTGGGACGGGTAGCTGCTCTGTATCCTTCTTTTCAGCAAGAATAGGGTCATGTTCAATGACTTTTACATGCAGTGCGCCATCTCTCTCTTCGAACTCCACAAGTTCTTTTGGCAGCACCTCCTGTGGCCTATACACAGCTGCAACGCGTGACCGCGGCTTCAGTCTCACAGGCTTTTGGCTGGAATTTAGCACTCTAACAGGCACACGACCTCCCGATGCCTTAGCGAGCACATTAGCCACCAGGAGGCTCTTGGGCAGGCTTATTCCAGAGGTAGCCTCCAGTAACACTTGACAGGTTGTTTTCAGAGGCACCCCGCAACGGCCTTCGAGAATACGTTCACTGAATGGAGGGATAGTTACAGTTTCTCTTCCGGCCACTTTCACATAGCCAATTCGGTCGTTCTGCCCAAGGGTCCCTGCCTCTTTCCCGATATTGGCTAGCACTCTGTGAACTTTGGCCTCCGGCCCACGGTGCTTGCTCATTTTCTTCACGCCGTCTGCAGCTACGAAAAGGTCTGTCAACTCACTCAGCACATTCATTCCCAGGATTCCAGGAAGGCCCTTCATGTCCTCTATGTCTGGGCTCTTGTCCTTCAGCACGAAGACACACTTTCTGCCAACCTTCTTCCCCATACATTCTACTTCTGCCTCCAAGCACCCTATGAGCGGGATCTCGAGGCCGTTCGCTGCAGTGAGCTGAACCCAGTTAGCTGAAGATAAGGCAACCTCGCCAAAATGTTTCTTAAAGTAACATTCACGGATTGTGGTCACCTCTGACCCAGTATCCAGAAGGCACTTTGTTCTGACACCTGCGATTCTAACATCCACCACCAAACAGTCTCCGAAGGCGCCTTCCTTTGAACCGCCAGATGCATCAGTAGACTGCTCCGCCAAGTGACTGGTGACTAGGGAAACGCCTGGGCCTTTCTCCCCCATCCCCGTAGCCCCGGCTGGATGAGCTGTGACGGGTAGTCGAGGAACTGGGTTAGTGCGCACTCCCTTCTGAGGACAGCGTCGACTTGTGTGCCCCGGCTCACTGCAAGTGTAACAAATATACCTTCCTTCCGCATCCTTCAGAGGTGGGCTTCTCGTCGCGCCATCTTTCTCCTGTGGGATGGTCCTATTGGTCATCATCTGGAAAAGTTCGTCTTGGCGTGTTGCTATCTTTCCTATCGCTTCGTGTAACATCGCCATAGTAAGTTGCGACGTGGGCTCTTCTGCTGCTGCTACATTTACGATGCCTTTGGAGCGGGAACTGCTTCTCATGCCATCCAAAGCCCTATCCTCCTCTTCTTCGGACCATGAAATGGCATCCTGCATTAACTCAGAGAACTTCAGGCCCTCATTATCTTTGAGTCTTCTTTTTATCTCCCTCCGCAGGATATCATCACGGATTCCAAGCGCAAGCTGTTCTTTCAGCATCAAGTCCGCATCTGGAACACGTTTGGGGTCTCTACGCTGGATTCGCAGCAGCTTTTCTTGGAGGTCGTAAGCGTACGAGCGGATGGTTTCTCCTGGCATCTGTCTACGGTCGTAGAATTCCTTAAGCCGTGTGCCCAAGGGCACCTTGTCACCATACGTCTCACGCAACGCATCAAATATCTTTGCCGCACTCTGTTCAGTATCTTCCACCGCATACTTCACGGTTAGTTTAGCTTCATCTTTAAGGTGTTGCCTAACAAACTCAGCCTGATCTTCGGCAGGAATTTTCATGATCTGCAAAGCGGACCTCATGGATGAAATCCATTCTTCAACCCTCACATCCCCTTGTTTGCCACTAAAGTCAGGGCACTTGCGGTCTCTTGGGATGTACACCGTAGAAGTGGGCGGCTTGTTTATCTGTTGATCTATAACCGCTTTAGCCAGGGCCAGAGCCTCTCTTTGCTCGGTTCTGGCTCTTACTAGGGCATCGGCCTGGTCATTGAATCTTTCTTGCATCTCCTCAAACTGTTTTCTGAGCTCTTCTATTTCAGACATATTGTATTTTCACCTAAGTAACAAGCTAAACTAATTAAAATCGCTATATATTCTATCCTGTTCGTGACGCCACTTGTAGCGTGCGGGTGAATACCGCCGCCTTGTAGGGGTTAAAAAGTGTCAGTCCTAAGGGAGGCCTGAGTGGGAAAAGATCTTGGTCCCCCAACCCACGGCCTAAAACCTCAATGTCCAGACTGTGTGGATCTGTTGTCCTCTGTTTAGCAGTCTAAGGCTAGTAAAGACCATACAAGATTGGGTAAAGTAGGCTTTAGGATTTGCATTAAGACACAGTGGCTACCTAAAGTGAATGTAGTGTGTGTGAAGTTACCAGATTAGTGGGACACTACTTCCTACTTTCCCCAGTCTAACTAAACAGGTGAGGCGCCCCTACCCCTCAGGAGAATAGCTCGTTGACACCATTGAAATACTCAGTCACATTTATTATGACTGCTACTAACAACATGAAATACAAAAAAAATAATTCTGGTGTGATAACAGGACTTACAACAAAATAAATGCAGTATAAAAATAAATGCAGTATAAAAATAAAAGCAGTATAAAAATAAAACAGTATCAAACAACCTCAGTATCAATACACACCAGATCAGCTTCCGGAAAGGGATACTAGTAACAGCCCTGTTCAGCTACACATACCTATAAAACACACTGATAATTGACCCCTTTTGAACAGTTATGAAACAGCTTTGGTTTTACCCCACCTTCAATAAGCATACTCAACAACGGTTAGAACAGCAACCATTTCACCATATACCCTTCTGTAAAAGAAAATGGTTTCAAGATTTAAAACGTTAAACATGAAGTAAACTTACATAAACAAGTGTAACTCAGTGTAACTATTCAGTGTAACTATTCAGTGTAACTATTTTCTCTTGTTTTTTTTTGTGTCAGCAAACTTGTAAAGTGGTCCTGCTTCCCCAGATCAGTGAGGCACTGCAATGCCGTTCAAGGCCTTTGACTGTATGAAAGCGCCAATGTATGTGTATGTATGTATGCACGCGGAGGCTCGCCCGTTCGCCCCGCTACTTCGTGTTTGTGTGTGCGTGGTAGTGAGAGGACATGCTGCGTAGCAGTTCACAATGTTCCCCGGTGTGTGTGTGTGTGTGTGTGTGTGTGTGTGTGTGTGTGTAAGTGAGAGGGTATGCTGCCTAGCAGTTCACAATGTTCCCCGGTGTGTGTATGCGTGTGTGTGCGTGGATATGCGTAGGCACGGCTTCAGTCCAGTTCAGTTCAGTTCAGCCGGCTATGCAATTGTTAGTCAGTGTAAATGGTGTAGTGTTGTGTGGTGTAGTGTTCTCGACGTTACCCACAAACAGCAGAGATTACTGGGGATGTCTGGAGGATGGCAGGGTACACGTCTAGGCAAACGCCAGGCACCCACGGACTTGAAATAGCGCCTGGAGTTAGCTACCACAGGCAAAACATGGTGTAGGGCTACTGCTGTCTTTCGTCTTCCGCAAAGCACTACACTCTCTCTGATCAAAACAAACCGAATACTCACGAAGTGGATGCTGGATACACAGCCTAGACGAATAATAACCGCGATAGACACACTTTTACACGCTCCGAGACGTCTTCTCTGTGCAGTCTATTCGTGTATCGTCATGCTACTGCAATACCCAAGTTTTCTGTCCGTCGAAAACATTGATTCACTTCGCAGTAATAAAGAAAACGCACTATAACAAGTCCGGCACTACTATTATAAACTTAGCTCTACTTACATCAATTCACGGTCCTATACTTAATAAAAAACCCACGTTACCCAACCGTGCTGCCCACTTGCTTCTCCACCAAGGCGCTAACTACCTGGCTCCAGCCCGCTTCCCCACTCTTACACCCGAAGGCTCGCTCTTAAAGGCGCAGGGTACTATTAGTGTCTGCCACACAAGTAAAGACAATGAAGACAAATGAAGACAAAATCTTTCAATCTTTTCCACTTTTATTCCTGTAGCTTTTTGTCTCTTATCTCTTTGTTCTGATGTGGACAAAGACATCTGGATTGGGCCATCCATGTCCACAAGTTTGGGAGATAAGACACAGGAAGTGATGTCACTTCAGCACTTGGCTTCTGTACTTCAAGTGAAGCTATGGCTGAATCTGAAATGTTCAGTCGTTCACTATGTTGGGGGTACAAAATGTAATGCAATCCAATGTAACTCACACCCTACTGTATGTAGTGAACTACAGACTGAACAAGTGAACATCTCAGACATGGCCTATGACTACCCTCTCCTTACCTGGCTCAGGGTATGTGTAAAATAAAAGGGAGGGTGCCATTTAAACAAATATTTATTTTAAATATATAAAGAAATTAAGTGTAATAAAAAATAAAGGAAACATGTAGTGTAAGGTGAAAAGGTCAAAACAACGGATGGGGAGGACAGGCGTCTTCAGTGTGATATCACAGCCTTATTATACTGCTCCCATCGATGGCCAAAAGGGTACACACCTGTGCACACGTATGTACACCTGTGCCTCCTGGCTCACCTGATGAAAAGCGACAGACACTTACTCGCCCCAATGAGCAAAGCCTGTGTAGGCACAGCAGGGCCGTAGCATGGCAGAAACTATGGCCATTTTCTTGTCTTTGTGGCCAGCCTGAGCTTCTCATCATCTGGTACTTGCAAACACTAGAATTTCCCACCTGAGACAGGGCGCTGTCAGCGTGTGTCTGTAGCCAACTGTTTTTTTCTGACCAGGATGTTAATTTAATTCCCATATTGTCGACTGTAAGTGCAGGCATTGTGTCTACATTTTTTACAGACACATTAGTCCAAGATGGCAGCTTTAATTGCTCAGGCGCAGGTCCAGGGCTGTTTCTGTCTGTCTGTTCTCAGGGACATGGCTTTGGTGCTGAAGGAGTCACAGCAGACTCCTGGCAAAGTGACCATCTCAGGCATCAGGTGGCTTTGCCATCTGCTCTGGGCGTCTGCAGCAAAGCATGCTGCCAGGACTGGGGTATACTAAGAATGCTGGTTAGGAGTTCTGGTGGAGCAAAAGATCCAGTCTGCACTGACGTTCTACAGACGCAAGAGATCCAGTCTGCTGTGGGGTTCTATCAAAGCAAAAGATCCAATTTGCTGTTGAGCACTAGGGGTTTGCTAAAGCA
>CM059285.1:17308016-17328016 GCA_030347295.1 Setipinna tenuifilis
CAGTAGAGGCCTGCACTGGTGAGCTGGGTTCAATGGGCTAATTGTAGCAATCAGTGTGCAGGAACAGAGGCCTGCCTGCTAATTACCAGATGGATTCTCTCTTAGCGCTGCAGATGTGAACAGTAAAGGGGCTATAGTAGTTGTATAGTAGTTGTAACTAATATAATTGTGTGTGTGTGTGTGTGTGTGTGTGTGTGTGTGTGTGTGTGTGTGTGTGTGTGTGTTGAAGAGTATTAACTCGAAACTAAACTAGATAAAGTTGCTGCTGACTGGATCTGAAATGGCCGTCACAACCAAGAGGACTTTTGAGGACTTCTTTCAGTAATTGCTGATGCTGGTGCTTATGTTAGTATGGGAATTAAGGGTAGCTCAGTTGAATGTACCTTATTTGTTCCTTTTTTCAGTCAATGTCCACACCTATCTTTGTCAACAATTCTTCTAATAAAAACACATTTGCATCAGCTTGTTTGCTGTCTTTGCTTGTATACGACAACTGTGGTGTGCCTCCCAAAAGTAAACCATTATGAAAAGGCACTAATGGAGGTACATTAGGCAGCAAGTCCTGGCATGTGTTTTACCACTCTGTATAATGATCTGTTACTACTGATTTCAATTTAGATGAGAAGTAAAATTTAAAAAATAAAATTATTTTATAAGCACATGTACTCTGATACTCATACACACCCACATGCAAACACTTCAATGTCCTGTGTTGGTGTTTGGGGTTACGGTGTGATTCTTAGTAGTCGCATTAATGATAGATTGGTTTGATCCTCCTGTAGAATTCGCACACGTTTCCTCTATTTTTCTTTTCCTTTGGTTTGCATTTGTGTCCTCCGAGCTGTTTTCCTGAGTGGGGCCGATTCAGGAATGCACAGGCTGAGTGATGTAGTGGCGCAGGAAGGTAATAGCAGCCATTCCTCTTCCTCTGTCAGACTAATGTTATTTCAGACTAGCGCTTCTAGAAAGATCCGTAGAGAATCGCCACTCAGCCAAAACGCTGGCCAGCAGCTCTCCCAGCCACTGTCAAAGCAAGCACTGAAAATGACTTGGGGCTCAGGTGTGGTTTTCTTTGTGTGTGTGTGTTTATTTCGCTGGAGCTGATGCTTCAAACATATAGATAGACACACTATCACCAACAGGTTTTCTTTACTGGCTCTCTGGTTCTCTCTCTGTCTCTCTGTCTGTCTGTCTGTCTGTCTCTCTCTCTCTCTCTCTCTCTCTCTCTCTGTCTCTGTGTTTTTCCTCTGTGACACACACACACACACACACACACACGCACATACGTGTGCACACAGTGCTATGTGCACACACACACACACACACACACACACACACACACACACACATACAGTACGTGCACACACACACACGTACACACACACACACACACACACACACACACACACACACACACACACACACACATACACACACACACACACACACACACACACACACACACACACACATGCAAGTCTCTTCACTCATGTGCCCATGTTGTCTCTTGTAATTAGAAACACCATTACCTATCATGACCAGCTTGCCTGCAGCCTGTCTTTGATCCAGCTCAGTGGACTCCTATTGAGTTCTGAAGCACCACTGACAGTAGGCACTGGCTCAAGGCAAGACACAGAAGACACAGTAACACAAGAATGTGTGTGTGAGACTTGTATGAGAGAGAGAGAGTGAGAAAGAGAGAGAGTGTGCCTGTCTGCCTCCCCTCTATTTCTCTCTCTCTCTCTCTTGCTTTCTCTCTCTCTCTCTCTCTCTCTCTCTCTCTCTCTCTCTCTCTCTCTCTCTGTCGGAGTGCATGCTGGGAGCGAGTGGGCGGAGCGCTGTGAGTGAGAGTGGTTGTGCTGGCCGTTTGGCCAGGAGCGACTGTTTCCTTTTCTATCTTTATTTCGTTCTTTTTTTCCTTTTGTATATTGTTTTTGTTGTTAGTTAGTTTGGTGTTGGTCGATTGTTGGTTAGTTTACGTTTTTTTTTGTTGTTCTTATCTGGGCGTCTGTCTCCCTTCCTTGGGAGTATGGCTGGCTCAGATGTGGACCTTCGCTTTTTAACACGGCGTCACGCCGTTAAAATAGCTACAAACGCCGATGTGGAGACTTGTTGTCTTGCCATTGGAGAAATTATTGGATATGAAAATGTTTTAGCTGCCTCTAGAATGAACAATGCTGTTGTTTGTTTTATGAAAACGGTGGAAATGGCGGATGGTATTGTTGAAAATGGTTTAGTGATCAACGGGGAATACTTGTCTGTCCTTCCTTTGTCTACACCTTCGAAAAGAGTCGTGTTATCTAATGTGCCGCCTTGGATGGATGATGAGATTTTGATTGACTGTCTTTCCCGCTACGGGAAAATAGTGTCACCGATAAAAAAGATGTTTATTACTAGGCCTAGTAAATCCACCAATTCAAAGCATGTCGTTTCATTTAGACGATCTGTCTTCATGATATGCAAGGAAGAGTTAAACCTAAAGTTGAATATTAAAGCAGACGACTCCAACTGTGTGATTTACGTTAGTACAGACACTATGAAATGTCTTGGTTGTGGACAGCCGGGGCATCTTCTTAGAGCTTGCCCTACAAAAGGAAAAAATACTGGAAGAACTGATACTACTGTAACTATAGATAATGGTGAAACGCTTCAGCCTGTTGCCGAAACGTCGGGTGTAGGGAAGGATAGGCCGACTCGCCAGGAGGAAAATGTTGAAACGGTTGATCAAGAGAAATTAAATAATGTTGATGGTGTAACTGCCGAAGCTAGTGCTTTTGACACTGTGAGGGTACAGAATGCTGAGACAATTGTGTCCACAGAAAAAACAAAGGATTTAAAAAAAACGAATGATGGTGATGACACCGATGCAGAACCATACTTGAGTTCGCAGCACAGCGTAAGCTCACTGCCTGATGAAGTAAGCGTGAGCATTGAACATGATATTCCCTTTAAAGAACCACTGAAATCAACTAAAAGAAAGTCTACGCGTAAAAGCAGTAGTAAAGCAAAAAAGACCGACCTTGTCAATACCAGAAATGATACGGAAAGTGAAAGCGAGTTTTCAGATTGCAGTATAACGTGCACTTTGCCATCTAGCGGGTATTCTGCCCAGTCATACACTGTTGAAGACATTAAAACGTTTCTGATGACAACAAAACATGCTAGACATGTACGTATTGACCAGTATTTCCCGAATGTCGAACTGTTTATGTCACAGACCAGAAGTTTTATGGGACAAGGTAGTTTTACTGATACAGAAGGGTTTCGTCTTAAAAAGATTCTGACCAAGTTGAAGCTACTGTTGAATGGCGAAACCGGCCCTGATGACGCTTAATGATTTTTTTTTGATATCATGATGCACATGTACAATGTATTTTTTCTCTTTATTTTATTACTAATGCCTCTTGTTAATGCTGCTTCCCTAAATGTAAATGGAGCAAGACAAGCATTGAAGAGGCAGGAATTGTATGACACTATTGAACAGAAAAGTATTGACGTCATGTTTTTACAAGAAACGCACTCTGATGCACTTAACTCAGCTGACTGGGCGAGAGAATTTAGCGGTTTGGCTGTACTTAGTCACAATACAGCTCTGAGTGGTGGGGTTGGCATTCTGTTTTCAAAAAATTGTACCCCAATTTCTTATCATTCTGAGGAAATTTTAAAGGGCAGACTTTTAAAAGTAAGAGCACAATTTGAAAATGTTTTCTTCGTTTTTATTTGTGTATATGTGCCTACTCAGAGTATGGATAGGATGGTTTTTCTAAATATCTTAAGTCAGGTCTTAAATGACTGCAACTCAACTGACTTCCTACTTGTTGGTGGTGATTTTAATTGTACAGAGCTTAGTGTGGACAGAAACCACATTGAACCTCATATGCCGTCTAGAAAAAGGCTCCTTGAGTTAATGAAGACATATGACCTTATGGACATTTGGCGCAATTTTAATACAGGCCAAAGACAGTATACATGGGCCCATGCTTATAATGGTATGATGTCTTTAGCGAGACTTGATAGGTTTTATGGTTTCAAGCATCAACTCAGTTTTTATAAGAAATGTCAGATTATCCCTGTAGGTTTTTCAGACCACAGTATGATTTTATGCTCTTTTTCTTTTGGTAATATTAAACCAAAAAGTGCCTACTGGCATTTTAACACTGCTTTACTACAAGATAACAATTTTAAAGAAGTTTTTATTTATTTTTGGAAAACTTTTAAAGGGGAAAAAAACTCATTTTCCACTTTGCAGCACTGGTGGGAAATGGGCAAGGTCCAAATTAGACAATTATGTCAACAGTATACGCTCAATGTCACAAGAGACGTAACCTTTAATCTTAATACTTTAGAAGCTGACATTATCCAACTCCAAAGTGTTGTTGATACCACTAATGATAAAGACTGTATTGAAAAATTGAAGATAAAGAGGATTGCACTTAAAGAATTATTAGAAAGAAGGGCACAAGGTGCTTTGGTCCGTTCGCGTTTCCGAAATGTGTCGGAGATGGATGCTCCCTCTAAGTTTTTCTTCAGTCTGGAACAGAAAAATGGCCAAAAAAGGCTCATTCAGGCCCTTCGTTCTGAGTCAGGGTCTCTTTTAACTGAAACCTCTGACATCAGAAAGCGGGCTACAGGTTTCTACTCTGAACTGTACAAGAGTGGTTTTAAAGAATTCCAGAAATTGAGTGGCATGTTTCTTAATGATTTACCAAAGCTTAGTAAAGATTCCGCTGAGACCTTGGACAAACCCTTGACCTTGGAGGAGCTCCAAGCAGCTGTTTCTGCAATGCAGAATGGCCGTGCTCCTGGTTTAGACGGCTTACCAGTTGAGTTCTTTAAAGTTTTTTGGTCAGTCATAGGGCAGGACTTACTGGACATGCTGAATGCCAGTATTGTAGAAGGAAAACTTCCTCTCAGCTGCAGGAGAGCAGTTCTGACCCTGGTGCCCAAGAAGGGTGACCTGACTGACATAAAGCAGTGGCGGCCTGTGTCCCTCCTGTGCATTGACAGTCGGATCTTTTCAAAGGCTTTGGCTGCCAGGCTGAGGAAGGTTATGGAGGAGATTGTTCATGTGGACCAAACATATTGTGTACCAGGCAGATCAATTTTTGACAACATCTCTCTAGTACGCGACACTTTGGATATTTGTAGTTTGCAAAAAAAAAGATTAGGGCTTTTACTCATAGACCAAGAGAAAGCCTTTGATCGTGTGGAACACAATTTTTTATGGAAGGTTTTAGAAACTTTTGGTTTTAATTCTGGTTTTATTTCAATGCTTAAGGTTTTGTACAGTGACATTGAGAGTCTACTCAAGGTTAATGGCGGCTTGGGTGCACCTTTTAAAGTGAAAAGAGGTATAAGGCAAGGTTGCTCTTTATCAGGCATGTTGTACACTTTATGTTTTGAACCTCTATTGCACAGACTAAGGACTGAAATCTCTGGTGTACAATTCAAAAACACCAATACTATTATACGTTTGTCAGCATATGCTGATGACTTAGTCGTGATGGTAGATAAACAAGAGGATATAGAGAAATTTGTTTATGTTTTTAAGGACTTTGAACAGCTTTCTTCAGCTAAGATCAATTGGTCTAAAAGTGAAGCTTTTTTATTGGGTGAATGGGTGGGCAGTCTGCCAGTTCTTCCCAATGGTCTTAACTGGAAAAGAGGTGGTTTTAAGTATTTGGGGGTGTATTTAGGTGACAGTAATTTTAAACAGAAGAACTGGGAGGGTGTCATTGAAAAAATGAAAGGCCGTCTGATGAAGTGGAAATGGCTATTGCCACATCTATCCTACAGAGGACGTGTTCTTATCATTAATAACCTAGTAGCATCCTTTTTATGGCATAAATTAATGTGTGTTGACCCTCCACCCAATGTTCTTGCAAAAATCCAATCTCTCCTTGTTGACTTTTTCTGGGACCGGTTGCATTGGATACCACAAAGTGTCCTGTTTTTACCTAAAGAGGAGGGAGGCCAAGGACTGGTTCATTTGGCCAGCAGAGCTGCTGCTTTCCGACTGCAATTTATTCAGCGGTTCCTCACAGGGTCAGAGAACTTAACCTGGAGGGGAGTGGCCTGTGAAATTCTTTTTACCTTGGATGACTTCAAACAAGACAGAACTCTATTTTTAATGGATCCCACCAAACTCAACATTAATGGACTGCCTGTCTTTTATCAAGGTTTATTCAAGGTATGGGGGCTGTTTACCATAAAAGTATCTAATGAAGACCTCTCTTTACACTGGCTTTTAAAGTTACCTGTGCTTTATAATTCAAGATTTGATGTGATGAGTGGCACTGTTGCTTTTGATGTGCTTTTGTATAAAAGAAAAATGTTAACACTGTCTCAGCTTGTGGACATATGTGGTCCTGATTTTAATAATGTTTTAGACATGGCAACTCACCTAGGGTTAAAATCCATACGTGTTATGGGGCTGATATTACAGAGGTTGAAAGCTGCCCTTTCTGCAGATGAACGCAAAACGCTGAGGGACTTTGGGAATGGCATTGTGGTTCCTGACCCAAATGATCCTTTCCCAACTTTGTTTTTGGTTAAAAATGGGGATACTGACCCCGACAAAATGGATTTTAATGAGGTCGGTGGCAAAGTGATGTACAGAAACTGTGTGAAGGTGCTGAACCACAAATGGTTAAAATGTAGAACTGACACACCATGGCGTAATGTTTTGAACAGTTGTGTAAAACCTGAATGGGGATCTCTGTATAAGCCGCCATTAACCAAAAAAATGGGTGATTTACAGTGGAGAATCCTTCACGGAATAGTGGCCACTAATTCTTTCATCTCTGTTATGAACCCAGATGTTATTTCTGATTGTCCTTTCTGTGCAGAAAGAGAAACTGTATCTCATGCATTTTATCACTGTGTCAGATTGTGCTCCTTTTTTGATTTTCTACAAACCTTTTTTAACTCTTTTAATGAACAATTCTCAAAGGAAATGTTTATCTTTGGTTTTAAATATAGTAGGACCAACAGCACAAAGGCAGAATTGGTCAACTTTATTTTGGGGAACGCAAAAATGGCTATGTACATTAGTAGAAAAAACAAAATTGAACAAGACACCGATTATGATATCCTTGGTATGTTTTTAAGACTGATTAGGTCAAGAATACAAACCGAATTCTTGTTTTATAAATCTATGAACAATCTTGACGTATTTAAAAGCATTTGGTGTTTTGAAGACGCAGTTTGCTCTGTCATTAATGAGGGTTTAGTGTTTGCACAATTGTTACTGTGAATGACCATGTTTTTTATATATATTTTATATTTTATTTTTTTAATTCTTAATCATTTTTGTAATATAATTTGAATAGAACTTCCAATGTGCCACATGTTAAACATTTCTCTTTTATAATAAAGTATTCTTAAATCTCTCTCTCTCTCTCTCTCTCTCTCTCTCTCTCTCTCTCTCTCCTGTGTTGGTGTGTGTCAGAGTGATTCTTTAGATTTAAACCACTCATCTGGATCACATAAATCACCACAGCTCATTGGCTCTCTTAGCACATGGAATCTGTGTGTGTGTGTGTGTGTGTGTGTGTGTGTGTGTGTGTGTGTGTGTGTGTGTGTGTGTGTGTGTGTGTGGTGTCGTTTGAAGGACTAATATTTGTCAGATGACTCCACTGACATGTCAACAATGTGGCAACGATGTCACTTCTGTTTGTGTTTTTATCTTCACGACTCATTTCCTGTCTGCTCCCCAAAAATGTAGACACACACACACACACACACACACACACGCATGCATGCTATGTGCACACAAACACACACACACACACCTACACACACACACACACCTACACACACACACACACACAAGCATGCTACAGATACCTTCTGGTATCTCGTATAACTCACACTGAAGACATAATGATCCTGTGAAGCTGCTCTGTTGGTTTGTAAATGAACACTTTGAATGTGGTGATGACTCCATGGCTTACTGTAGGGATGGTAGGCTAGGCTTCCCCAGTGGGCATAGGGAGTAGGCCTAGTCTAGTGCACAGGAAACCTATAAGAAATAATAAGCAGATATTAATTCATGATTGGAGATGAAGACTTAATTCCAGAAGACTATTCAGAATTCATCTGTGTGTACGTGCGTTTGTGAGTGTTTGTGTATGTGTGCATGTGTGTGTATGTCTGCATGTGTGTGTGTGTGTGTGTGTGTGTGTGTGTGTGTGTGCATGTGTGTGTGTGTGTGTGTGTGCGCATATGTGTGTGTTTGCAAGTGTGTGTGTGTGTCTATATCTGTGCTTTTCTCTAATCACCCAACTGGATAATGAGAAACATAATGGAATAGAGAAAGCAGGGCTGAGAAAAATAAATACTGATGTGTGTGTGTGTGTATGTGTGTGTGTGTGTGTGTTGTGTATGTGTGTGTGTGTGTGTTGTGTGTGTGTGCATCCTTGCACGCTTGTGTGTAGGTGGGCAAGGCGCAGGTTCATATACATGATTGTGTGTCTGTGTGTGGGATTTGTATGCATGTAATTTCATTTTGCAGCTCCATGATAATAATTCCGTGTGGGAATCATATTGCTCTGGATCATTGCTCTAATGTGGCACTCGGTGACGGATGCGGCTCACTGAAGACGTGTTTTATTACACACATTAAACAAGATGTAATAGCGCTTTTCTTTTTTTTTTTTCATTTACTAGCGGAACATGGATTGTTTCCACACCTTCCCTTCTTGTAAACACACCCAGTACCATAGTGCCCTCTACTTCCCTTTCAGTGCATTGCCATGTTTGTGTGTGTGTGTGTGTGTGTGTGTGTGTGTGTGTGCGTGTGTGTCTCTCTCTCTCTTTCTCTCTGTATTGTGTGTGTGTTAATGTATGTGCATGTGTGTTTTTGTGGTGCATTTGGCTGCAAGCCTAGAACACTCCACCCAACACACCCCCACCAAACACACACACACACACACACACACACACACACACACACACACACATCCTCCTTGTACCAAATCAGCCTGTTAATTAGCCAGCCATTAATGGAGGATTTGTGGATTTTTGGCCTCGTTGGAAGCGAGGGAGACAAAAAGTCATTTCATTTTCACCTCCATAACGTGAGTCATGCCTGTGTAACCGTCTAACACCCCGACTTCCCTTTGTTCAGCGACCTTGGCCAGCACTCTGCTTTTGTGGCTTTTGCTTTTGCTTCACATGCAGTCTCGGAGCCAAAAGCTTTCATTTTTAGCTTTCTGACGCCAGCAAAGGAAACATTAGTCACATTAACCCTCATGGGAACAGACCTGCACCCTGCAAAGCCTATAAATGGGTTCCAATCCAAAAAAAGAGGCTTGTTCGCATATTGTCCCTATTTAGGAACTTGTTAATTGACAGTGTGCCCGTGTAAGAAAGACCTTAGACCTTGACCTGTCCTATTCCTTCATAAAGGTCTACAACATCTTTCACTGCTGCAGTGTGTGTGAGTGTGAGAGTGAAATAGCAGTGTGGTTAAAGAGTTTAAATCCTGCTGTCCCTTGTATCACTCTGTTAGAGAGCAAAGAGAGCGAGAGAGCAAAGAACGGTTAAAAAAGAGGCAGATCAGAGAGTGTGGATGAGTACCGTAGACGTCTGTGGAATGCAGAGATATAAAGAGAGCAAAGATTTGCAGAGGGGGGTGGAGGGGGGGGGGGGGGTAGAAAAAAGCCCAAGATCTGAAGAGAGAAAAGAAAAGAAAGGTACAGTACATCTGAAGAGAGACGATCTGGGGGGAAAGAATACATCTGAAGAGCTGACCTGGAAGTGTACTTTCTGTATCTCCAGGATTTTATTTTTGCCTCTTCAAAATGTCAGGGCAGTGTGTGACCTCTATTAAGCCTGAAGTGCTCCCTCGTGTGACCTTTAAAATATAGGGATGCTAGAGAATGTTATTAGAAAAAGAACATTAGAATCACTTCTTGACATCACTCACTACTTGACTTGACGGAGTCACACATCTATTTAAGCTGTGGTAACAGACAAGCTAATGTATACATGACTAGTAGTGGACATGAATACAGTAGCGATTTTAGGCACGGGCGAACCGGGCAGTCGCCCGGGGCGCCATTTCGTGTGCTGAGAGGTGGTCTCGCCACTATAGAACTGCCACTGCATGAACATGTATAGTATGTGTAACTATGGTAGCAGAGAAATGAATGCACCCTAAAGCTGCAAATAATTAGTTAGAAAGTAGAGGTGACCAAAGTTAGAAATACACTTTCCCTACAGCCCATTTGTTGGTCTTATTAATCGGCCAAAGAAACCAGCTTGTTACTAAAATCTTTAAACATGTTTTACTGGAGCACAGCTGTTTTTGACTCGGGCATGCGCACCAGTAAAAAAAGGCCTAGTGACACGCATGTGCTAGAACCCGGCGATGTCACACTGCCCTGAGCTTTCGCATTGCAAATACACGAGCATCAGCTCTGACCAAACAGCACGCAGTCACAGACAGGAGCAGACCGCCCAACCAATTTCACCACCAGCTGCCACCAACGCTGTCAATAGTGATGTGCATTATTCTGGCGAACAAGACTTAATTATTGGCAAGTCTTTTATGGTTATTTACCAATTAAATGGAAACTTGTAGGCTACGCCTATATTCTACCGCTAGATGCAGAAGTTTTCCGTACGTGAAAAGAAGCGGGTGAGTTAACTAGTAGTTCTGTTACACTTAATTTCTTCTGTCTTTCTTTGTCTTTCTTTAACTCACTGACCTTTATGTCCATTTCTGTTACCCCCCCCCCCCCCAGACTCACCATATCCTTTACTCACACAGGTAAATTCACCTTACCGGACTTCTCTGGCTCTGTTATTTTCTAGTTCATTACTTCACACTGAGTGCTTTTCAGTGTTATTTCACCCTCTTAGGAAGGCTCCTGCTCTCTCCCCCACTAATGAGTTCACTCTTTAGAAAGACGTGTGTCTGCCTCGAGGCTTTTAAAGTTAAGGTTCTCTGAGTCATTGAAGAATTAAACACCCGCATCCCTAATTCAGTCTAGCCCTTGCCTTTTTTTTCTATTTGGCTGGAGACTGAGTGGCACTGAAAAGGCAGGGCACAAGCCAGTCTTTTCGATAAGAATGTCAATCACACACACACACGCGCGCACGCACACACACACACACACACACACACACACACACACACACACACACACACACACACACACACACACACACACACACATCATAGGGTGAATGATGCACGAGGGAATACAATGTCTTTTATTATCGTAAATTGACTTTTGTTCTACGCACCTCTATGCGCTGCTTTATTAAGCAACCAGACACAGTATATTTGAGAGAGATATTTGAGACTCTATTGTTATTGCTGCAGGGCACAGGCTATTTCTCTCAATGGGTAACAGTGTCAGTCATACCCAAAGCCAAGCCCTGACCACCCTGAGGAGGGCACAGTGGCTCTTTCATCCTAAATGCACCATTAGCACTACATGCCTCAGCCATTACTCGATGAATAATAGATCTGGAACAGCCCTTTATCTGCAGGGTATGGCATTAAAGTTTAACTCCGTATGATGTATGGATCAGTAAAGCAAATTAAAACAAAAGGGGAATAGCGGTGCAGAGCCCCAGAAACCAGCGGGAAGATAAGCCAAATAAGCTGCCACATGGAGCTAAGACCTTAATGTGCACTAACTCCTGAACACACATGGATGTGGCATCATAGGGGCACTGGCAGCATAAAAAAACACCTCCCCACAGTACGCAGAAAAATAGAAAAAAGAGTAATGAGCAATGCCTGAACTTAAGCTAATCCTATCCTATACTCTATCTCTCTCTCTCTATCTATCTATCTATCTATCTATCTATCTATCTATCTATCTATCTATCTTTTTATCTATCTATCCATTCATCCATCCATCCATCCATCCATCCATCCATCCATCATTCGTCCGTCCGTCCGTCCGTCCGTCCGTCCGTCCGTCCGTCCGTCCGTCCGTCCGTCCATCCTGAGCCACTGAGCTGGGTGGATTAATGAACAGGCCTACAATGACCAGGCCCAAGGGCCAGGCCAAATTGCCTGCCCCCACCCCAACTCACAAACACACCGTAATCCCCTTCCCCAAGGGCCCTCATGTACCAGGTAGAATAGTCTATGTCTGTTTGGTAAAACGCCCTATAAAGGGCATTTGGGTCCAGGTGGGGAGTCGGGGGAGGGGGGGCACCTTTTTGGCCAGGGGTACTTGATTCCTTAATGCGTCCCTGAGTTTGTCCTCAGTAGGCAGTGTGACTGACAGCCCGAGTCAAACAGAGAGACACGGTGAGTCTAAATCTGTTCTGAGAGGGAAACGAGGTAAGTGATGGGTGTTGGAGCAGGCCCACTGCTAAAGCAATCCCAGCTATTACGCCCACTGCCGAGCATGTCACAAACAGCCGAATTACGCCATTAGACAAACCCCACGCACGCTGGAGAGCAGCACTCCACTATTTTACAGTCACAGTGATGACATTCAATGGGGCCCCTCTGCCTTTCAGGAGGATCGATACTCTCTCTGCCCTGTGTGACTTTATCTGTGTGGCTCTGTGCTGTCCCTGTCCCGTGTACGGCAGGGCATTATTGTCCGTGAGCTATAATCAGTGGCTGGAAGGGAGATGGACATCTACAACACATTCACTTCCATCCATCTCCTTATTCACTATCACCTCACCCTCTGCACACCCCTGCCAGACCACTAGGGGCGCCGTAGTGTCCCTCACAGTCTTACTTACTATAGGAAACCCTGTGCTCCATTCTACCTTGTACATGATATGATATGATATGATTTCTGATATTATATGATATATGATTATTGTGGTATACAGGGGCAGCATAGAATGCATGTAACAGCAGTGCAGTAAGCGAGAGATCATTCCCACAATTCCATAGTACTTGACTGGGAGAGACAGCTGTCTGTAGTGGACTCACTTCCCTCATTCTTTCTCCCAGTCATGCTCCTGCATCCATCCCCATCCATGTCTCAAGTGCCCCATGCACACACACAAGCAAGCACACAAGCACACACACACACACACACACACACACACACACACATGCATCAACTTGAAAAAAAGATGTATACGGTGCTGTCAGCACTAAACACTAATTCCTCACTCCCCACTCTCTCTGTGGTTGTGGGTGTGCAACTGTGCATGTGCATTTATTAGTGTGTGCACTGGGTATACAGGCTTAATACAATATATACAATACATGATATATGATGTCCCTGAGGAAAATTTGTCTTGGACACACACAAAAAACACCCCACACATCAAAAAACAGACAGCATTGAATAAATAACACATAGCAGACTGAGGCACTGCGAACTATAAAAACAATAAAAACACTACAGACCAAAGCCATTTAAAACAGTTAACCCATAAAACCAATACAGACAATACATTATAAGAACAATACAAACAAAACAGAAAATAAAAGTCAATGCAGACAATAAAAAAACACATTAAAAACTATAAAAAAAAAAAAACAGTACAGACAGTACATACCAAAGGACAATAAAAACAGGACAGCATACAAAAAACTGCACACACTGTGCCAACACCATTGCATGCACCCCATAAGCACCATGAAACCACCAGAGTTGTATAAAGTAGAAGTAGAAGTACTGTTCTTTATACAACTCTGCAAACCACTGCACATTGCCTACAGCCTCAGGCTTCATCATCCAATAGTTTAATTAAAGTGGGCACAAATGAATACTTGTAGCGTCTAGGGTTGCAGTAGGGGTCTCTGGAACATCTGTCAGAGTGCAGAAGCTCATACCATAGCGTGTTGAATCTAAGATCTTTGAATCTAAGACTCTCTCATGAAACCATTGCACAATGCCTACAGCCTCAGGCACCATCATTTAACATTTTTAATTAAAGCAGGGTAAGAAATGATTACTTGCACTGGACCACTGGACATGTAATTATCCTGCAATATTTTCTCTCATATTAGAATGTCAAGCTATATCTTCACTTTCAATTTTGGTAAAAGTAACTAAAAACATTACAGAAGTCATGTGATGATCACAATTCTGAGACAGTAATACTGTAAGATAGCGGATTACATATGAATAACAGTAACAAGTAGTATATGCAGTAGTGTATTACACTTTGCAAGTAACTTGCACAACACTGGTAGTGGTTTAGTCTGGGGGGGCATCTGCCAGAGGGCAGGAGCTCATTCTCTCTCTGTAGAATATGTCATGGGCCATCACTAGTCTCTGAGCTGGTCTAAGGACACACTAACAATATATACAGTATACTGGAGGTACTAGTACTCCTAGGCTGACTGGTACTGATACTTCCTACCCCATCACCCTCAGGATTTGTAATGATTTTGTATTTTCTGAAAAAAAAAAATGTTGACAGGGTAAAAATGCATCATGGCAGGTAAACACGTGCAGGGTAGCCTGGAGAAGAGATACACAGGACTGATATGCAGCAGATATTTACAGGGATGATTGACAGATAATGAGTGTCGGGGATTGGATTTTGTAACACTAACCGCGATTAGTGTGGACTGACTGAAACAACGTTAGAGTGGAAACACAACACTTCTGCTTTCTAACAAGGTCACATCCCATCACATTCTCTCTGTCTCTCTCTGTCTCTCTCTCTGCGAATGCTTGGCATTGACAGACTATTAATGAATGCACATGTGTGAAAAGCTAGGAGGAAAGTGAAAGAATATTACTATTTCGCATAATATATTGTGTGTGTGTGTGTGTGTGTGTGTGTGTGTGTGTGTGTGCGTGTGTGTGTGTGTGTGTGTGTGTGTGTGTGTGTGTGTGTAAGAAAAAGTAGTGTGGATTTTCAGCATGAACTGAATATTTCTGAATGCACATTTGTAGAGCAACAAGGGAAGTGAAAAAACAACATTAACATTTGGCATTGACTGAATATTGATGTGTGTGTGTATGTGTGTGTGATGGTAGAGTGTAGAGTGTGTACAGAATGTTGCAGTGACTTTAAAGATTGGCTGTGTGTGATGATACCAATCATCCAAGTAAGAAACAGAACATAATGTACCTCTGCAGCTCATATGCAGACATACGGACTTAACTCATTGCACGCAAGCCGTGTGTATCGTCTTTTTTTAAAGACAAATATAATGCCAATGCAGAAGAGATGAAAGTGAGCAGATATTGATTTCTCAATATCCCCACATGCAAGAGGTAAATTGTAATCCACATGAGCAAACACTTGGCTTTCGAGAGCAATATTATAGATCACGTAAGGAGAAATCCATGCTTTAAGCATGCACAGACAAAAGAACAAGCATGCAATAACTTTCCTACTCCCCTGCTTGTGAGAGTTCCATCTGCTCACTCTCAGAATCTGTCATGAAGTGGGCGGGCCCATCAGCAATACGTCCTGAATTGTGATTGGTCAGACATATCTGCTGCTGGGGACAGCATTCAGCAGGGGAGCTCACAGAGATGACTGACAGTATGTCTGTAAAGATTCTCATTCATCCCAGTCATGTTATTCAAATGAGCTAAGTTGCAAGCCACTGGACTTCTTTTAGTAGCTTGAAGACATTTCACCTTTCATCCAAAAGGCTTCTTTAACTTCTTCTGAAGAACCCTTTTGGATGAAAGGTGAAATGTCTTCTGGCTACTAAAAGAAGTCCAGTTGTTTACAACTTAGCTCATTTGAATGACTGACAGTAATTCACTCACCTGTCTCTTCTCCTTCCAGGTGGTATGACCCTGCCTGCTGATCCGTGCGCCATGCGCTTAGCATCGCCCTTCCCCCTCTACTTCTATTCCCCCATTTTACAGGTGGTTTCACTTTCAATTTCCCTCTTATGACACGAGGGTTCAAGCAAACATCACTGTCCAGCAATCTCCACTGAAGGCATTTCAGGACCAAGGACAGCTACCAAGCCAAACATGCAATCCTGATAACAGGCATAGCTATGGGCCTAGCTTATACACATACTGTACTGCTGTACTGCTAGTCCTTCCTGTTGTTGTATTGATGGCCAGTCCAAATTCAAATCTATTTACAAGTCTAAAAAACATTAGGTCGAATCATCATTAACAACAACATACAAACACACACACACACACATAGACACAGATACACAATAACTACAAACACATTCAGAAAAGTTAACCCAGTAACAACCTGCTTTATTGGACATGTATTGTTACACTTCAATTAATTATTTTTTTTGTGAAGACATATGTTATATATATTTTTTCACAACTAACAAGATCAGATGGCATCCTTTAGGAAATGTTATTTGTTTCAGTATTTGGCTCGCTCCTCCTAATTGGATGTTATCACTTCAAAATGTGTGTGGCATGCTGTTTGAAGTGGTGAGCTGAGATGAAAGCATTTCGTTTTTAGCATATTCCACCTAATTGAGAGTCTCCATTAAACCACTGCCCATCAGGTTTTTCTTCTCTAGGCTGCTTCCCTCCAGTAAAGGAAAGCGGGGGGTAATCCTAGAGTGGAACTTTAACTGACCTCTCCTCTCTGAGAGACAGAAGACAGACAGAGAGAGAGAGAGAGGGAGAGGGAGAGGGAGAGGGAGAGAAAAAGAGATGGTGCAGAAACTTAGGCCTTAGGGCAGATCTCTAACTGGCCTCTACTCTCTGACAGATAGGAAAGAGAGAAAGAGAGAAAGAGAGAGAGAGAGAGGGAAAGAGAGAAAGAGAGAGGGAAAGAGAGAGAGAGAGGGTGGAAAAACTTGGGCCTTAGGGTGGAACTGAGAGACGAAAGGGGGGGGGACTGAAGCCTCAGGGTGGAACTCTAACTGACCTCTCTACTGCTCTCGGTCGCTGCCACAGATACATGTGAGGGGCATTTAAATGTCTAGACTCATTTAATCCAGTCATGTCTGTGTCTGTGTGTATGTGTGTGTGTGTGCATCTAAAGAGGACATCAGGGGGCTATAAAGAGGATATGAAATGGGTGTGTGTGTGTGTGTGTGTGTGGGTGTGTGTGTGAGGCTTGTGTCTAAGTGTTGTTACACACCTGTTATTACACACCTATAGCTTTTCAACTCCTAACCTTTCCATCAGCATAAAAGCCCCTCTGTTGTCTTCTTAACCCCCTTTCTTCTCTGTCCTCTATCATTTATTTCCTCCTCCTTAATTCACTGCTTCCCTCACCATTCTTCCCCTTCTTCCTTTTTATTTTCCTCTTGTTCATTTTCTACTCTTGGGGTATATAACTGGCTTCTTTATATGTTGCCGTTAGGGTATTAATACGGTTAAAAGCACCCCCATGTGTGTGCGCACAGAGAGAGAGAGAGAGAGAGAGAGAGAGAGTAAAGTGGTTATTATAATGATAAGCTAGGTGAGGCAGATGGAGAAGTTTTCCGGCACACATTCCAAGGTAAGCACGCACAGATAACAGACACCATGCCCTGCTGCACAATACAGCACACACACACACACACACACACACACACACATACACACACACACACACACACACACACACACACACACAAAGAGAGAAAGACAGAGAGAGAGAGAGAGAGGGGACACACGCTAATGCAGAGAACATGACTTTGGTGTAAATATTCTCCACCCCAAAATCCACATAATTTCTCCACATGAAGTCCACATTTATCTATCATTTGGATAACACATCCCTTTACCACTCCAGGCAGGGACTGGGAGCTTCACTGATCGTGAGTCAAATCATGACTGACACGACACGTCCTTCCCTCATGGCTAACATACAAACGCAGTGGGTATGCTCCAAAAAATATTTATTACTTTCCTTCACACAGGCAACGTTTCGTCAGGCCTAAGATCCCACAGGAGGATCGAAACGTTACGCCTATGTGACGTGAATAAATATTTTGTTTGGAGCATAACCAGTGTGCAGAGCACTTTCTCACATTACCTACCATAACTGTCTAGCACCTGGATTATTTTTTTTATTCTGGATATACACACCCTTCACTTCCTAACATACACACACACACACACACAGCTTGTAGGTCAGTGGAGTGGCACAAAGTTGACACACACTCGCACAGAGACTTAGAGACTTAGTGATGAAATTAATTGCTTTGTTCCTCAGATGTCTCATGATTGCGCCTTTAGCTTTTCGACCTGGCAAGCTTTTCGGTTCGTTTTTTTTTTTTTTTGTACAAGGGTGTGCACTGAACTTTCATGAGCCCTTCAAAGAGAAACACACGCTTGGCTCTGCGTTTGTCATTGAGACAAAGACAGAAGGGGGTTTTTCGCTTTGACTCTGCAGGTATCCTAGAGGCAGGTTTGATTGACAGCACGATGCAATCACTCAGAGATAGTGTAATAACACTATGGATGTGTGTGTATTCCCTATTTACCTATGCATATTCCAGGGATAATATGCAGTGTGTTGTGTGTGTGTGTGTGTGTGTGTGTGTGTGCGTATGTGTGCGCACGCGCAGTCCATGTGTTTTTTTTTCTGTGTGTGGTTCCCATGGATAAATGCGTGTATGTAATTACAACTGGAAACATGGTAATTGCCATGCAAAGATGATGACATGATTGGCACATCCATGTGGGCATGTTTGTGTGTGTGTATGTGCGTGTGTGTGTGTGTGTGTGTGTGTATGTGTGTGTGTGTGTGTGTGTGTATGAGAGAGAGAGAGAGAGAGAGAGAGAGAGAGAGAGAGAGAGAGATAATTGTGGTGTAGGGATGATGATATGTGCAGTAATCTCTCCTGACACTTGTCTAGATGTTCTATCTACTGACAGCATGAACTGGAGCTGAGCTTTGATGCTTTGATGATTGCATAGCTTTGACTGTATCAGGTCAAATGTTCGGCATTTGATTTGTGATGTTTAAAGATATGTATGATTATCACTTTGGTGTTGACCAAAGATCTGTCTGAAATCCTTCTCTTTTTATTTTTAAAGATTAGAGACTTCAGAGAGTCAGTGGTCATTCACTCAGTGGAAGTGAAGCAGGGACAAGAGGAGATGATCCACAGCAAAAACAGCCAGCAGCCTTTTAGGAAAACATGTCATGATACATTGTGATGTGATATCTCTCTCTCTCTCTCTCTCTCTCTCTCTCTCTCTCTCTCTCTCTCTCTCTCTGTCTCTCTGACTGAAAGTTGTCTATATGTCTGTGTGTGTGCATGCGCGCAAACTAGGTAAAAGAGAACAAACACCCATTAAAGATGAAAAAAGACATTATGTTATGGCTTGCATCATTCACTCTATGGTGTGTGTGTGTGTGTGTGTGTGTGTGTGTGTGTGTGTGTGTGTGTGTGTGTTTGTGTGTGTGTGTGTGTGTGTGTGTGTGTGTGTGTGTGTGTGTGTGCGCGTGTGTATGTGTTTGTGTGCGTGCGGAAGCTAGGTAAAAAATCAAGCTCTGAGGTCAACCACTAAGAGAGTATTACCACACGCCATTTAAAAAAAACACTTTAACCTGTAGCTGTTGAAGGGACATTTTGTGTGGTTGAGTGCCTTCCCCTGACAGCCCCTGGGCTCCTAATTGGTTGGCACTGCTTTTCTGTCCGCCGCAGAGGGACCCTGAACTGCCACTGCCATACAGGTGGGGGATGGCAAGAGCATATCAGGAGTATCAGGAGATGTGAAGAGCATGAAGAGAGTAGGAAGAACAAGAAAGTATGAAGAGGAGATGAGGGAATGTAAAAGATAATTGATTCCCATTTGTTATTGTGATTACACAGCACACCACAGCACACAGCGAAAGTCAAGCTCTGCGTTTAACCCATCACACACGTGAGCAGTGGGCAGCCATGACAACGGCACCCATGGAACAGTGTGCGTGTGTGTGTGTGTGGGGGGGGGGAATACCATGCTCAGGGTAACTTAGTGGGACTACTGGCAGTTGGTGGACTCCAACCTATGACCCTTCCAGTCACAAGTCCATTACCTTAACCGCCAGGCCACCACTGCCAGTAATGCTACTACAGCCGCTACTACTACTACTACTACTAATAATAATAATAATAATAATAATAACAATAATAATAATAATAACAATATTTGTACTATACTATAGTA
>CM059285.1:17333016-17343016 GCA_030347295.1 Setipinna tenuifilis
TCCAGTCATGAGTTTGTCCTATGAGATGTTTGCAGATGCTTGAGGATTGGGGGGGGCGTCAGACAACAGTAATGCCCTGCACATATTGGCCCTCTTTATGGTTATAGTCCATTGTGGATAACTCTGCAGTTGCGGTTATTTACATAATTTCGGCCCGTAAGTCTCACCTGAGTCAGCGGTCGGTGGTCCATTACTGTAGCTGGCTTGGCGAGATGCTGTCACTGCCCCCCTCCTGATGTTCTGCTGGCCAAACCTGCTAATTTAATCCAGAAGGTCTTTTTACAATTTCAAATCCACCCCTAAACAGAACCCCACTGTGTAATGGTCAAGGGGCCAATGAAATGAAGCTGTGTAATAAGGCTGGTGTGCGCCGGAGAGTGCTGGGCAGTGGCGCCGGAGTGCTGGCGTGGGGCTGTGAGGAGTGGAATTAGCATTTATATGGTGCAGAGTGCAGGGAGCGCAGCGTCCACAGCAGAGCAGAGCTGGTGGAGCATCCAGCCGCTAACATGCACGGCTGTCTTAATGAGCTGATGCACAAATGGGGGGGGTTCAGTCTGACTCAGGGCTTTCTGAGACGCTTCTGGTGCTGCTGCTCTATCTGGGCTGCACTGTGGGGTTTATCTGTACAGAACTTCAAGCTTGTCTGTGTTTCACCACACAGTTTATGTTTAGTAAAAGTAATAGTTTGACTTAGTGTCGATGTGAATTGGTCCTGGTAACGATGAATCTTAAGCTTAGTCTTAAGCTTAAGCTTAAGTGATCTTACGAACGTTCTTTAATTTTTTACGCCTGTTTCCTGAACATGATTGTAGCCTAATGTGAATGCACATGTCCTGCTCTTGAGATGTTCTTAAGATGACTCTTACAGGTTGTAGAACTACTTTTCACCTCAAAGTTAATGTTTTGACCAGTTTTACTTTACAGACTGGTCACGTGCAAAAATCTGCTTAATTACCAAAGTTCACGGTTGTTGAATTACCCTGCATTCTTGGCAAAAACATATTTCCAAACATATCATGATTTGGATAGCACACTATTAATACTTTTATGTCTTTTTCCAAAAACCATGTTGCTCTCTCACCTGTACCTCTTCCCCTTGATATTCATCAGAATTCACCTAAAGCATTTTATCCACTGTCTGTTAAAGCTTGTCGACGTGCTTGTTCATTTTCTGATAAAAGGGATTTGCATTAATCCAAATGGAGTGCAAGCTGTCAGATCTAAGGGGTGGACAGATCTCCTTTGAACTGTGGAATATTAAAGGCCATTTCATTTGTGCAGTGGGAGCTTTTAGAATTTATATTACTGCATAATATTTTGAAAATAATTTGACAGACAACTAAATTACTTATTTTTTAAACTTTTTAACAACTGTGCCAGTTTGGCTTATTTCTTTTCAAGCATTGTGATCTCAATATTGACCTGCTTAATAAAGTCAATTACTCATCAGCCTTCTCCTGAGCTCAGAATAAATTTGTCATGGCAGTGCACATTCTCTCAGCAGAGCCTATGAGTTCAGGGAAGATCACGCTGATAGGCTGTGTAAGCATATGAATGTTCATGCATAATGTATGCAGTGTATTTTAAAGGAATCTGAATAATAATTTTGTACATAGCATTTTTTAATGTTAATGCATTTTTATTCTTATTTTGCATTCCTAGGTTATTTTGTGTTCTTAGAACTCTTTCTATTAGAATCAGAGCTTTGTAAAATAGTTCCTCAGTACTCTGCCAATATGACCGTAGATTTTGAAGTTATTCGTAGACTAAATAATTATTCTTGGATAAATTTTAAAGTAGTTGTCTAAAATAATCTGACGTTTCCAGGTTTATATTTCAGCTAAAACCACCCTTTCTATTAAAACATGACTATGCTTGAGCAGAAAGAGTAGAAGACATAGCATAGATGGTTTGATTGCATTGGTGTATAATTGGCCCCATTGGTTGTCCAGCAAGGTTGCTCTCTTGTTGGCTGTTTCCATGATTAATAAAGGAAAAGGAAAATGTGGTTATGAGGAGACATAATGTCCTCTGAGCCCCCCTTCCGCCTTACATATCTCTGTCCTCTTTGTGACTTTAGCACTGCGTGGAGAGCGACCCCGCTGGGCACCAGCATAGGCCCTGCTGCTGGCGGCCCCTGACCACCCCCCTCTATGCCCAAAATCACCCCCCCAAGGACACTTAGCCTGCCATACAATGACTAAATGGGGGCGAGGAAGAGGAGGGTGGAGAGTAATGAGTCTCCCTAAAGTTGGCACTGCTGTGTCTGTACCTCGCAAAGGGGACTCAAATTGCTTATTCAAATCATTACTCTGCCTTTACACACACATACACACACACACACACACACAGAAAGAGAGAGAGAGAGAGAGAAAGACAGAGACAGAGACAGACACAGAGATAGAGAGAGAGAGAGAGAGAGAGGGGGGGGGATCTAGAAGACTCTCAGGCACTCTAGACCTTCTGGGCTGCTCATCATACTGGCTGGGTAGAAGATAGAATGGGCACCACACATACACAGGGTTGTACGGAGAGGAGAACAAAAATAAGATACATAATATTATTATTATTTCATGGTGATTTATTCGCCTATCTTGTTCTGTCATTACTTGCATTTGTAGAAGGATTATTACTCAAGATCCTCTTGAATGGAAATCTATACAGTTGTCCTGAAATCCTCTGAGGACAAGGTCTTTTTTTTACTTATGCAAGTTGTGAATGGTACCTGGTCTGGATGGAGCTGTGGGAGATATCTGTCTTAATTCTGTAAGCTAATGGAGGACAAGACCATTAAAGAAATAAAGCAAGTAGTGCCCGTTCTTATTATTGTCTCAATTTGTTCCCTCTAAGTGCACTCTCCTCCCGTGACCTTCAGGGTGTCCTCTGGCTCTGACTAGGTTCAGTGTACTGTCTCTGAAGACCACAGCAGCCTCCCAGCATTGGAGATGAGAGAGATGGTCAGAGAGTTAAGTTTGAGATGCATTTCATTGACCAGAACTCGGAATGGGAAGTGACATAACACCCAAGATTATGAGAAAGACACTTTGTATTGTGCAGCTAATTATGCTGACTATTGCAAGTAATAGTAGTTGATGACAACACATTACACATTATCATGCACCAGGCTTGTCCCAAATTCAGAATTTCAGAATTCAATTCAATTCAGGAAGTGAATTTGAATTGAATTTGAATTGGCTCCACCCCAGGGGATATGGAATTGAATGTGAATTGGAATTACAGGAAGTGGAATTTCAAATTCAGTGCAATTCAAAGAAATTCATTCAAACCACATATCAATAAGAATGTGATTCTTGGCATATGTTCTTCTTCCATATTGGAATAATTATATATGAAACACAACTAAAGCTATACAGAGACTAATACTAAGCATATATTTATGCTTATATATATTTTTAAGCAATATTTTCATTTTAAACGTCATGGTGTTAATGGTCAAAATTGACCGCCTAAACTACAATAATACATTTATTAAAAATCTGACTTGCATATGTTTTGATTATCTACTGTATTAGACATCCCTTTGAAACATGGCCAAGGTGATTTAAATGTTATTCTACTTTGTTGTATCATTTATAGGCTTTATTTTCCTGATCTTGCACCAATTCGATTCATTAAAATTAAGTTCTAATAATGAAAAAACTAATACAACACAATTAATTCAAATTTCAGTTTTATTCTCAATATAATAACATTGAAAGTAATTAACTTCTCGTCTGCTCATAGACATGTTGATGTTTTAGTTGTAACAACAAAGTAACATTTCCTTGTCGCTGTGGAGGTCAACTAGGTCAAGCATCCTCCAGTTAGTGCCATACACACGGTGACCCTCAATGTTTGTCATCTCCAGTATGAAGCCTTGAATTGGATTTGTTATGAACAACTCACTGACAGAATGCCATCTGTGTGGGCGATGGTATATCTGGTAGGCCCTGGTCTCAGGGGAATAATGTTTTCTGTGGTGGCTCTACTTGGAGTAACAGTTGCGGATGGATGCCACATGATATTTCCATTGAATATTAGGTTAAAGTAAAGCATTCTGGGAAATGAAGTCTTGTCTTTTTGAAACATTGCTCCATTTCACTGTTTACAATTTTAAGGATCAGTATATATTAAGTGACAAATTGCTGTGCAAATGGGGCCTTTTTCTGTTAAATAAATGTACAAAATCATGCTGTGGACATGAGATAATGTCCTATATTAATATGCAGTAGATATTAAATTCATAGTGTAATCATAAAAGTCTGTATATAATCTTTGTTAATGGTACTTTCATTATCATGAATTTCTTTGAATTTCAAGGAATTCCAATTCTACTTCCTGCAATTCGAATTTGAATTGCAATTCCACTTCCTGTTTGAATTTCAATTCAAATTCATTTTGAAATTCAGGAATTGAATTTGAATTTGGGGGTCATTCTCAATTCAATTCTGAATTTGGGACAAGCCTGTCATGCACACACTGTACTATTGTCACAGATAAAAGATGGACTGTACCTCTGTGTTTACAACTGATTTGACACAGTCAAGACAAAGGTATCGATTAACAATATATCATGGCTTTAACTACTGGTGATGTTGTCAGTCATCTTGATTGCATTTTCCTCCCATCATCCCCAGTGCTGGTTGTATACCTCTTGTAGCATGTGAGCAGCATGTAAAGCATTTGCAACAACCCTCAGGTACACACCTGATGGAGGTATTACACAGAAGCCCATTTTCTCCACTTTCTTTTTTTTTTACATTTTTCTCAACTTTGTTCATGTACAAGATGGTCACCTTGAGCTACAATCCCAAAGCAGCTATAATAAAGCATCCCACTTTTCAGTCCAATTGACCTTTAGTTTTGGTTTTTAATCTTGTAGGGAGATGACAGGGCCACTTTCATGATGAATCGACTATGGGGTACAGTGGGCAGGCATGTTTATATATTTTGAGATATATGAACCTAAAATGAACATAATGGCCAGTGAAAATATACCCCAGAAGTCTTTTTAAGGCTCCTCCAAAGATCAGGGTATTTTGAACCTTTAGTGTGAAGGGCTTCAGGTGCCTCTTGTGATCCGTCAACACCTCTGGACTCTGTGGACACTTCAGTGCTGTCTTGACACCTGAGCGCGCGCACGCACACACACACACACACACACACACACACACACACACACACACACACACACACACACACACACACTCTCTCTCTCTCTCTCTCTCTCTCTCTCTCTCTCTCTCTGCATCACTGCTCTCTGGATGCCCCAGAGCTCAGCCTGTCCTGTGCCTTCTCCTCCTGAGGCCTGTTGCATTGTGGGTAGAAGGGAATGCTTTCTGTGGCATAATGGAAATGAGTTCTCCTTTGGGAGATTGACAGACCCACAGGGACACCAAAGTCAATCTTTTATTCATCAGAGATACAAACACTTTGATTCTTTTTTTTATATATTACTCTTTTTTATATTTTTCTTTTTTTGTTTAAGTGGGGTGGCAGGGTGCTCTGTTGAGTAAACATAGGAGCAACCACAGAGGAAGGGAGAAAAAATAGTCTGACTTTATGCAACCTTTAAGCTCTTTTAAATTTGCCTTTTAATCATAGTTTGAATTACTGGGGGCACGGTACCTCCTGATCAAGACCGAGTACCCCACAAAGAGACAAAAATAGCAGGGTTGAAGGGCACTGACATATTAATGTACAGTAATTAATCTAAAATGTAAAAGGTAGTACCCCCCTGTAAAAGGTTACCCGCCCCAATTATGGAGGTGTAATTCACACTCTGCATGTAATCACTATTTCAGCATGTATTACTCTGTTCTCAGCTGTGATTCAGTGGTTTGTTTGCTGTCATCTATCTCCTCTTTGGCATGTAAGGGGATGAGGCAGCTGTATGATACCTATTATTTTCTCTTTCTCTATCTCTCTCTCTCTCTCTCTCTCTCTCTGCATGAGGCAGCTGTATGATCCCTACCAGCAGAGACAACTCAGGGCAGATGACAGGCCACTGACTCGTGAATGGAGGAGAGTCGACTGCTACGATGTTACCACCAGCACTGCTGTGATTGTATCCTATTGTAGCCTACAGACAGCACACAGATGACAGGTCACTGTATGTGTTGATGGGAGAGTTGACCTGAGTCTGATGCTCACACATGACCACTATTAGCACTTTTTGCCAGAAAAATGAGACAACTGTGCCCTCTGTGTCCAAAGTGTGTTCGTGTCCTCTATTGTAATGTATTGTAGTGTAATGTAGCTGTACAAAGCCTGAAGTTTCTGGTTTTCTGTCTCTCTCTAACCCATTGTAATGAAATCTAATGTAATACAATCTAATTTAATCCAGTCCAATTGCTGCTTAGTTTCCCCCATCAGGAGGAAGTGTAGAAGGGCAGCTGAAGGTGGACAGAGAGAAATCACCCAGGAAATTGGCTTCATTGGGACAGAGTGGTACAGAGCCTTCACGCAAGGTCTCATTGACAAAGAGGGACAGACAGACAGACGGACAGAAAGAGGGAGAGAGAGAAAAAGACACAGAGGTCAAGGATGGACAGAGAGAAATGGGGAGAAACAGATGCAGAGAGATGTGGGGGAGTTAAGAGGTGTCCGAGGATCTGTGCTGTGTGTCCACCTATTATCCATCTGTGTGTCCACTATCTATCTCTTTGGCACCAGTGACATTGATGGCCAGTGTTGGACACCCACACCCACACACACACACACACACACACACACACACACACACACACATCAGCCAGGTGCAGGCAGAAAAAGCAGTGAGGTGCATCGCACTGGTCGAATCACTTGTCAGACGCATTGTTCCATAGGAAAGCACTTGAATTCAGACACCTGGCAGAGGAAAAAACATCCCAGTGTGAACACCCCCCCCCCCTCCTAATCTTTCCTTTGCTTGCGTATGTGTTACTGAAAGCTGTACATGTCTTTGAGTTTAAGGTAAGAGAGAGGGAGTGTGTGTGTATTTGTGTGTGTGTGTGTGTGTGTGTGTGTGTGTGTGTGGGTGTGTGTGCGAAGGGGGCTATATTCAAGGCAGACTTAGCTGTTGTTTGACTTAACATCAAAGCAGAGAGGCCTTCATGACCTTGGGGATCAGCTTTCTTCATTGCATCAGGAATTTCTACCACACACACATACATGCACACAGACACACATGCACACATACACGCAGGCATGTACAGGCACATATCCACACACCATAGGATGAAGCAGACTCAAACACTTGCCATTATTGCCAACATGCAGTGTCCATCTGATCTGTTCTGTTTGTTCAACCAAAATTAGCATTGCTTGGAACATGTTTAATTCGATGTTGTATTGTTCACTGCAACAATATGTTTACATGTAGCTGGATTTCTATTAAAAAAAAACTACTTATGCGGTTGCACCTATCATTTACGTGTAAACAGAGGTTTCAGTCACTGAAAATGGCTACCTTTGAAAACTCCAGCCAAAGTGGAGATTTGTTTTAGGTTCTTAAACTTTGCAGACATTCAGGTCCTCAATATTTGTATTGGTTTGGCTGATTAGTATCATGGGTGCTATAAAGGTAGTCTATTTATTTACATTTTGGCAAATGCTAGTGGTTTGTTTGCATTTGTAAACTCAACTGATTAATGGGGAGCAGAGGAGAAGGACTGTGAGGAGGGCAGCAGAGTTTTAGACACTTTTCCTCCCACGAATGCTTACTTGACAAGGAAGTTACTTGGAAGGTGTGTCATTTGTTATTTTGTTCTTTTGTTCACGATTCTGATTGGCTAACATGCTTATACTCCTTGTTGCACTGTCACTTATAGGTTTAGAATGCTCATAATAGTGCTTAGCAGAGAATTTATGCGGATTTGTCTAAAATAATATATTTTGGGAAATAATCTGGTGTAATCAAGGATGTTATTGAAACCGGAGTGGTGGGATTATCCGTTTCTATAAATACCCAGCTGTGTGTAAACAAAGTCAGAGACTGATGAGTGTATGTTATCTCACTGACTTCACCTGCACTAACATGTAGATGACCTACAGATCACTATTGACGCTTTTAGGTTGTAGTTTTCACTTGTGCGCTTCTGTGTCCTTGTGATTTGTTTCCTGTTTTATCAGTGGGCTCTTTTATGCCATGTGCCCTTCTTCCATGTGTTCTTTTGTTTTTTTTGGTAATGTTGCTGTGCCTGGTTACCTAGTCTCCACTCTTCGCTTCTTCCCACTTTTCGCCTTTCCTTGGTCCCTTCAATCCTCCCCTTGATCATTGACCGCCACACCGCCCCCACCCCCCCCACACACACACAACACTACCCCCGCCTCCTCTACCACCACCACCACCACCACCCACCCCCGATGGAGCAGATGTATGTCTTCACCTGTCTCTTCTCTTGTGTGGTTCAGCTGATAAGGGCAGTGCTCTCCTAGCCAACCCCAGCCTCTCTCTCAGACAGACTTGTGTCTGCTTTACTCCTCTAAGAGTCTGGGGCACCGCTGGGAAATCCAATAGCCCCTTTCTTCCTTAGAGCCCAGAGATCATTCATCAAAGGCAAGGTGACACGCAGCTCTGCAGTTGGACCGCTGCAGGAAGAAGCCATTTTGTCACTGTGGAGGGAGACATTAACACCAGCGTCCTGGCCTGGTGCGTACCCACAATCCTACACTTTGTGTGTGTGTGTGTGTGTGTGTGTGTGTGTGTGTGTGTGTGTGTGTGTGTGTGTGTGTGTGTGTGTGTGTGTTTGTGTAAGTGTGGCTATGAGGGCCAAACAGTTGGGCCAAGGGGAACAGCAGGTGTACCACTAGTGTAGCTGAAGCCCCTGTAGCAGCTGCTACTGCGGGCAAACACACACACACACACACACACACACACACACACACACACACACACACACACACACACACAAACATCTCAACCCACTAATGCACACACATATACTCATAAGACACAAACACATTTATCTGTTGTCCGTTGAGCCCAGCAACACCCTCACACACACACACACACACACACACACACACATACACACACACACACACATACACACACACCTACAGTTCTCTAAGGACTGTCCCACCTGGCATACACACAACAAATGTGCAAATGGACAATACACACACACACACACACACACACACACACACACACACACAAGTATGCCAACACAAAGGACACTTACACAGTACAAAGTGCCCTGCCCAGTCCCTCCCCCTGCCAACCCAAAAGCTTACTGGGGGCTCCAAAAGGGCCATTATGGCAACCCGCCAGCCCTACGGCACGACCCGACTCCAAATGGCACTTCACACACACACACACACCGGCTCCACTTCACACACACACACACACCGGGAGTAATCAATTGGAGAGCACCGCAGCGCTGCAGTCATTTGTTCATTCCATTCCAGTCATTCATTTATGTCATTCAACTGCAGCGGCAAATTGATATGAATTACAAAAGCACACATAGTTTAAGCACATATGGATAGACTTACCTTGTTTTTTTCCTCAGGACCAATACAATGTCTCTCTGTCTGTCTGTCTATTTATCTATCTTACACAAAACACAAAAAAATGGGTGAAAACTATTGTGTGCACAATACAATCATTCCTCTAACATGATATCTATGTATGTGTTATGTGCCGCACAAAGTGTCTTTTTGTGGATCGGACACCTTCACTTGAACTTGTCTGTCTGTATCATATTTACAGAAAATGAAGAACATTTTCACCCCATAATATGCCCCCAGAGAACCTTTAATTAACCTCGATGTGATGTTTTAGACCTGGCCCAGCACCTTGAGTTGGAGTGCTTTGATGTGTCTCCCTTAAAACTTTCATAATATAATCTTCCCGGTACCTGTTTACCCTTGACCATTTTATTATTTTCCAAGGCCAGTTTTTTTTTTACAAGCCTTTGAAGTGGTATTTCATTGAAACTCGAAATGGCAAAGTACAGAAATATCAGACCTTTTTTTTTTGGAGCTTTCTTTAAGACGTTAAAGAGTTGTGCAA
>CM059285.1:17353016-17360516 GCA_030347295.1 Setipinna tenuifilis
CACACACACACAGGCTTACACTTACACTTACACACACACACACACACACACACACACACACACACACACACACACACACACACACACACACACACACACAGGCTTACACTTACACACACACACACACACACGCACACCCACACATACACTCTCACACACACACACACACACACACACACACACACACACACACACACACACACACACACAAACACCATTGGTGTCACAGGAGTTGGGCTTGTGGTTTCTACTGCAGCTGCATAATGTCCATACGGGGGAGGAGGAGGAGGTCTCCATAAGGGCCCTGGGTCCATACACACTGCTGGGTGGGGTAGGCTGGGGTGGGGTGGGCTGGGTGGGGTAGGCTGAGGTGGGCTGGGTGGGGTAGGCTGGGGTGGGCTGGGCTGGGTGGGGTAGGCTGAGGTGGGCTGGGTGGGGTAGGCTGGGGTGGGCTGGGCTGGGGTGGGCTGGGCTGGGCTGGGCTGGGTGGGGTAGGCTGAGGTGGGCTGGGTGGGGTAGGCTGGGCTGGGCTGGGCTGGGCTGGGTGGGGTAGGCTGAGGTGGGGTGGGGTGTTGCTTCCCTTTAAAACTCATAGCTATGCAAAAAAGACTCTGTTATTAGATAGTACCAGAGGCAAGAAAGAAGACATCATGCTGCATAATACAGCACACACACACACACACACACACATGCACACACACACCACACACACACACACACACACACACACACACACACGCATAGAGGACATGCTGATGCAAAGAATATGACTTTGGTGAGAATATTCTCCACCCCAACATCCACATAATCTTTCCACATTAAGTCCACATTTATCTGTCATTTGGATAACGTCCCTTTACCTCTCCAGGCAAATCTGAGATGATGTTCACTCGTTCACTTCCCAGTGCACTATTTAAAGAACCCTCCATGTCACTGCTACACTATATAGTGCATTGCGTAGTAAACGAGACAGAGACAGACCCTCTGTGTCCTTGGAGACTGGGCAAAGGTATTGCCTCGAAAGGGCCTCGCTTGTCCTCTGTGTGTCCGTTAAAGAGGAATAAAAAAGGCTTAGGCTGGGAGATGTGCGTGTCCTCTGTGACTCTGTCCTCTCTGTGTTTCTCTCCTCTCCTCTGCTCTCCACTCCTCCACTCGGCTCTCCTGAAGACAGGTTGCAATTACGTGGCGGCCCAATGAAAGGAGCGCCATAATTGATTGTCACACTTGGCCCATGCTCCTGTCACTTACACAGCTCAGGATGCACACAGCAGAGGGAAGACAGGATGTAGAAGGTGTGTGTGTGTGTGTGTGTGTATGTGTGTGTGTGTGTGTGTTTTGGGGGGGGGGGGGTGTTATAGGACACAAAAACAAACAGAGGGATAAATGAAGTAAATGGGAAAATGAGGAGGATGATGGTGGGGAGAGGTGAAGAGTGGAGGGGAGGGGAGGAAAGGAAAAAAGAGGAAAATAGAGGGAGGCGAGGAAGAGTCAGAGGTTGAGAGAGAGAGGTAGAAGAGGACAAAGACACCAGGGGAAGAGAAAGAAGGAAGGAGGAAGGAAGGAAGGACACTCTGCCTCTTCATCCCCTCTCAAAGTTTATTACACAACTCCCTCTACTTGCAACCAACCAGAGACCATCTCAAGGGTCAACAAGGACACGGATGGTGAGGATAGTGGCTCGTAAAGTTTCCGAAAATAAACAAACCCACCTCTCAAGCCTAGAGGGGTGTTCCAGGAATGTGGTTTAGTGACAGGCCTGACTAAAGGAACCAAAAGGAAGCAGTAAATCATCTAGTAGGAGAGCCCTACTTCTTAGTTTTGTATGGAGAATAAAGCCGCGGGGCTCTAATATTTGAATGTATACAATCTACTCTGACCTAACTTAGCCAGGCTTGTTACAACCATTAATTGTTCAAATCACCTCACAGACACATGGAGCAAAGTTTCGTCTTTAAACACAGAGGCACGCACCAGAACATGTGAGAAAAGATGAATCCTTTGCTTAACTTTTCTGTTAAATTAGTCTGCTACTTTAGAGATACATGCATAAATTAGCAGTAGCAGCATTCATCAGTTCTAGGTCATTGTAAGTCGACATTAATTCCGAGAGAGTGCAAAGCAAGAGATCCATTTGCATGCACATCACATTTATTTAATTTGCGACTGCTTTTTATTCATAGCACTTATTAGTGCAATGCTAATGTGCATGGTGCGTGCTTAAAAGAGCAGTTGTCGTTTGTGAAGTTTTTAATGCAGTTATACCTGGTGGGGATTACATAATGCCACCAAGTGACCTTTAGCACCCGCGCTACAGAGTGTGATGCTCTGCTGGACAGAGGCATAGACCTTTATACTGGGTGATAACATCTCAACAGCACCACAAAACTCAGTCAGCCAAAAAAAACAGAAAGCTGCAAAAAAAGACACTGGACTGGTGTTTGGGATGAAAAAAAAGAATGTAGACCTACAGTAATAGTGACCTTGTGCATAAATGTTGCCTTTGTTTTTTTGTCTATTTATTTATTATGCGTGCAGACCTTGGTATGTGTGGATAGTGCATGTACAAAGCTGAACTCCAAATCCAAATTTGCCCAAATCCCTCACCATCGTCCTTTCGCTCTCTTCTGGCATGATACCGCAACAACTTTAGTTAAAAACTTTGCCACAGGGCTTGACACGCCTTTGAGATTAACCTGCATACTGTGCATGTTCCCAACTTGCAGCTATAGGCTATGCATTGTTGGGAGCTTGCAGAAGCCAAGAATAGCAAGCCTCTCGCCAACACTATCGATGGTATAGGGACCCCTACGCACATCGACATAACTAGAAAAAAAGTATGTCTAGCCTACAAAACATGCACCGCACTTACACAGCCACTTGCACAGAAGCTTGCAAGAGTCTTTAAACGTCCCACAATGCACCATTCATGTCTGCACCACTCAAAATCGATAGGAATCAGGACATGAAACGTGTAGTGCCAAAGGTCTTATCGCACAGCTTTGATAAATGTCGTTTTTTTTTGCCACAGCCATAGAAGAGACCAGTTCATAGAAACATAAAAAAGGTCGGTTCGATGAACACAATTTTAGCAGAGAATGGTCAGTCGAGAAAGCCATAGCAAAGAGCACTGTATTTAAAAAAACTCATAGCAATAGAGGTCATACTTGAACAATATTATTCATGGCCTCTGATAATACCTTGGAGAGGCTATTTCCCTGCTTTTGCAGTGCCTCTCTAAGGTATTATCAGAGATACCCAATATCTCAATTCATTCAGATGGAGAGATAGTGGCTATGGCAGTGGAAAGAGGAGGAAATAGTAATATCTCAAAAGGTTTTTTTATGATACGGCTAATAGAAATACTGTTTCTATGCATGTTTTGAGCACACTGACTGTTTGTCAATGAATCAGGAAATAGGATTTAATTTAAATGTCAAGAAAACAAAGATTAGACTACTACGGTATGGTGTTTCAGGGCATACTTAGATCACAGACACAAACTAGCCGTCAAACAATTGTGGGGATTTGTAAAGGTATTATTCACCAGTAAAATATATATGCAGTTCACGTAATGACTCACTTAATGGATGTAATTAAATGCTGAATACCTCCCTTGGTTTTGAGACCTCAGGAGTTGACTGAAAAAAAATATGAAATGATTTGCCAGCTGTGAGTGTCAGCCTATATGTCAGAATCAAGAGGACTCGCGACCTACAGTATGTCTCATTTCACCAGATTGGGTCACATGTGATTTAAATGTATTTTATTGCTGAAAAGACTGCACTATGAGTCATAATGACTGCATGAACACCTGTTAGTTATTTTACATAATCAGCATGTGCGTCCTGATTTAAGCCCTCCTGCATGCTAGCGCTAACACCAGTTTGCATAGCAGCCTTGGCCGCTAGCGAGAAACAGACAGCTGGTAGCTGAGAGGTGATAAGTGCGGCTGTTATAGCCATGATTGGATAAACCTGCTGGGTCAGAAACACTCCTCACCCACAAAGCAGGCTGTCAGTGGAACAGAGTCCTCTCTGTTCAGAGATTTATTCTTCAGCTAGATGCTGAACAATGCCTGGCTGGCCAGTAGCTCTCTGGTTTTGGATACTGTTGGGTTGTATTTTGTGAAGACTTCCATTGTGTAAAACTTAATTCATAGAAATAATTGTGTGTGTGTGTGTGTGTTTCAGAGAGATAGAATCTGCATGACGAGGGTCAATTATTATTGTTTGTGTGTGTGTGTGTGTGTGTGTGTGTGCATGCATGCATGTATTTGCATGCCTGAGTGTGTGTGTGGGGATTCATATAAAAGTTTGTGTGTGTGTGTGTGTCTGTCTGTCTGTCTGTCTATCTGTGCCCTTGTGCCAGTATGTTTACACAGTGGAGTGGTGTAACACCTTGTTGTTGTTGTTGTTGTCTAATGAATCCCTGAGCATTGGTACCTTATTACCGATGAACATCCTTAACCTCAGCCTGGCCATGACTGCTCCGGGGGGCCCAATGAAGGCTACAGTACGTACAGATGCCAATGCACAGATAAAGCAGTATTCATCACAGCAGGGCATCTGTGGTGGCCCTGACTCAAGTCCCCCCTCTCTGGCCTGTGGGGCTGGTGTTGTGGGGGGGTGGAATAAATATCATTTGAATGTGGCTGAGGCCTTGAGCAGCATGGTTGTGGTGTTTCAGTGTCTGGGATGATTACTATGCATGATGTAAACATGCTCCATAATTTAGTGGTGTTGTTAATGTGTCAGGGCTGTGATAGTTAGAGGCTCATTTATAACCAGTGCAATCTGGGTGCATGTGTGTGTGTGTGTGTCTGTGTCTGTCTGTCAATGCATAATGGGGTTAATATACAGTATAATAATACAAGATTGTGTATGTGTTTGCATGTGTGTTATACATGATTATTTGCATTTACACGTGCATGAACATGAACATGTGTTTGTGTGTGTGTGTGTGTGTGTGTGTGTGTGTGTTCAATCTCCCGTGTCACAGAGAATATTTGCACGTTGTCCCTGCCTTGCTGTGTGTGTGTGTATGTGTGTGTGAGGGGAGAAAGAGTGATGTACCAGCTCCCTTGTAAGCGGCTCAATATCTCCCCCTCATCCCAGTAAACCTGAACACACACCAGCAGCACTGAGCTGCTACATATTCATCAGGAATGAATCAGTCTGCACACACACACACACACACACACACACACATGTGCACGTCCACACACACATGTACACACACACACGTGTGCACACACATGCACACACACACACACCAGCCCCTTTAGGTGTGAATTTGCAGCAGCTCAACCCCACATGTAAGCCTTTCTGATAGTTATTGCATTTTCTGAGCCATGGAAGAAAGAAGGGAGAAAGTGATGAAGGAAGGAGGAAGAGTGGGGTGGAGAGAGGGGGACATCAGGTTACATTTGCAGCTGAAAATGAAAAGCATCGCAGCTGTACAAGCCCTGACATTCAGTGATAAATTATGTGTGATGCTGCTACAAGCTAGTTATCAGCGTGTGGCGCTGGGCATAATGCTCCAGGTCTGTTCAGGACAATGAGAGAGCAGCAGCCCTGGGTAAGATGGAGTGGGTGGAGCTGCATTAGAGACCAGCAGCCCTGGGTAAGATGGAGTGGGTGGAGCTGCATTAGAGACCAGCAGCCCTGGGTAAGATGGAGTGGGTGGAGCTGCATTAGAGACCAGCAGCCCTGGGTAAGATGGAGTGGGTGGAGCTGCATTAGAGACCAACAGCCCTGGGTAAGATGGAGTGGGTGGAGCTGCATTAGAGACCAACAGCCCTGGGTAAGATGGAGTGGGTGGAGCTGCAAGACCATGGCAGCAGCTCTGCAGCAGGAATAGACTACTCTTACAGTGCACCAGTGACAGTCTGTTTGTCAAGCCTTAATCCTTTTGACTTTTGATCTGCTGATCGCAGATTCTGTTGGGCAGCTGTGGCCTAATGGTTAGGGAGTTGGTCTTGGCATTGGAGTTCCCATACCAGTAGGAAAAAAAGCTGTGGGTGGGGGGTTGAATAACCAGCACTCCCCTACACCCAGCCTGATCCATGGCTGGAGTTCCCTTGAGCAATCCACCCCATGTTGCTCCAGGGATGACAGTCCATGTATCTAATTCACTCTAAGTCGCTCTGGATTACTAAATGCAGTGCAATGTAATGTAATGAAGACAACTGCATTCTCTGTCTTTGCATCACCATATGTAATTTATTTTTCTACACGCCATTAATCCCTTTGGGGGGTCGTCTTAGCGAAAATGCTTCTTTGCATTTAACCCATCAGGGGGCAGCCATGATAACAGTGCCCAGGGAGCAGTGTGTGGGGAGGGTACCATGCTCAGGCCACCACGGCGCCAGTGTATATCAGTGTGTGTGTGTGTGTGTGTGTGTGTGCATATGTGCGTGTGTAGGAAGAACCTACTCCTATTGCCCAGTAGAGAAGGTCTGTTCATCAAGCTTTGGTCCCTGTCTGCTGATTGTAAGAGGGTGTTACACGATAAAAACGATTAAGAGTATCAGAGAAAAGGTGCAGTCCAAAGTCCAGAAAACCTTTTCCCTACAGAAATCATCCTCAAAGAAAGGAAAAGGAAAAAAGCCATGTTTGAGCACACTGTCCATCTCTGAGCTTTGCAACAGCACAGGAATTTGTTTACCTGCCCAACACAGATCTTTGTGCTCCTTTTTAGTGGGCCTTATGGCCTGGAGCAGAGTGTGATTGCCCACCTCAATTTAACTTAACCTGGCTATCGCACCAGGCTCGTAGACAGAGCTTGGTCTGGCAAACCTCCCACAGACACATAGAAACAACGGGGCGACTTTCAAATGCTGGAGAGCTGCAGAGCTACAATCAATCAGACCACTGATTTTTCATGGGTGGCTGATTTTTCGGGCAAAGGAACAGCCCAGACTAGGCAGGTTGGCCAGACTGACTTGAACACAAAATTCAATGCAGTGTCACAGGCAGTATGGGCAGGCCTAGGCTAGATTTAACCAAGAACAAACCCGGAAATACTGACCTGCACTTTACCTCTCCTTCTCTGTACTTCTCTTCCTTCTTGTCTGTCCTTCTCTCCTTCTCTGGTCTCTTTACATTTCCTACTCTCTCTATTTTACCTTTTTCCTTTTCTTCTTCTGCATTCCTTATCTCCCTCATTTCCATTTTCTTATTCTTCACCCATCTGCTCCTTCTGAATTTCATGCTAATTTTTCCTCCTCCCTTAAATGATCCATTTCTCATCTGTCTCTCCTCCTCTCTCACTCTATCACTCGTTTCACCATCTATCTAATGCTTTCTCCTTTTGCCTTTGCCCATGAGACCTCCCCATCACTCCTCAGTACCTTCTCCAATCCCTCTATCTTCCTCCATCTCATCCTCCTCAGTGCTTTTGGCATTCCCTCCATCTTGGTCCTCCTGTTCCCCCTACTCCTCAGTGCTTTTCTACTCCCTCCATCTCTTCCCTCCTTCTCCTACGCCTCCTCCTCCTCTT
>CM059285.1:17365516-17370516 GCA_030347295.1 Setipinna tenuifilis
CGCAGCCAGGCTCTCACACTGACTCAGAGTCAGGGCTGGTTGTACGTGGACACTATAGTCCCACAGTGCCCTCCACTGGCGGATGGTTTGTTGATGTGTACTGAGAAGGTTGAAAAAACAGGACTACATGGAGAGCAAGGACATTTTGTCAACATGCTTGTAGTAGTGCATTAGGAGGGCAGGAATAGAAACTGTATTCTTGTACACAGTCATTGGGTAAAAAAAAGGTGTTCATGGACGTTAAAGATGTTTTGGCTTTCTTTTGAACAAAACCCATTAATACATTCTAATAGGTGTTAAAAATTAAGGTTTTAGAGATCGTTGCTATGACTACAGCTGTAGATCGTACTTCGGTTCAGTGCCGGTTCATTGTTGTTGTTCTGGATGTGCAGTCTGGGTTTAAGAAGTCTTAAGTAAAAAAAAAATAGCTCACCTTATATAACAGTACCAGTCAAAAGTTTGATACGCTTTCTCATTTAATATTTCTTCTTTACTTTTGATTTTCTATATTGTAGATTAATACTAAAGACATTCAAACTATAAAGGAACACATTGTGGAGCTGCTGCCCTCTCACCCACCAACAGTCCATTCAGCACCCAGCTGGAGGTCATCAGTATTTGTTTACAAAGTGGAAAATAAAAAATAGGCAAAGAAAACCTATTGAATGAGAAAGCGTGTCCAAACTTTTGTCTAGTACTGTACGTGACATCTGTAACAAAAGAGGTTCCACCCGCCTGCCTTAGTAAGAATAGCTAAAGGGCTGTTTATTCTTTTCACCACTCAACCTGGCTCCCACATCTGTAACCTGCAGGTAGTACACACACATACTGTACAGCTGCTCCCTTCTCAGAAGCCATAGAGGGTGATTTAGGCTAGTATTAACCTCAAAGTGATCTGCTTTTTAGTACAACTCGCTTTCTACAACCATTCACTGGCTGTGTGATTTCTCTGTGGTAAAATGAATAAATAAAATTTTAAACTTGTGGTCATAGGGCTAGGGACCATCACTATGGCTACAGTTTTATTAAAAGGGATTTGTCCTATTCATACAAAAATTGGATCCTCTAAAGCCCTTAAACAAAACAACAAGAACAACAACAATGACGACGACAACAAAAAAAACCTGTTAACACACACATTTAAATCAGACCCCGGTGAATAAAGACAAGCAGAGGCAGCTTCATGGAGCTTTTGAGATGTAGTTGCAGCTTTTATTGTCCACCACCTCTTACACACTGATGTGGTCAGCCAGAGCGTTCTGAGCGGGGTGGGGTTGGGTTGGGTGGGGTTGGGTTGGTGGGGAAGTCGGTGGGTAGGGGTATGCTTTGACCCCTGGGGGGGTGGGGGTCACACAGTCAAAGGTCAGGAGGGCTGAAAGGGGTCAGGGGTCAGTGAGTCCTTCAAAGGACTCGGCGAAATGTACCGAGGGCAGGAACACGGGCGGCCCACCAACAGACCGACGAGCCTCTTCTCTCTTCTCTGATTGGCTACTCCCTCGTGGGGGCTCCGCCTCCTGTCCTTGGGGACTTGAGTCAAGTGCAACTCCGCATTTAGTCCTGATTGACACCTCGGCCCACTCACTTAAACATGGGGGGGCGAGGTGGGGGCGGGGTGGGGGGGGGTCAGAGTCCAGCTAGGGCTGTGAGGGAACAGGGCGTCGGGCTAGAGCCCAAAGCATGCACGCAACTCGGCAAAAAAAAACAACAACAAGAAAACAAAAAAAAAACAAAAAACAATAAGACAAAAAAAGGAGAAAAAAATAAATACATTTGGGATTAAAAAAATCTTAATACATTACTTAAGTTTTTATTTCTTTTGTTTTTTTTTTTTTTCTTATTTTTTAAATTTCCTCTACTTTTTACGCGTTTAATATATGTATCCTAAACACACACAGCACTTTGTACAATTTGGTTTACAAGTTTTAGGTCTTGTTAGCAAGGAAAGGGGATGGGTTGGAGGGGTCGGGATGGTGGGGGTCTGTTTCAGGGGAGGGGGCATACAGCAACATCGGCAGGCACGAAGTGAGGGGTGTGGGGTGTGGGGTGGGGATGGGGGGGGGGTCAGGGGGGTAGTTTGGGGGTAGCTGGAGGAAGGGAGCAGGTCCATCATCCCTGATTGCCTTTTGCCATGAGAAGAGGAGAAACAGTCAGACTTTTATTCCTCCTCTTCTTATCTTTCTTCTGTATCGTCCTCCTCTCTTCTCTTTCTCTCTCTCTCTCTTTCTCCCTCTCTGTCGGTCTCTCCAGTACTCGTGTGAACACTATTAGCCGGAGTGTGATCAGGGAGATGAAAGAAAAGCTGAAGGATGACTAGAACGGTGTAGAGAGTGACAGACGTGTCAGACTTGAGGACGAGAGAGTAAGGGACCAAGAGAGAGTGATAAAGTGAGAGCGAGCGAGCGAGAAAGAGAGAGAGAGAGAGAGAGAGAGAGAGAGAGAGAGAGATAGAGAAAGAGAGAGAGGTGGAGGGGTGAAGAGAGAGCGCCCAGGGCTGAGGAGATGATCATCTTCTCACGTTGACAGGGCGTTGAGGCCTTGCCAGCACTATCTCTTCTCTGAGGAGACATAAGGACAAAAGAATATTTTTAAAAAGTGACATTAGACACACACAAAAAAGAAAGTGTGAATAGAGTGTTGGTGTGTGTGTGTGTGTGTGTGTGTGTGTGTGTGTGTGTGTGTGTGTGTGTGTGTGTGTGTGTGTGTGTGTGTACATAAGTCATATGGGGTGAAAAGACTCCTTAGATGTAAATGTTACTTAAACTCTGTAAAGAATTTAAAGAGCCTGTAAGTCTCCTACATGTCCAATCTGTAGTCTGTAGAGCTGTATGTCCTTCTTTAAATTTAACAGCCTCTAACAGACAATATGTCCCTATGGTAACTGCTGTTAAAGTCATGTCATTTATGTTCATTAGTGTCCATGACAGCTAAAGGTCTGCTAGCGGTACCTTTCCCCTCCTCTGCTTCCCCCGCTGGGTCGGCCTGCCTTTGGCGTAGTAGACTGAAGTACTTGGTCTCCACTTCCTGGACAGCGCAAACAACAACGGACACTTAGCACAACTTGATACATCTACCACATGCATGCAGTGGCATACTGCCCTACAGAGTGTGCAGATGTGCTTTCTGGACAGGAAAAGATTTGGTAACAAGAGGTGTAACAAGGTGTTATAACATATGTAGTTACTGCCTTTTGGCTTTGTATGGCAGCATACTTGCCTTAACCTTGTGTTTACAGGTAGAGTGCAGGAAAAGGCAAAGTGAAGCACTGAACATACTGGATTAAATATCTACATGTCACATAGTCACTGAATCACCATCTTAATGGGTAATATGAAAGAGAACAGGATAACCTCCGAGCCAAAGCTTATATCAACACACACAGACACACACACACACACAGACAGACGCACACACACACAGACACAGACACACACACACACACACACACACACACACACACACACACACACACACACACACACCCACACACACACACACACACAGACCTTGAGCTGGTTGAGGCTGGCCTGCAGGTTGCGCAGGTGTGTGAAGACCTGTCGGCTGAAGGTGGAGATGCTGCCGGTGGGGTACCCCGAGGGGCAGCGCAGGCTGATGCCCGAGTCGCCCACACAGCCGCGGGACAGCGCCAGACCCTTCGCCCCCACCGCCAGCTCATCGTCCGTGCTGCTCTCCCCAGAACCCCCAAAGCCCTCCAGTACCAGATAACCTGCTGGGGGACATGAACCAGGGGGGAGCAGACAGAGAGGGGGAATGGGTGGGGGAGAGAAAGAGAGAGACAGAAAGAGAAAGAAAGAACGAGAGAGAGAGAGCATGAGGGGGGGTGTAGATAGAGGGAGAAAGAGAGAAAAATGGATAGAAAGAAAGAGGCAGAGAAAAGAGGGGAAAAAGGATGGAAATTAACAGGCAGTGAGAGAGAAAGAGGGACAGAGGGAGAGAGAGAGACAGAGACAGAGAGATAGAGCACAAGGGGGTGCGAGAAAGAGGGAGAATGAGAGAAGAAAGGGGTGGAAAGAAAGAGGCAGAGGAAAAGAGAAAGGGGGGAGGCAGAGAAAAGAAGGAAGCAAAAGGAGGATGGAATTCAACAGACAGGGAGAGAGACAGGGTAGAGAAAAAAAAGAGACAAAAGACGAACGTGTGTGTGAGGGACAAAAAAAAAGGGCGAGAAAGCAGCAGAGAAAAGAGAACAGAACAAAGAGGTCAGCCTGATGGAATACAGAATTAACCTCTAACCTGAGAAACACGAGGTGCTCATTCACTGCCTCTGAGTCTCTAATAGGCCTTCATGTTTATTACAGCATCGCGTTACCGCATAATAAACTAAACGCCATCATGTGTGTGGGTTTCGCCCTGCACCTTGTGTCCTCAGTGTGGGCTGTGCTGTCCTCTAAATAGAGGCAGTAATGATCTCGGAGGTCGCAGGTCAGCCTCTAGTTAAAGGCTTGTTAAAGTGGAGGCCATTTGAGGGTTAACTAAGTGTGACCAGCTACAAACCAAAGAGGCAGCCACGGCTCAGAGGGGGCTCAGGATGCTAATGGCTAGTTTATGAGGTGTGGTTAAATTGGTTTAATCAGAGGAGAGAGGAATGAGCAGCAAAAGATGCAGAAAGATGAAAAAAAGGCCATCCTTAGAGGAGCAAAAAAAAGGCTAAAAAAAGGGAAAAAGACACAAATGCTACGAGTGGGGGAAAAAAAAAAGATGGTTAGAATGCTCCACACTCAAAATGATGGAAGAGTGGTGCATTGGACTATGGCATAGAGCTCACAGAAAAACCCATTTCAAGAGTGTTTTTCTAATCAAAAATAAAAAGAGGGAACATATTTGCTCAGCTGGCCTGCCATGGCGTAAATCCGGTGATGTATTAAGGAGGCCGATGCAGCTGGTTTCCTAAAGGCAGAGATGTACAGTGTGTGTGTGTGTGTGTGTGTGTGTGCGTGTAGATGTGTGTGTGTGTGTGCACGTGTGTGTGTGTGCACGTGTGTGTG
>CM059285.1:17378016-17388016 GCA_030347295.1 Setipinna tenuifilis
GCACACACACACACACACAAATCTTAAGACACACAGGAGGGTAGTCTGAGTGGGCGGTGTGAGTGTTAGTTTCAGGATGTGCTCCGGATGTGATGACCTTTTAAACACACTCAGCTCCCCGAGGAGCTCCTGTTTAGCCCCAGGCAGTGTGGCGTGTGTTTACACGGGTCCGCCATCGTCAAGGCTTTGTTAGGAGGTTATTATGCTACATGATTTCCCCCCCTTTGGATCAAAGGGCAGCATGTTCTTTTATGAAAGTCAGATCAAAGAGGGCTCCACTGCAGAGCTGCTCAGCCCTATGAGAGACGGCACAGTGTGAGGAGAAAGATGGGAGTGTGTGTGTGTGTGTGTGTGTGTGTGTGTGTGTGTGTGTGTGTGTGTGTGTACGTCAGAGTGTGTGTGCGCGCCTGTGTGTGTGTGTACATCAGAGTATGTGTGTAGGCCTCTGTGTGTGTGTGTGTGTGTGTGTGTACATCAGTGTGTGTGTGTGTGTGTGCGCCTGTGTGTGGGAGCCTGTAGGGAGGTTAAACCAGGTCAGCTCACAGTAAGTGCAAGAGGAGAACAGTGGGTTTAGACAGCATTCAATCAAACTGCCTCCAAGTTGACATATTCACTCCCCGTTATCAGGCACCATTAAAGACAATTAAAATCAATTATGCATGCATCTGTATTTAAACGTTTTGTAAAATCTACTTGTGCTTTATGCATTATGTGACTATCACATGAAAGGTGTTTTTTTTAAATGTACTGCCTATGTTGTTATTAACATTCTTAGCATTGGCGTTGTCATTGTCATCATTGATATTGTTGTTATTGTTATTATTATATTACCCAGCTCAGCAGGTCGTGTCCTATCTGGTCGACCACTAAGCTGTCATTCTTCTTCCGTGTGGAGTTCATCTGATCCAGTATGGAGACTGAAACCAAGACGGACAAGTTAGGACACATGATGGTCTGATATATGTGTGTGTGTGTGTGTCTGTAAGTATGTGTCTGAGTGTTTATGTGTTTTGTGTATATATAAATTAGTGTATCCACCCAGTAGTGGTAGATGTTCTGTTGAAGTAGTGGTACATGGCCTTTTTGTAAAATATTTCCTATATTCACCTCAAGTATCCCCATTCCCTTCATGAACCCCATCACTACACACACTGCTCTGGTAGCAGAGGTGGAAACTCCGGCTCCAGAAAGTAAAATCCAGGCCATGTATTTGTTCAAGCCATTCACAAAAAAAAAAAACCTAGCCAACTCTTACTTGCAAAACTCTATAGCTTCTGATGAGCTAATTAGTGTAATCTCCTGCTGCAGGACTTTTACTATCTGACGCCAGATTGGCCTTGCGTGCACTGGTGCGGTCAGTCTAGGAGGTGGGCGGTGGTGTACCGTGAGTCTGGACTATGTCCTCCAGGTTGGCGAAGATGTTCTTCACGTCCGCGGGGGGCAGTATGTTGTCTCGGGTGAGCTTCTGGTGGAACACGGAGTCCAGCACCTTCAGCTTACGCACGTGGGTACGTTCCGTGTGGAACAGCTCTGCAGAACACAGGCAGAACACAACGTCAGCAGGTTACACAACACAACACACCTAGCACAACTAAAGCTTTTGAACCTAAACTGACATTGGCCAAGCTTTAATAGGAAGAATGTAGTACATGTACCACAGCTGAGGTGAGAGCAGTATTGCAATAACATAAACTTGCAGGCATAGAGCATGGAGACAAAGTGCACAAAGTGCAGAAACTTCAAACTTCGAAGGAGACAAGACGTGAGTGTAAGAGTGATGGCTAAGTCTGCAGGGAAGAAGCATAGACTAGACCTACAGTTGTGCTCATATGTTTACACACCCTGGCAGAATTGATGATTGCTTAACAATTTTTCAGAGAATATGAATGATAACACAAAAACGTCTCTGGTTAGTGTTGGCTGCAGCCATTTATTGTCAAACACCTGTGTTTACTTTATTTAAATCATAATGACAACAGAAACTACCCAAATGACCCTCTCAAAAATGGTGAAGAAATCATCAATTCTGCCAGGGTATGTAAACTTATGAGCACAACTATACGTGTCTCAGTGTGAGGGGGGGCAGCTGGGGGTGTATGTGTATCAGTGTGTATGTGTGTCAGTGTGTGTGTGTGTGTTTGGGGGGGGGGGGGGCAGTGGAGGCGTTTGTTACCGTTGATGACTTCCTGTCTCTTGATCTGATGGGGCGTCAGGCCGGCCAGAACCTCGCGGCTGACCTGCTGCTGCCAGTTGGGTCGGTCCAGGTCCAAGTCCATCTCAGAGCCCTGGTCGTCCTCGCTCTGGGTCTCTGCTGAGCCTGTCACACCCAGCCTGAAACACATGCACACACACCGACAGCCATAATCATCATCATGGTCTCCACCTTCACTACGGTCTCTGTTATGATGGTTATAGTTGGTGTGACTATATGTACAGTAAGCCATGCCAGTATCCTCTTTGCCACAACCCTTGTCATGACGGTCAGTGAAACATGCATACATATGACAAACATATGAGAAGCTTTATAATGCCAGTCATGCAGAGTCAAGCCCTTTCTGTTCCTGGGTCCCATACTGACCTCCTCAGCAGCTTGGGCGTGCCTCCTTCCAGATACCTGTGAGAGAGCAGCTGGTGTAAGTCTCACTCAACATATGAGAAGCCACATGTTCTGTGTGTGTGTGTATGTGAGCGTGTATGAGAGAGAGAGTGTGTGTGTGAGAGTGTGTGAGAGAGTGTGTGTGAGTGTGTGAGAGAGTGTGTGTGAGTGTGTGTGTGTGTGAGAGAGTGAGTGTGAATGTGTGAGAGAGTGAGTGTGCATGTGTGAGTGTGTGTGTGTGTGTGTGTTTGTTTGAGAGAGAGAGAGTGTGAGAGAGAGTAAGAGAGAGAGTGTGTGCGTGTGTGTGTGTACATGTGTGTGTGTACATATGTACCTGTCGCTGTCCCGGTCCTCCTCCTGCAGCTGCTCCAGGTTGCTGGGGCTCAGGTCGATGCCGCTGGGGGGGGACTGGGAGCCGTCCATGGCCTCTGACTGGAGCCCCTCTGCCAGCCGCGAGGCCCCCGACATGGAGGACAGGCCTACAGGGGGGCAGCACAGAGGTGGGGGTGGAGGTCAGATACAGCATACAACAAACACTCACCACCCTCACACACATCAGGGGGTTAATTCAAAAACATGGACTGAGGATGTCCTCTATTGCAAGCCGCTTTGGATAAAAGCATCTGCTAACTGTAATGTAATGGATTAGTAATGAGCCTTACTGGGGTAACCTAAACTTTGTAAAAGAGGAGCTCCATGGCTTTATGCTCCCTGAAAACAGGGCTCTTCTATTAGTAAATTTACGCCTTACACAGGTAACCACAGCTTTTAAAGGACTGCACATAATAATAACAACAACAACAACAATAATTGTAGTATTAAAACAGCATTATTGTCCACACAAGTGAAAATTTGACTTCGCCATGTAAAAGCGGCCCACATCATTCTTTCATACTCTCATTTCAAAGATCTGTAGTTCCTTCTCAAGCAAATGTGCAGCATGTCAAGAACAGCAATGACGTTTTCTCTCTACTCAGGTCTGTTTGGGGTGCTTACCGCTGTCCGAGTCCCTGGCGCTGGGGTCGCCGGCGGTCCCGGTGGAGGGGCTGTAGAGGGGCGAGCCGGCGAGGCCGGTGGGGTAGGTGAGCTCCGAGCCCTCGCTCGACTGGCTCCCCCGCAGACGACTCCCGTCCAGAGGCTCCGACACGCCCATCGACGGCTGGGACAGCTGCTTCTGCGGACGCTGCTTGATCTGGTCCATAGCACGACTTACTGCTCCACAGACACACACAGACACACACGCACAGACACACACGCACAGACACACACGCACAGACACGCACGCACACACAGCGTTCCATGTTGTAGCATATACAAAGAAGGATACGCACATACACGCATCATATCCTGTGCAATTTATGCATTGCTTATTGCATTGCTTACTGGGTTGTTTAACAACCCAATCTTTGCACACACAAAGACATAATGTGTACAGGGACACATACACACAAATATGCATAAACAAAGACCACATTTACACACAAATCCAGCTCCATGGATGAATGTGTGTGTGTGTGTGTGTGTGTGTGTGTGTGTGAGCACGTGTGCGGAGTTAATGGACTGAACGGACGATACTTTCAGTGAAATACAGCTCTACATAAAAAATTGAAGAGAAATCTCGGGAGTCCTTGTAAGGCCCCATTCCCCCTAAGCAAGGTCCTGTGTCTCTCTGTGTAGCTGCTAAATCATGGGAGCTTACTTGAGGTTGCATCAGTGCGGCTGATGCGTCTCTGTGGGCCGAGGATGCTGGGAAAGCGTGTCTTCTTCACCTTCTCCTCTCCCTCTTTCTCTGGCGGCTTGGTGCTTTTCTGTTTGAGGCCCAACAGTCAAAATAACATTAAGCAAACAGGAATGGTATGTTTAAGTGTGTGTGTGTGTACAGACAGGGAGAGTGTGTGTGTGTGTGTGTGTGTGTGTGTGCAAACATGAAGCGAGAGCGAATTAAAGGTAATTAAAGGTTTTATGTCGTACTTTGATCTTGGGCAGGAAGTTGATGCGGACTCGTCTGGACTCCAGGTTGCGCTGTTCCTTCACCCTGACGCCCAGGTGCTTCATGTAGGTCAAGATCACATACTGCATGGTGGAGCTGCAGGGTCAAAGGGCAAAGGTCACTCACAGACTTATGCAGATAGGATCACACACACACACACACACACACACACACACACACAATTCATGTTGACCCTAACCCGAGATCATTGTATGCTGCATGGCATACGGCGAGAGGTCAAAGGTTATGTAATTCAGTAGCAGCACTGACCTCAAAATCAGCTGAATGTATATTCGAGTGTGTGTGTGTACAAAAATGGGAATGTTAACTGTCGATTACCTCTTTTCTTCCTCCGAGGATTGTGAGGTGACCCTGCAACACAGACACAGAGGGGTTAGACATGTATGAACACACACTCAAAAGATTAAGTGGTCTACTAACACTTATAGATATGCACAGATATAACAAACACACATGGATCACAGGAACAGACACACCACAAATTATAGATTCCAACAAACACATTATACATCAGCTGAGTGAGGCGAAAGGAGAAGAAAAAACAGCAAGACTTTTAAAAAATGCAAGCCTTTAAAGTTAAAACCTGTTCCAACACGCTTTTCTCTAATATGGGTCATTGGGTAGCTACAGTGACTTGCGGACACCCAAGTTCCAAATATTAACAGTAAAAAAAAAAAATGGACGACCTTATGTAACCTATCAACAGTAAAATAAAAAACTCCAGCAAGCGATTTTTTTAAAGCTTGGAGTATGGAATAATAGCGGAGCTTTTCGTGTTCTGGGGGGCGAAAAAAGCGTTGTGGCCTTGCAGGATAGAACCAGTAGGAGACACACAGGGGCTCCGCCGTCACTGCAGTTACCAACAGTAACTACCAGTGAAGTGATTTGCCATGTGGGAGCTGCTCTGCTATCTGTGTGTCACACAGGCGTGGGACTAGTGTGTTCAGAGAAGAGAGATAGTGGTGTGTTATGGGACCATCTGTCCTTAGGCAATATCCATCTGTTCCCTTACTTAGTCATGTGTCTCTCTCTCCATACACACACACACACACACACACACACAGACACAAACACACATAAACTCACACGCGTGCGCACACACACACACACACAAAAAATCACACGCAAACACACACACACACACACACACACACACACACACACACACACACTCGCGCACACAAACACACTCACGCACACACACACCCGCGACTACACACAGCCTTATCAAAGCCAAACTTGATCCATGTCTTGTGCTCTTGGGCTGCAGAGACAGCAGTTCTCCTGGGGTGACATTTTTTGCACTCAAACTTGCCACAGGCACTTGGAACACAACGAGCCAATCAGCACCGCCCTCCTAACTCATGGCATGGTGCTGCTGATGCACAGTTGGCCCAGTGAAATATGGATGAGGCCAGCAGCTCAAGGGGCGCTTCACCCAGAAGCCCCCAGGGGGCGCTGATCAGCATGCTGTACGATCAGCAGGGGGAAAGACGGATGAGAGGGAGCGAGAGTCCTCTGTTAGTGTCTGCTTTCCTGTACAGGCACATCTCAGTGAATTACAATTTTGTGGAAGAGGGTCATTTATTTCATTAAAAAGAGTTTTTATTTCATAAAAATTCGATCCTTTATACACAAACTAAAATAATTCACAACTCTGTTTGCTTAAACCTTACAGCCCAATGAAAACTAAAAATTCAGTATATCTTAAAACAATTTCAATACTACATCAGACCAATTAAAATTTTTTTTTTTTTTTTTTTTTAAACTGAAATTGCAACCTTCTGAAACATATGTTCACATTTATATCAGTACCAGTACTTGACTGGGCCAGCTTTTACTTTTCATATTACATTGAAATAAATGAACTTTCCCAATGTTCTAATTCACTGAGATGTGCCTGTATGTGCATCTGGGATTCCTCTAGGGGGAGCTGTGGCGCCACACACTCAGACACTCAACACTCAAGAGTGCTCGTCAACATGCACACCTGAGCACACTCCACTCTTTTCGCCATCGACAGAAAATCTCCCATCTTGCTGATAGATTTCTCTGCTCGTGTGGGTGTATGCGTGTGCACTTACAATGCTTTGAGATCGTACTTTCTGCATGTGTGTCTGTATCTGTCTAAAGGACATCTTCACTCTTGTTTCTCTGTTGTGTGTGTGTGTGTGTGTGTGTGTGTGTGTATATATACTTACAGGACATCCTCGATCTTGCTGATGATGTTTTCTGCGCAGGACCTCTCTCTCTCCAGGGCCACTCTGTCTCTCAGGCGCTCTGTGTCCAGTCGGGTCAGCTCCCCGTCCGCCAGCGTCAGACCCATACTGCGCTTCTGCCTGCATGACACATACACACACACACACACACATCTCGACATTTAGTGCTAATAGCAACATAATGAGTAATGTAATAGATAAAATGTAAATAATGACATAGCATAATATATATATATATATATATATATATATATATATATATATATATATATATATATATATATATAAATAAAGCTAAATGCTAAAAGAAAATATGACAAATGACAAAAGACTAAAAAATATATATATATTGCAGTCACTCTAGCAAAGCAGTGTGTTGGTGTTTCACCTGAAGTCCTCTAGGTGGCGCTGTATGTCTGGTAGGAGGGTCTCCTGCATCTGATGGATATACTGCCTGTGCAGCTCCTCTGGAATCAGCTCAGGACGCCTCTTATCTGGAAGCGCGCGCACACACGCACACACACACACAGAGTTAGGTGAGAAGTAGATCTACAAAGTCAGACACCAGTCAGTCAGGCACACACACACACACACACACACACACACACACACACACACAGCACGTTGTCAGGTTTCACAAAACTGCTTGTATATTCTCACATACACACACACACGCACACACGCACACACGCACAAACGGTAAAGAGTGTTCCAAACAAACAGTGCTCATGATGTGGTGTGACACAGCCCTTGAAGGAAGTGGTGGTAATTAAGTAAACAGTCAACACAAGGCTCATAATTAAAGGCCTCCGTGCCCTTCCCACCCCCGCTCAGTCCAGCAGGAGCAGGAGCAACATCATCTACCCAGCTGACACTCAAGCACAAAGCACATTCGATACGCGCACGCACGCACACACTTAATACAAACACTTACAACGTAAAAACACACGCTTATACACACACACGCACACACACACACACACACACACACACACACACACACACACACACACACAAACAGTGCCTGGGGATATACTGTAGAGGTGCAGAGTGAAGAGCTTGTTTTTAGTAGCTCACTACACGCATAGGAGACTACTGCAGACAGATGTACACTAAACGACTGCTGAGGGCTTGCCTAATGTGTGTGTGTGTGTGTGTGGGTGTGTGTGTGTGTCAGTGTGTAGGTGTGTGAATGCATGGCTAATAATGACTGTAGTTGTATGTACTCACCCAGCTCTGATGCAATAGACTCAGGGACTGGCACTTTCAAGTTCTGCAAAAAGAGAGGAGAGAGAACCCCGTTACTGAAGGCAGACATTAGAGAAACACTAGTCTGAGGTACGCATGGTGTGAACAACATGGCCCATTTCACCGACATCGTATTTAAAATTTATCGTCCTAAAAAGCTTGCTGGGAGAGATGTATTATTTTTTTATTTTTGAGTATTGTGATTCGGAGCAGTCGGCAGCTATCCCAGACAAGACTATTACTGTACGTGTGTCAGCAGCTTCAACTCCACTGCTGGGACTAGGTAGATACTTTGAGACAGGCATACAGACGGACAGCCCTTGGGGCCTTTCAGCAGAGCTTAGGCAACTGTGACTAGGTACTATGGGATGTCGCTCTCATGACACTGCTGCTTACAGAGCCAACTCAATGAGACATCCCCTGTCTGGAGATCTGTGGTGAGCGAAAGAAAACCCACGGTAATGAATCTGTGTGCAAACCCTCCCTGGCCGTGGCCATCGCCTGACCTTCTTGTGCATATTTACAAGTGAATGTGTGCGGAGTGTGAAAGCACAGCATTGTTTGCTTGGAACAGAATGTTGACACAAGTCAGACTAGCAGCTTCCACACTGTTACCCTGAGACGGGATCGTTACGCATCCAAACAGTGCTGGCAAACGAGTGCAAGGTGTAGCACAAGGCAGTCAAGACAACACTGGGGCTTCACTGGGAGTTCTGTTTCCACAGCAACAACAGAACGGAAGGTTTCTGATGGTTATCAGAATGTCTACAAAGAACAGAGGAGAACCCACAGTAGAAAACGTCTGTTTAACAAGCAAACCTGCTTTGTTTTGTAAAACAAAACAAAACAAAAAAAACTGGTTTTCCAAAAGTGGCCTTACATTTTAGACGTCTCTAATTCACTTCTGAAGTAGTGTCCAGAGAAATGAACCTATGTGTCAAATAGGTTCTGAATGGCAGATTTACAACAAGCATATTCAGAACTCTGTATCATTTTTATAATCCAAAACAGAAGCATTTTAAATGTCTCCTGTATTTTTGGCCCACCCTGTATTAGGTGCTACCAATGAAAACACTACAGTCAGGTCATAATAGCAGCAGAGCTATCTCTTAGTCAGACATGGCCAAAACACCCTGAGCCACTCATAGTTTACTGTTACTGTGATTCTATGAGGCAGTAACTGCTCTATTTAGTCCCTGAGAAGACAGTGAGTAAGAGGACAATTCACACATTAGAGCACCTAGAGGAAGCCTAAGGATGTGTGTGTGTGTGTGTGTGTGTGTGTGTGTGTGTGTGTGTGTGTGTGTGTGTGCATGTATGTGTGTATATGTGTGTGTATGTGCGTGCATGTGTGTGCATGTGCGTGTGTACATATGTGCGTGCATGTGTGTGCATGTGCGTGTGTACATATGTGCGTGCATGTGTGTGTGCGTGCATGTACGTGTCTGTGTCTGTGTGCACGCGTGCGTTGGTCGCTGCCAACTCCAGGCATTCATTAAAGATCCCTACACATGGAAGGGCAGGAGGGTAATTGTAAAGCAGATGTCACCGGTGGCGGTTTAATGAGCGGTCAGAGAAATAGAGGAGAGGTCAGATGTCCACTCTCTCAGCACAGGACATTCATCACAACATGGGGAAACCCTGAAGGCAGCAGACTCAGTACTCCCTTTTCAGTGTCTCTACAGTATGCAATATTATGTACTAACTCTGTACATATATAATGTTTACATATTGTTATACACCTTGTTACACTGTACTTAATTGATGTAACATGGACAGTAACCAGTAATCAGACCAAGGTCAGTTGGTCCATGTTCAACCCTCCTTTTGCCCGTTCTTGACAACTTGTGGTTGTTAAAGCCACTGACGCTTCCAAATTCGAAACAGAATCTTTATTTCACTGTGAGCAAGTCAAGCGAAACGGCA
>CM059285.1:17393016-17453016 GCA_030347295.1 Setipinna tenuifilis
CTTAAGCCACAAGATAAAGTCGGGGTGGGGTGTGTGTCTGTGTTTGCGGGTGTATGTGTGTGTGTGTGTCCTGGTTTATGGACTGATATGAGAATGTCAGCAGGCGGTCGTGAGTGTTTTTCTGTCTCCAATGGCCCATGTGCATTACAATCAGGTGTCAGAGTCTCCAGTACTCTCAACACCACTGTGACAGCACACGCAAACACATTTAGATATGTTCATAGGCGTGCGCGCGCGCACACACACACACACACACACACACACACACACACATGTGGACACACACACACACACACACACACACAAACATGTGGACATACACACACACACACACACACACACACACACACACACACACACACACACACACACACAGGGGAGAGCATATCTGTTGTACTTTAGCAGCTAATTAGTCCCAACAGGAAGCCTCGCGCTTATCACCGAGTCACACACCAAACGTTTCTGCTCGTCAACCCCCCGGGCTCTGAAAATAGTTCAGAGTTTGATAGCAACATCTGACACACACACGCACACAAAAACACACACACACACACACACACACACACACACACGGTCTCCACAGCCTTCTCACTCAAACAGCTCACTTCACACTCAGTGCAACAGTACAGCACTGTCACCACGGCTACCGTCAGTGGTGACCAGTGTCATGGCGATGGCACCTAGACAGCGTGATCGCTAACGCCCCCCCCCCCCCCAAACTGACACCGGCTAGCATTAGCAACAGGGCGCTAACCTGTAACTCCTGCTGCTCCTTCGACAACATCCTCTGCAAGATGTCGACCTTTTGGCTGTGTGCACCGCTGTTCTCTTCCTGCCGGGAGGGAGGAGGGAGAGAAAAACGGAGAGATAGAGAGAAAGAGAGAGAGAGAGAGAGAGAGAGAGAGAGAGAGGAGGAGGAGGAAAGGGAGTGGGGAGAGAAAGAGACAGAGAGAGAGAGAGGAGAAAAGGAGGGAGGGAGGGAGAGAGAGAGAGTGATGAGCGCAATAGTGGGTTGGCCAGAGCATGACACACATATTAAACAGATGGTAGGAACACACAAGAATGAGTGAGAAGGAAAAAAAGAAAACAACAACAACAACAAAAAGAGCGCAGTGATGAAAAGGAAGACGGAAAGAGAGACGGCGTCAGAAGCCAGCGTTAGAAGAGTGGATGCATCGTAAACATGACTCGACTACAGACACACACAGAACCAGTCCAGTAAGGCAGACAGAGAGTGGAGTGGAGAAGGTCACCACAGGCATCTGAACAGGTTTATCAAGCACACGGAAGCTCGACAGAAAAATGTTTATATGAGTTTCAGTTTATAAATGAATACTTACAGTTCATGAATCTTAGGTAATATATTTAAAGAGCACATGCAAAACACACACACAGACACAGACACACAGACACACACTCAAACACCAACGCACACACTACTCAACAGGTTTATGAATGACAGGTTAAGACCTAATGAGAACACACACACACACACACCTGAACAAGTCAGATTGTACATGAAGAACAGGTTTAATGACACGGAAGACTTAAAGGGGAACACACACACACACACACAGACATCTCAGACAAGGACTAATGAAGAAATTAGACAAACCGGTAAGACTCCAGACAGGTGACAGTTCACAGACAGGTGAGATTAAAGATGTAGTTCACAGACAGGTAAGATTAAAGATGTAGTTTACAGACAGGTAAGACTCCAGACAAGTAAGAGTAAAGATGTAGTTTACAGACAGGTGACACTACAGACAGGTACGACTACAGACATGTGCTTTACAGACAAATACAACTCCAGACAGGTGGAAGTGGGAGATGTAGTTTCACATACAGACAGCCAAGGCCTCTCAGGAACGCTCCAGATGATAGAGACCCTGATGCTCATAGCCCATATATATATATATATATATAAACAAGTATAGTATGTCTAGCCCACACGATGTACACTGCACTCACGGAGATGCTTGCGTGGCACTATGCAAAAGCCTTTAAGATGCTGTTTAGGCCTTTTTTGAGTCACTTAGGCCACGTCTTTAAAATTAATAAATAAATAAAAGAATAAAAGCAAACTTATGTGCAGCCCAACAGCACATCTGATATAGTGAAATGATGCAGATGATGAAAGCTTACTAAAAAGGTTTGTGCAGCAGTCTCCTAGGTACAGGCCCATGGACTCAATTGTTGTGTAATATTAGCCTGTCAAAACCCTTACCTTAGGTTATAACATAACTATCCCACAGCAGTGCTCAGCTTAGAGTACCGTACTGGCATTACACTAATATCTAGGTTATAACTGCTTATGTAGTATTAGTGTTGGAGTAATATCCAGGTTATAATTGGTTGTATTTCAAGAATGCTGAAATTGTTTCAGAGCAGTGTTGCAGTACTGTCAAGCTTACAACTTTTTACATTGTGTGTGTGTGTGTGTGTGTGTGTGTGTGTGTGTGTGTGTGTGTGTGTGTGTGTGTGTGGGAGAGAGATGGTGTTGTGGGGACTGCTGCTGGCTCTTACCCAGGCGTGGAGAGGGGAGGTGGGGGGCTCTGTGGGGCTAAAGGGCCGCTCCCCGGTCATGAGGGGGGTGGAGATGGGCGAGGAGATGGTGGAGCCCCCCAGCGAGGACAGCTCGACGTCCCCGTCTGTGAGTGGAATCTGGGGCAGCCCCGGAGGACGCCCCAAAACTGTGAGGGCCACATATGAGCCCGCTGTGGAGGAGGGATAAGAGAGAGAGGGAGAGAGAGACAGAGAAAGACAGAGAGAGTGACAGAGGGAGAGAGAGAGAGGAGGTGGACCAAGAAAGTCAATGAGAAAGAAAGAGACAGGGAAACAGACAGAATGAGAGAGAGTGTGTGAGAGCGAGAGAAAGAGAGAGAGAGAAAGCAAGCGTGAGAAAGAGAGTGAGAGAGAGTGAGAGAGAGAGAGAGAGAGAGAAAGAGAGCATGAAAGACAGAAACAGAGGAGGGGTAAGTAAGGCATGTAACGAGGAGGAGGAGGATTATAGTAGGGGCATACAGGTACACACACACTCATCTCTATAAATCTTCACTTAGCTACCTTAGCTACTATTGTACTCACACACAAACATACTGAGAACTACACCTCACCGCCTAATGCAATTACTGACCCAAATTGACTAGTCTACACATTTTACCTATATTTTCTGTAGATTTATTTATTACATGTAAATATGCTGTCTCAGTCACACACACACACACACACACACACACAGGTGATTCTTACTGGGTGCTGTGTATGGCCATACTTACATTTGATCAGCTTGACCACCTCAACATGGTTTGAATGTGTTACTAAGGTCCCATTAACCTACAACAACAATGACAGATGTCAGACAGAGATAACGAAGGGTTGAATTAGTACCAACAACCCGTCCTTAATTATTTCCTTCTTAATTTAATTTGGGATAAATTAAGTGTCTCTACTACATCATGGCATAGCTTCCAGTGTGTTCATGAGGCATAGTTGTCATATGGGTACATGTCCAGCAGGGGGCAGGGCTGAGATGGGAAAAATAGCCCGGCATATACGTATTATCTGTCTGTGTGCAAGCGTGTCTAGACAAACATGGTGAGAAAAAAAATGTGCTAGTATATGAAGCGTGACCTTGTAGGTGTGTGCGCGTGTATACTGTAGGATACTTGTGACTGTGTGTGTGTGTGTTTGTGTATAAATTCTCTATCTATATGTACGCTTGTGTGGGATCCGACAGGGAAGCCTGTGCATATAAAACAGGAGGCTTCTGTGAAGTGCAGGTTCATAAAGCACCTTTATGATCCTGTCACCCACCCCAAGGCCAACACGCATGCCTGAGTGTGTGCGTGTGTGTGTGTGTGTGTGTGGCACCTTAATGATCCTATCCCCCGTCTGAACACCAGCTCGCATAGCTGCTCCATCTAAAGCAGGAAAGAAAGAGAGAACAGATACAAACATAAACACAAACACATATATTCGTCTTCAACACAGGTTATGGGATACGTTTGTTTCATGTGCTGGGTATCATTTTAGAATTTAACAAGTCTGTCTCTGTAGGACTGTGTGGCTGCAATGCTTGAATTCCACCTCATTTTTACAGACGCATGTCCAGTGTATCAGATTGCTGGGAGAGGACCATCCTCACTACCACAGGGGGGAGGTGTCGTTTTATGCCTCACAGCCCCTAGACGGGTAAACCAGCCCCTTGTGCTTCATTTCATTTTCTACAGAGGGTTTGGCTGAGGTTCCACTGACATGGTTGTCTCAGGCAGAATCTTGCCTAACCAATCAGCGAACAGAAGGAGTGTTTGTGAACGATGACATCGACTTTGTGTGCTACATTTGAATTGTATGCAAACAGCCTGGCTGCAAGCCTGCCTGTTCACTACATCACAACCAAACGTTAGCGATTGGGTCAAGGCAGATCCAATTGTTTTAAACTTCAGCAGAGTCTACACCTCTAGGAAGAAAACATTTCTCAATACAGCACAGCCAGACCCTCTGTACGAAATACAGTGTAGTACGAGCGGCTGGTTTACCAGGCCCCACTGTGGCCAAAACAACAACTACAAAAAAAGTCAAACTCATGCTTCTGGCTGAAACCTTAGGCGATTGACACGCTTTTGCTGACAACACAAAGTCTGCTGCCCGACTGTGCTAAACAAGAGTATCAGCAGTTTTGTTTTATTACAGCATCTGTCTGAGCTCTGATGAGACCCACCGTTGTACTAAACACCACTGTGTGCCGCTTCATATGGAGGTGTCTGCCAGATGACTACAGGAGAAAGTAAACATGACCCCGACCACCCCCCGCCTCCCCCATCTCTCTCTCTCTCCAGTGTCTCTTGGCCTTCAAAGGGCCTGGTGTTGACTGAATGATCAGGCAGGAGGATGGGTGGGGTGGAGTGGGGGTAGTCATGAATAAGTGATGTTGGCCAGCTTGGCGGAGGAACACTGCTTGGAAATGACCCCCCACACCCCACCCCCGCCCCCACCTCACTAGCCCCGTGAGCTTTCCAGTAGCAAACATCTGCCACCACCCCAAACACTCACAACAAAAGACACACACCCACCCCACAGCTGAGACTACACACACAAACGCATAAACACACACACACACACACACACACACACACACACAAATCACCAAATGCTGAACCACATGAAGCAGTCACAGGTGCAGAATCTGACACTGTAAACAGTATGTACCAGTCTTCTTACGAACATCAAAACACAGTGTGAACACTCCTGCTACCCTCCGTGTGTTTGGAAGCTGGCTTTACTCTGCTGTTGCATGTGTATGGCCAGAGAGCTTATATCCAAAGCCAGTCACACAGAGGATCAACATCCCTGCCTTACACACGAAGTGGTGCCACTGGAGGGGGAGGAGCAGGCTTTGATGTCTAGACTGGTAGACAATAGCATAGTACGGCCTGCTACTGTGACTATACAGACACACACATAGGGATACTTCATGCCGGCCCTCTCTGAGCTTACATTTTTAATAGAATATTAAATCTACATACTTCGAGTAATCATGTGTGTGTGTGTGTGTGTGTGTGTGTGTGTGTGTGTGTGTGTGAATACATAATATAATACATATAATAATACATTCCTCTAAATGGCACAGATTTATCCTACCCCAACACTCTATTAAAAGTACATATTTAATATACATATTTAGTACATATTTAAAAGTACATGTTTTATATACATATTTAATTTTTACTTTTTAACCTTGAGATTGTTATGGGAGTATGACTGTGTGCTACTCAGAGGACAGCTTGCAGCTCAACCCTGATAAACACAAAGCAGCACTCCAGTGCATCTCATTTGTCTAGGCAAAATAATATGGCCATCACATCCCAGACTAGACACCAGGCCGGCCACACGCAGCATGGTGCATACCTATGAACACACACACAGGCACACACACACACACACACACACACACACTCACGCCACACACAGACACACACACACACACAGACACACACACACACACACACACACACACGCTCGGCAGCCAATGAAGCTCAGCGACGATCGACAGGCACAGTGCTGAGTGCTAATGGCATTTAATGGAGATGGATGGATCAGTGGTGAGCATTGATCAGATCGGAAGAGGGAGACTGGTGGCAGATAAGGTCGTTTAACGTGCACGTGCACGGGTCCCACACACACACACACACACACACACACACACACACACACACACACACACAAATGTGCGTGTGCACACAGCACGCACACTCGCACGCACACAATCTCAATATCAATCTCAAATGCCAGCCAGACCCTGTTTTTCACAATGCACAAGCCAAGCCAACAGACTCTGCAGCCTACACTGATGTTGGCATAGACGCTAGCTGCAGACACAGTCCGTATACAACTTGCTTTCACAGCTAATTCTAATAAGTACAAGCCATGCAGATGAGCTGCCACTGAAATTTGGATGGTTATTTCGTGTATTTAACAATGTATTTAATTTTTTTTTTAAATACATTAAACCGTGCATAATATATATCACACAATCATATGTACATTAAAAGCAAAATTAATCCAATATCATAATTTGTTCCGCTTACAATGACATTGAAGTCTTACAGTTCTAAAGATGACATGTGGGTTGTAATAGGGGACAAACACGTTTTGAAAGTTTTTACTGTATTTTTTTATATAAACATTTATTTTTTATTTTTTTAATTCATTCCAGTCATCCATTCATGTAGGTGAGTTGAGTGATCAGTAAATGAATAGGAAAATTCTTTATTTTTATCTTTAACCTAAATATGTAAAATATTTAGTGTATTTCGTGTATAGTCACTTATATTTGTCACTTAATTTTACTTAAACAGTCAGCTCTTCTTAGAAAAGTTTTTAAAAAGCAGCAAAAATGGCTGAGCAGGGCAGCACAGAATGAACATTCTAACCCTTTCTTCCTGACTCAGATTTGAAAGAACACATTGCCATGACAACTTCTCATGGAATGTTCACATATAGAACTCTAGAGTAGAATTTTCAAACTAGAATGTTCAGTAATTTACACAGATTTACTCAGTCTAATTTGAGACATCAAAAAGGACAGTTGGATGACGATGAAGCTCTGCAATTTTTTTCTCTGCTGCTTACCTGTGCCTGGAAAGGGCTCTGTCAGTACACTATCCGGGAAAACTGCACGATCCGCTCTGCGCATGCGCATAATGACGTATAGAAAAGCGCAAGATGTCCCGACACAATTCGTACCACGCATGCGCTGAAACACTTTACGACCAATACCAGTCACGACTTTTAAAATATTCACGTCTTTCTACCGTCTGCATTTTTTATAGTGGCCAGCCGAAAACAAAAACTCAAATATTCCTCATCTGCATTTTTTTAATAACCATAACTGTGACGTATCCACAGGGAGTCGACAGGCTACTATGTTGTTCAGCAACGATTTAGCAACTACGAGCGGTTCGGAAATTTGCAATGGACAGTGATTCAGAGATTTCAGACTTTGACTTTTCGTCAACTTCAAGTGTCAGTTCTGACGAATCCGAAAAGAGGACTTTGTTTCAATCAGAAACAGGGTATGAAGATGACACATACTCTAGCTGGGATAATGTGCCAAACGTCATAGGGCCATACATGTACGAGCCCGAAGCACCACCACCTGCCGATGCAGCAGCCGGCGAAAGTGATGAGGACATGGACAGAGAGAGAGAGAGAGAGAGAGGGAGAGAGAGGGAGAGGGAGAGAGAGAGAGAGAGAGAGAGGGAGGGAGAGAAATAAAGAGAAAGAGAGAGAGATCAGCTGGTTTTGGAAACGTACTTCTTGCTTACTTGTTAATTGGCAATGCTAGGTGCTAGTGATTAGCAGCGCTTCACAACATTGCAAAGACTAACGTAATCAGTGGCTAACTCAATCTGCGTTGGGCTACATATATTACCAACCTTGTATTAAGCATGGACTCCCGACGACACTCCAGCACAGACACCGATGGCACATCAAAGCAGTCGTCCCGAAAGTGTCGCGAACAACTAACTGCTCCAGGTCCTGGTTCAGCAAAGTCCGCTCGGGTTTGCCTAACAAACCTCACCCAGGACCGCCTTATCGCCGTGTTTTTAGGAAAATAATAGGTAGAAATACCCAACACCTTATTAGCCACACTTCTGCAGCCTCCCACTACACAATAATTAGGCATGGTTGAAATAATTAACCGGCACGAATATAAAAACTTTACTACAACTATCAATGAATGAAGCGTGAACAACAACACCGAGCTTTTCTACTCCCTGTGAATACGTCATCCACCGGAGATGTCCGAAGATTTCCGAACGTGCAGATTTGGTTTTCGTTTCTTAGCAGCCACGCAAATAGTTCATACAAAACTGCGACTAAAATAATTATGACACTGCATATTATTATATGGATAGTAAAAGTTGGATGTTAAAAACATTATTTATCAATGACTAATTGTTTTTTTAACAGGAATGTTGACCTTTAAATTCCCGCGGTGGAAAGATGCGCATGTGTGGAGCAGATCGTGCAGTGTCGTAAATCATCGGTAAATGGAATTGTTTACGTAATTGTCTACGTAATTGTGCGCATGTGCAGACCCGATCCGGATAGTGTACTGACAGGTGGCTCCTTTGATGATATAGGATCATCAAGGATCAAGGTGGACAACAGGAAAGAGATGAGAGGCCAAACGGCAAAACCAAGCAAGAAAAAGCTTAGGAAAGAGGCCAAGCGCCTTAAGAAAGAAATGGCCGACAGTAGAAGGAAAGAGGTGGAAATGGCCGTCTCTGAGGGGCAGGAGGGACCAAGTATGGATGTACCTCTGGCTGAGAGCAAGGGGAGAGATGGAGTGAGCGTGGAGGGGGTTAAAAATGGCAAAATTATCATCCACCAGGCCCTGGTTCATGCCAGCCAGGATGCTGATCCAGTGGCTGTGGTGGTTGGTTTTGCTAATGCTAACACAGCTCCACTCAAAGCACAGCCACCGTCTCGCCCAAAGCTTGACTGGCAGAAGTACCAGCCTAAAGTTCGTGTCAATGACCAGCATACCCCAGATTCTGAGATGCAGAAGAACAACATCCTGAAATGCATAAGCCCTGAAGAGAGGGATCAGCTGGAGGAGGAGAGGAGGAGGAGACTGCTGGGCTGGTTTGACCGCAGAGAGGCAGCACAAAAGAAGGCTGATGCTGTTCTCAGTGGCAGTCAGCCTAGGTCTGCTCATCCAGACTTGTCATGTAAGTACCATGCCATCAGCACTGCCCCTTTATGCAACATCAAACTGCCATCTCCACTCATTCTCTTCCTTCAGAATTCAGTTATAGTGCTGGCGCACTAGCCTACTGTCCAAATTAATTGTGGACTGATTCTTATCTTGTCAATTCTCTCGACAGACCAGAAGCAGTTTTCCCGGGACAACCTGGAGGAGGAGAGGAGGCTGCAGCTGCGTGCCTGGTTTGAACGGAGAGGCCTGCCTACCCAGAATGCAGCAGTGGGTGCAGAGATCTGCACTGTCAATGGCAGCCATGATGGAGGCAACATCCTGCCACAGTGAGGGGGGGGGCTTAGGGCAATGTGCCTGCAGTCACAGGACCTCAAGTGGCAACAGAAATACAACTTTAATAGATATCTTAGATATATTATTTTATTTTAATCATTATATTATATTATTTTAAAGTATTTTTATTAATTTGTAATAAATTATTTATTAAGACTTTTTGCTGTTCATTTTGCTTCTTTCATCATATAGGCTAAGCATACAGTTTACACTATAGGCCCCTATGCATGCAGTTTTGAGGACTAGATCATGCAATTTAACATTTAACTATGTTTTATGCATATGATGAAAGCCTGTATCCTCACATTTTAATCAGGAGTTTTAGAGGTTTTTTCAAGGATTTATATTGTTCCACAAGAACTTAGGGTTTACAGTGCAGATATAAGGGCGAATCAACTTTTTTGTTAGTATAGTGCCTTCCGATAAGCTACTTCATTTAGACACATTAGGAGTTTCAACAGATTAAAAAAAAAGGAAGGGGGATGAGAGCGCACACATTCTCACACACACGCACATGGACACACCCATGCACACATGGACGCACCCATGCACACACAGCAAGCATTGTGATTCAAATCAATATCTTCAGGTCTTGGTTTCCCCCTCATTACAATAATGCTGATGACCACAGTAAAACCCCCACTGCCTAAAAGACAGGCAGGCAGGCAGGCAGGCAGGCAGGCAGGCAGGCAGGCAGGGACGAAAGCTGAACGTTCTCCGCAGAGGCAGAAACCCCCATCAAGCACAGGAGCACTAAATGCATTAATAAATCCCATGAGCTGGGGTCAAGGTGGAGGGATCACCATCTCTCTTCTCTTCTCTTCTCTCCTCCCCTTCCTCCCCCCTCTCTAATCGATCCTCTTTCCCCACAGTCTGTCCCCAGCCTCACCTTGTCCTTTTCATGTCCCCTCCCTACCCCCTACTCCTCCATATTTTATACATATAAATATCCTGTGACCCCCCCCCCCCCTTCCTCTGCCCCATGCTCCGGGCTCGGTAAGTCCTAATTGGGCCTTTTTTACAAGCCATCCGTTCTGCTTGGCTACAGGCTCCAAAGGGAGCGAAGGACTGCTCAACACTGAACTCCAGCAAACACTGTACAGAGCTGCAGCTACAACTCTCACTTTAACCCACATGTGTAGCAGTTCTTAGTAGTATATAGAGCTAGTCACTACAAGTATGGCTTTTAACGCTCACACAACTCACTATAACTCTGCTGATCACCTATTGTAAATATAACTCACTCATTTTAACTCACTGATGCAGCAGTTGTTACTTTGACTGAAAATGAGAGTTACTGTATAGAATTAGTCACTACAAGTATGACTTTTGTCACTCTCACTTACACAACTCACTATAACTCTCCCTATAACCTTTTGTAAATATAACTTACTTACCGTCACTGCAACTTTTAACTCGCTGTAATAACTCTAAAACATACTATTTCAATATCTTGCTTTAGGTCACTGTAACGCGAAGTCTTACTATAAGCAACTGTAATTTTAAATCACTGTAACTATAACTGTGAACTGCAACTTTAACTGTTAACCCTAGATCTAGCCAAGTGTCATAAACTACTTAACTGTACCGTAGTCTTTAAATCTAATTTATTGTAACGCTTAGTCTTTCAACTCACCGTAACTAGATTATCAACGAGCTTCTAAGCAACACTCTTAACTCCGTGTCAGTGTAACTAACTCCAACACATTCTGACTATGACTGACTCTGGTCAGTCTTTAGTGTAGTCAGCTTGATGAACTACAAAACTACACAAACAACTCTGTGCAAGAGGAGTGGCACAAATACAACAGTGATGGAAAACAAAAAGACTGCAAATTATGGTGGCGAGCGTTCTCAGTCATAATTTGGGTGTGTTGACATTATAAATCGTTCTCAACATCAGAACCCCACTGTGCACATGTGGCTGTTGAGGGTGGGGGGGGGGGGGGGCGGCGGGGGTGGACTTTCCACAAAACGCCCTACAGTTTGCTTCCTGCTGGGTGATGCCATTTTTGTGTGTGTGTGGGGGTCTGAGGGGGCCTAGAAGAGCCCTCCCCCCCCCACCCCCTAGTGGGGGGTTGTGGGAGTGCAGCAGGCTTACCTTGCTTCACGAGCTGGACAAACACTGGATTGTCTCCGCTCACCGTCAGCCCGAAGCCGTTCTCATCTTTCTGGATTATCACACATCTCTGCACAAGCCCTGCACCACACATGAGACATTTGAGTTAGAGATACACACACACACATTTACATTCACACAGCCATGCAAATACACACACACACACGGCACCCGGAGGCAGGCGGACGGACAGAGATACACACGCACACACACTGCAGACAGTATATACATTTTCAGGTCAACAGTGCTGAGATTCTTTAGAGTCTTTATTCAGATAGTTTAGATCGGTTAACAGGGTACAGAGACAAACAGCCCAGCTGACAATTGCTTTGAAGACAGTGAAAGTTGAAGCACGAAAGCTGGTGTGGCTGATACAGTGAAGAGGTGATTCTTTCAGATACCATAATGCAACTTCACTTTAATTAATACAGAGTGAGCTGTATATCTTCAAGTATATCAGTTGAAGGATAAAACGGTAAGTGAAATAAATGCATCACTTACTCTGAGGTGGCCAAAACACTTGCCACTAAAAACATACTCAGAATACCCATCTTCCCGTTAGCAACTGTGAATCAACATAATAGGGTATGATTAAACTGCATCTACTTCCCGCCTACAACAGTCCAGATCTCCCAAAGGGCATCTTTAGCTGTTGAAGTTTCACATCCATCTACTCTACTACATCCATCAGCAGCATCATAATCCTGAGCACACTGCTTCAGAGGTACAAAGGCTTTCACCTACGAAGGCTTTCCCCAAAGTGGAAGCTGTGGTGGAGTGTACACAGTAACAGTATACTACACTATAATCAATTGGAAGTGGTTACACCAGGCACGAAAGCACTGTGTACGCTCGGAAAAAATAAGAGCGGTCTTCCAAACTGAAATTCCGCTGAACAACCGCTTTTGCTTTGGTTCCGCGTCCGCTGTAGCCCGTGGATCAGCCACATAGCCACAAATCAGCCCAGGTCCTCAGATAAACAAACACGCCTCGCTTTAGACAAACAACAACACAACAACAGACCAGCCTTCCCTTGGCAGACCTAAACACACTCGGATGCTCTCTGACTATTGTGTGTGTGTGCTATAGACTAGTCCATGTGTTGGTACACTGCAAAACTTCTTACGTGCTAAATGTCTCCACTTCATAGAGGTCCATGTTGTCTCATTGGCAACACTGACAGTGGTAAATGTACAGTCGACTCACAAAGACAACTGCAGCACATCTCCTTAGTGGAGGTTGTGCAGTTTACACCACAGCCTGCAGTCTCTACAGCCGTTTACCTCCATCCATCCATCCATCCATCCATCCATCCATCCATCCATTTTTATCACTGCCCTGTAACGGCAGTCTGACCTCCTATTGGCTCTACAGTACTCTACAGTCAGGAGCTGTGTGTAAGTGCTGAATTGAAAGTGCGGGATTGGAATTCAAGGCAAAATAGTCAAGGCAGAATTGTGAGTGTGGAATTGTAATTGTGAGTGCAAAACTGTTAGCATGGACGTGTAATTGCAAGTGTGGAACTGAAATTGTCAGAAATTAAGGAATCGCTTGTGTGGAGGTGATGAGGAGACTCCATGGTGAACCACGCAAGCCTTCCCTGACCAAGCATTCCAGCGTAGATGGCTTTCATTGTCGCTGGTGGTGGTGGTGGTGTGTCTGCTTTTGTACTGGCAGTTCATAATTCCTTCCCTCTTCCTCTTTAGGTGGTGATTGGTACTAAGGCTAGTTGTGGCCACTCATTTTGAACAAGCTCCCAAGCCCACCTCCATGGCTCTTATGGGAGCTGAACAGACTTGTATGAGGGGAAGTAAAGAGGACGCTGCTGCCCAGAGCTGATCAGGCTGCATGATGAGAGGAGTGTGAACGCTGGAAACAGGGCAGAGACAGGTGATGCCAGGGATGGTCAGCGGATGCAGAGGGTGGGGGTCAGGGGACAGGGGGCAGGTCAGCGCAGAGAGAAGGGCAAACAATGATGGCAACAGAACAGAACCCACACAAGCCCAATACAGATGGACAAACAAAGAGAGGCAGAGCACCATGCAAATGCACTCACACACACGGCTGCACACACACACGCAGACACACACACACGCACACACAAGCACGCACGCACACACACAGAAATGCACGCACAAATACACGCACGCACACACGGCAGCAGCAAGCCTTGCTTACCACAGGACTCAGGCTGGACCTCCAGCACCTCACTGCCTATTTTCCTCTGCAGATGATCATCTGGTCACACACGCACACACACACACACACACACACAATATTGAACACACATACCACATACACATCACATACAAACCCAGGCCCGCAGGGGAACACACACACACAGACACACACACACACACACATGGAGAACACAAAAAAGAGAAAACTGAAATGTAAAAGAAAGAAACAGGAATAAACCAACATATGTGGATGAACAGCATGGCTTAGGTACAGAGAGGGGTGTCTTTTGATTAGAGCACAGTTATGAGTTCAGACATCATAAATAAATATACTGATTAATGAATGGAGCTAGCTACACTCTTAAAATATATATTCATTTACAGGAGCCAGCAAATGTGTTTAAAAACAGCATGGCTTCAGTACACCAGAGACACGCCAGGGCCATCTTCTGGTTAGTGTGCAGTTATGAGTTCATGAATACTAAGTAAAAGTGCTGTACTAGTGAATGGCGGTAGGTGCTGAGAATGAGGAAAGCTTAAGAAAGCCATACTATTCAAGGAAAAAAATCATACACGTGAGAAGGAGGAGGAGGAGGAGGAGAAGAGTGGATGGAAAACAGTCATGTTAGTTTGGGCAAGAGTCATGACACGTCATGCAAAAACAAAAAAAAAACAAAAAAAAAAAAAAAGAGAAGAAGCAGCAAGAAGCCAAGTTCAGTCAGAACAGGAAAAAAAAAAAACTCCCTCCAACCACTGAGATGGCTGAAATGAGCATGCTCTGTAGTGAGGGAGCCCCCGTGAGACCTGGAGAGCCGGCTTCCAGCATGACCATGAATGACACCAGTGTGACACCTTGGGGAGAGGGCTGCAGGGCGCTCGCTCGGCGAAAATGCCTTTATATGGCTGGAAAGCATGACTAAGCGCTAGAGAAAACATCGCCCTTTAGAGCTTAGCGCCAGCTCCATCTGAGAGTGTACCAAGAGCAGCCCAGTACGCACACACACTCTTGCACACACACGTGCGCGCACACACACACACTCACGCATACACACACTTGCACGCACACACACACGCACACTTGTGCGTGTATGCACACTCGCGCACACACTCACGCACATACACTCGCGCGCACACACTCGCGTGCACACACTCGCGCGCACACACTCGCGCGCACACACACTCCCGCGCACACACTCGCACGCACACACTCACCCAAGCCCTATCAGAGAGTGCAGGGATGGAGGGGAGGCAATCCTATTAAAAGACTGGTTACATCAAGGCTAAAGGCTCAGCAGCTCTCTCAGGGCAAAACCTCACAGAGGAAAGCGCCCGCGTCCAGAGGCCTCTCCTCCACCCCTTCAGATCATGTGACTGCCAGCGAAACCCACTCTCTCTCTCTCCATTAGACTCGCCTCAGCAAGATGGCAGCCGCTCATGGAGCTGATGTGGCCCTTTTCATGCCACACAACCAGCCGAGCCGGACCTCAACTGGACCAGGACCAACACCAGCCACCATGAGCGGTCTACACACCACGTAGGCGGCCACGCCTCTTTAGAGGGGTTTCTGTCCAGACTTCAGGCGGAAGCGGACGCCCGTGTTCGAGATCATGTGCGCTGGCCTCCTCCGGGGCAAGTGTAAAACATGGCTGGGAGGGGGTGCATGTTTTTGGGCCACTTGCCTGAGCCAGGCCCAGGGCCTTTCTCCATGATCTCATAGCACAGAGTACAGACGCACAGGCATGGCTGCCCCACACTGGCTGGTGCTGTAAGCATTCACTGGGTTGGAGCTTATCAGTGCTGTTAAACACAAGAGCCTGGAAGCACTACTGTGCCACAGTGAAAGCACACACGTGAAAAACAAACATACAGACAGTGTACACACACATGAATACACACACACACACACACATTGACATGTGCGCACACACATTTTAAACCACACACGGTCCTCCTTAAAGCAGCCTGCATGTGAACGTGTGTGTGTGTGTGTGTATATGTGTGTGTGTGTGTATGTGTGTGTGTGTGTGTGTGTGTGTGTATGTGTGTGTGTGTATGTGTGTGTGTGTTGTTTGTGACAGAGAACTGGGGTGAGCATGAGGTGTGTGCGCAGATTGCGTATGCGTGTGTTTAATGAGTGTGCAGTTAAAAGCAAAAAGAGTGCCCGAGCTTGTTACCTTCAGTGTCAAAGGAGGCAGAAGTTAAAGTGTGAGAGTGTGAGAATGTCTGAGTGTGTGTGTGTGTGTTTTACCTGTAGGGTCAAACTCATGAGGGGGGGAGAGTGAGCCTTTGTCACCCTTGGGCTTCTTGTCTGGAGGGTGGTCTTTGCTGAGAATACTGCTGGTTCTGGAGGGAGAGGAGAGGAGAGGAGAGAAGAGGAGAGGAGAAAAGGAGGAGAGGAGAGCAGAAGAAGAAGGAGGAGAGGAGAGAAGGAGGAGAGGAGAGAAGGAGGAGAGGAGAGATTAGTAGCTTTACATAGTAAAAACCTCTACAGTATTAAATGCATGTGAATGCATGTTTGTATAGAACATAATATAATGTCTGTGTGTGTAAACATACATGATGTCATCTGCATAAAGATTTATTCATGATTTTTGTTAATAGACAATCATTGACAAATACAAGAGAACTTAGAGACATGATCCTATGCAAAACCGCTGTACTATGGTCTGATCCGTGGAAGAAGTACTAACAGCAGAGGGTGGCTGCACTAAAAAAAAAAAAAAAAACAGCCAACAGCCTTAGCCAATGAAGTGCTCAGTCAGCCTGGAGACATGACTCCCGATTGGCTAATCTGGGCTCAGGAAATCATGTGACCGTTACGCTGAGACAGTGAAGGGCTTTTTCATTCTCAGCCTCCACAGGGCCGCAGCTCAACTGGTGCCAAGAGCTTCCCAGCAATGGAGCCGTAGGCACAGCTGCAGCCAGTCACTCTGACTTCACCAAAGCCTTCCCCCGTGGGCCCTACCCTGCCCTAACCAAGCACACAGCCCGCCTCTACACTCCTCTGCCCAGCCCAACACCAGGCAGAGCCCGCAGCAGGGTTTCCCCAGCGCTTTACAGTTAAAGATGGAAACACCAGGTAGTTTTTCGTCTTCGGTCGCCCTACAGGTTGGAAGTGTAATTGCCTTTCATAGAGAACTACAGCGAGACGCTCCACTCCTCCAAACTTGCGTATGGCGGTTATAGCCCATGGAGGGCGGCAAAGGGAATACAGAAGTGCCTTTCCCCCTGATATAAGTTAATAAACCACGGAAGCGATTTTGGATACATTATTTTAAGGTTAAAATACTTCCTTACTACTTAGTGTTGCTTTAAGGCAGCCACCTTAACAACACATCCCTACCACCTTAACGAAATTGTCCTAACAGAACACTAAAATTAGACCAAGCTTAAAATTACGTGATGAAACTATATTAATGTGCGTGGCATAAGACACTTCATCAACTGCACTCCGCTCACACCAGCTGGAGGATTTAAAAACAAACATGACGTGCTATACAAAACATTTTGGAATGATCTATACCAAAGTATACAGTCACACCTGCCCAGACAACCACCACCTTGGCTAACAAATTCCCTGTGTGAAACAGTGCACAGTCATGGCTGAATGGCCTATAGATACAGACACACTAATCTCCCTCCTGCCTATGGCTGACATACAAAAAGCTACCTGCCTGCAACATACAAATATATGTATATATAAAATATAATACCTCCCCTTTGTCCTACGTACAGCTTGTAACATACAGGGCAGGCAAAGCCTCCGACCTATAGCTTTTGCAAACCCACCTATCGTTCTGTAGCCTGCAAACAGCCTTCTGTCTATGGTACAGCCTTTTAGTTATAGCCTGCAGACAAGGCCTGCTGCCTGTAGCCCATAGACAGGCTATGGTCTCTGGCCTTTAGATAAGACAATTATACAGCTATCGACATAGCCACCTCTGCCACAAATAAGGCCCAGGTCACGCAGGCAGGCACTTTCGCCAGTCACACCAGCCTCTCATGAAACTGCCCAATCCCATTTCAGCCCGGGCACCTTCGCTTTTTACCACGGGCAACACAGCGTCACTCCTGCACAATTCCGACCTGAGAGAGACTTGATTGGTTAAAGCCCAGCCAGGCCCAGACACACTGCACCAAATCTACTTAATAGCGACTGGCTGGCTACAGACTGACTCGTGCACACCGGCCAGCCCTCAAAAACAGCAGCCTCAGCTTCAGGCCTGGCCAGGTAGGGGAAAGCGGAGCAGCTGCTTCCAGCAGCGTCTCAACCCCATCACAGCCCAGCCCAGCCCAGCCCAGGGCAACAGGCAACAGGCCTCAGCCAACAGCCCTGCCCTGCCCTGCCCTGCCCGACCCTGCCCAGCCCTGCCCTGCCTGGCCCGGCCGCCACCCTTCCCCAGGCTCCCTGTGCTCTCAGAGCCGCCTCTGTTCTGCGAGGCATGCTGGGAAGGGCAGGGCGGGCGGCGGGGGAACAGGAGGCCTTTGTGCCGCCGCCGTCTGCCAGACTGAGGCGCGTCTGTGCCCAGGAGCCCCCGGGCCACACACGCATGACGTGGCGGCCTCCCATTGGCCAGCAGGGCCAGCTCGGCGCTCCTGCACCGCAAAACAGCCACCTCTGGAAAAAGTCTGTCAAACACATCAATGGAGGACCACAGATAAACACACACACACACACACACACACACACACACACACACACACACACACACACACAAAAACACTTACAGACACGCACACAGCTCTTACCTGTTCGCTTTTTTAGGAAGCCTGCAGAGAGGGGCAGAAAGAGAGAGAGAGAGAGAGAGAGAGAGAGAGAGAAAAAAAGAACAGTATTAGTAAAGGCTGGAGTATATTTCAAATACAACATCGGCACATTTAGATTTAAAAACACAGCATAACCACAATAGGATATTTTTCGCTCTCCCACCACCACAATCATTTCTCCCTCATATGGGGCTGATATGTAATCTTTAGCTGTGAATAAATCTGCGCTGCAAATCTTGGGGGCTTACATCATACTTGAGGGGAAGCGGCGGAGGGCTAATCCACTTATATTACTCGGCTGAAGTTTTCATACACACTGCGCTAATCCTGACCCCCTTCGCTCTGGCCGGACGGATAGACAGCGCCCTGTGGCTTCCGCGCAGATTAGACGTCTGTCTCCCTTATGTCCACTTTGCACTACCCAGTTAGCCCAGGACTGCCGACCAGAGATGACACACTTGGACCAATATAGTGGACCAAAACAACAACAACAACAACAGCAGCAGCAGCATATCTATGGTATTCAAACACAAGGTTCCTTTGGAAGTTCTGTTTCAGCCCCAGTAAATCCACCTGGTAGTCGCGGCAAGGAAACCGATGTTGGACCAAAGTTTCACTCCACATGTCTGTGCCTAACGAAGGACTGTGTTAAGGGTCAGATGTAGAGGTGTGCAAAAATACCGCACAACTGATGCTTGTTTTTTTCTTTGTTTTTTTTTTTTATTTCAGTTCAATATCGATCTGTAAAATATAGGAATCAATATGAGTAAATGCATTTTCACAGTTTTGTACGTGCACCTCAGTGATTTAACAGTGAGGATGCATGGGCTCTGCATGGGTTTCTAACCAACAAAGCTTTTGTGTGACAATTATAGAAACCCATAATGTGCATTTGTAACCTACATATAATGAAAACTGCTGCATATAATGCATTCCTAAAAAAAATAGAGAATCGAATCGGATGGAATCAGATCATTAGCTTGTGAATCGGAATTGAATTGGTGCAGCATCTGAGCCAATACCCAGCTCCAGTCTAATGCCTTCTGATTATATATATATATATATATATATATATATATATATGTGTGTGTGTGTGTGTGTGTGTGTGTGTGTGTGTATGTGTGTGTCTGTAGTAGACTGTATACAGCCTGCTCATGTCATAGCACCCCTTTACTTTAGAGTGCTTCTACACACCCCACACACGTCATATGAGCAGGTCAGGGTGCTTATCTTAAGCTAGCTACATTAAGAATGACAAATCTCGGCTTGTGATCATGTAATGTATGTCACAAAGCTCTTCTGGAGCCATGACACAGATGGAAAGGTCTTGTGATGGGGGGATGTAAAGCCTCGGTGAACATACGTGTGGTCCAAACAATGCAGCGGTCAAATACAGGTCAACAAATCCGAAATTGAAATAGGTCATGGATCCATTTTGTGCCAATGATGGAGGGCTTTCAATCCCGCTGCAATTATCAAAGCCACAGGCATAAAAAGCAACACTGACATGCGTGTTATCAAAAGCGAGCGAAAAATTCTATACCTTTAAAACGATAAGCTGCTTTCTGGACGTAACTGATGCAATGTCAATCTACAAGTTAAGCATCTGTAAGCAATATTCCCCAGCATTTTTAAAGGATAGAGTGTGCTTTTATATCATGGGCTTAAACGTGTGTGTTTCTCTCTGTATATGGTGCTATTAGTTTAGGACATATATGCCGTTAGTGCACGTGGCTGCTGCTGCCACTCTCTCGCCGGGAAATGACAAATTCTCTCCGCCGATAAGTGCTGCGTTCACACTCGGCCCGCGAGACAGACTGCACACACACACACACACACACACACACACACTTACACACACACATTATGGGACGGATTCCCGGAAACGGTGAGAAGGGCCTGGCCTGCGTCCCACTTCCTGCGTTGCCGTGGAGATGCCCTGGAGGAGCCTGTGCCCTGAAGGAGCCTGTGCGGGGAGCGACCAGAGGGCCTGCGAGCAGCCAGGCCGGGGTGGATGAAACCAGCCTCGCTAAGCTCATTAGCTTAAAACGCCTGCAAACGCATCACGCCGCGGCCCCGCCAGCCTCAAACAGGCCTGCGGCCAGACTGCAGAGGACGGGGGGACAGTAATCAAAGTAAAGCTAACGGCAGTGTGATGTGTAGTGTAATGTAGTGTAGTGTAGTGTAGTGCAGTGTAGTGATGTAACGTGAGTGGGAGACTATAGGCCAGGAATCGCTTACACAATATACAGCTGTCCAACTAACGCCTGCATTTATTCCACCACACACACACACACACACACACACACACACACAGACACACACACACACACACACACACACACACGTTTTCAAAGTCCACAAGCTAAAGCTAAGGTTTCACACATCAATAGTCTACGGGGGAGGGCAAAGATAGGTTTCTAATAATAATTATAGGAAACTGAATCCACAAAGCAGAATGTCCTACTAAACAGAATAGAGGGGCAATGGAAAGCACTCACTACAAGACTGTTAAGGAAAATAACAGGAGTACCAGGAGACAAGACACACAGAGGGCTTTCTGACACTGATGTTTAGTGTGCGTCATCACATGTTTTTGGAGCAAGTTTGAGAATACATTATTCCAAATCAGTGTGGACACACACACACACACACACACACACTGTGGGAAGAGACTATACCAAATCATAGTCTGCCATCCATGGACAAGGAGGGCACAGGACAGATACTGTATCTTAGCTGATGTCATCCAGTTGGGTCAAATGCAACTACCCAATCATCCTAATACCAGCAAACCACAACTGTTATGCAATGTGTAACGCTGACAATGCTAGAAGGCCCTTCACACTTAAGCAGAGCTGCAGACGAGTGTGTGTGTGTGTGTGTGTGTGTGTGTGTGTGTGTGTGTGTGTCAGGGAGCAGCAGAATCTCATGTCTCCTCTCACTGTTGCTATTTGTAACAGGCCGGTATTGCCAAAGCTGATGCAATGTAGCTACTTCACGTGAAGCTGGGGATGACACACACACACACACACACAGTAGCAGTTTGTTTGTTGACATGGCGGCGGTTGCTAGGCTAAGACTCGACTCGCTGGTCCGGCAAGCGAAGAAGGGAGGAAGAAAAGGGGAAGGGGGGGCGGGGGGTGGTGCAGCAGTGGACGGCAGCTGCGTTTTGGTCCATGGCGTCACCGGCACACACCCTCCTCGTGGGCCAGAGAATGCACCATGTGGTTAACCTGACTGGGGAGCGCCGCGGAGCGACTGAGAGAGCGAGCGAGCGAGCGAGCAAAGAACGACCGCCGACCGCCCCCAAAACCCCGGGCAGCACCTCCCACTGGCGGCAGCTGCATCCGGCAGAGACGTGGGCCAGATCCGGCCCGTCGGCCGCACAGGGCCTGCGGTGGACACGTGGGTGGTGACAGCGAATAATCCCACCCAGCCAAAAACTCAAACGCAGCTGAGAGGAGCTGAATGGAGCTTTTATGAGCCATCGTCTTGTCTGTAATACACTCCACCGTTAGGGCCAAGGGAGGGAGGCAGGGAGGGAGTCACACACACACACACACACACACACACACACACACACACACACAGCAGTTATGAGGCCTAGTGAAAGGCACCTCTGTGATTAGGAACAGTAGAGGCCTAAGGAGACCTTGTGCAGAGCGATGGCATACTAGTGTGTGTAGAGAGAAAACAACAGCAGATGAAGGCAAGGAGAAAGAGAGAGAGAGAGCGAGAGAGAGAGGAATAGAGACAGAAAGAGAGAGAGAGAGACAGAGAGAGAGACAGAGAGAGAGAGAGACAGAGACAGAGAGAGAGAGAGAGGGAGAGAGGGAGAGAGACAGAGGTCACACTATAAAGAGAGACAGAGAAAGAGGGTGATGGCACACTAGGCTATGGAGTGACAGACAGACAGAGACAGAGAGACAGAGAGAGACAGAGACAGCAAGAAAAAGAGAGAGCGAGAGAAAGAGAGAGCGAGAGAGAGCAAGAGAGACACAGAAGACACAGAGAGACACAGCGAGAGAGACAGACAGCAAGAGAGACAGACAGCAAGAGAGACAGACAGAGACAGAGAGACACAGACAGACAGAGAGTAAATTAGTGTATGTAGACAGGGTTGGTCCTGAGGGGGTCACAGGGTAATCTCGGAGAGACATCTCGGTGTGCTGGAGGACTGCCTGTGCGCCTGCTCTTGCCTGGTTGTGGTCCTGGTGTGTTTGGTGTGTAAATCATGAGGCGCTGGGCTAGACTTACATGGTCATAATGGCAGGCTACACCGCTGGCTCTGTATCAAGCAGATAATAAAACGATATCCAAAAAGGCAAAGCCCCCCCAGCACCCAGTGCTCCAGTGGAAATGACTCCTGCTGCTTGACATGTGCTTCCCCAGCCTCTATCGCTCCCTGGCTCGCCAAGTGACATAATGGTGTGTGTGTGTGTGTGTGTGTGTGTGTGTGTGTGTGTGTGTGTGTGTGTGTGCCTGTCTGTGTGCAGTGCTGTGTATCTGAGAATGAATGTGTGTACGTTGTTTTTGTGTGAATGTCTGTGTATGTGTGTGTGTGTGTGTGTGTGTGTGTGTGTGTGTGTGTATGTGTGTGTGTGTGTGTGTGTGTGTATGTGTGTGTGTGTGTGTGTGTGTGTATGTGTGTGTGTGTGTATGTGTGTGTGCCTGTGGGTGGGGGGATGGGTGCAGGGCTGTGCGACACACAAGCAACAGGAAGTACTGTGGGGGGAGGGGTGGGGTGGGGGTGCAGAGCTGCATGAGAGTTTAGGGGTGGGGGGGGGGTTGCATGCGCGTACACTGAGGGGGGCTGAATTGAGGTTTTGTGTTTGACTGGGGGGGATGTGGGGGGAGGGGTGCTTGGCTAGTCTCAGTGCCAAAAGGGGGACACTTCGCTCAGAGCTGAACACAGCAAGGATCTGTGAGAGGCTGCAAGAGAAGAGAGAGAGAGAGAGACGAAAGGGCGGATGCAGAGGAGGAGTAGGAAGAGGAGGAAGAGGAGAAAGAGGGGGAGGAGGAAGAAGAGGGTGAAAAGAAGCAGACTGTGCAGGATGAGAGCCTTGCATGGACGCCATGGCAACGGCGAAGAGCAGCGCGACCTGCTGACCCGTGCTCGACAGACGACCTTGGGTATTTAGCCCGCTTAAGACCAAACAAATGGACCAAACTAACAAATGAAAACAATGCCCTTAATTCCCATGTCATCTCCACTCCAAACAAATCCGCCCCGCTGCATAGCCTAGCCCTTCCACAAGCATGGACACAGTGGGCTGACACTACTGACTGCATGGGGCTGAGTCTACAAGAGCACATTTGCATTCTATATGCATGTCCTTGTTTAGCAGATGGCTCCACACAAGGCCACTGTAAGTAGGGCCTTAAATAAATAAACCATGTGCTTCCTCCCTACGTATTGATTCCATGCTTGGCTTCCATATCTGTTATCAGTGGCACAGTATCAATAAATATGGGACTGCCATTGTCCTAAGGTGTGCTACAAAGCAAGGGTGGGACAAATGATCAATACTGTAATGTACTGGATTGCCGGGTGCTGGTGATACACTATCACTGTGGTATACGGACACTGATTATCCACATTTGGCTGAATTAAAACGTTTTAACACATCCTCCACTGCCAATTCCACACAGTTAGGTCTACATAGGCATACATACATACATACATACATACATACATACATACATTGTCAGTCAGTCTGCTTATCAAATTACTGAGGGTGAACTTGCAGAGAGGGCAATTGGAAAATGGCATGTGGTGCAAAGGCTCTTTTTATGCATTTTGCTTTATGTGCAAAGAAATGCATAATTTCTACGATAACAGTATCGTTCACATGCATGTGTTTGATGTGTACTTGTTTTTCAGCTTTTTCCAACATGCCGATGGAGAGTCATCTTCATACAGGCACACTACAGCATACTCCCTGTTCTCAGAACTTCTTCTGACAAGAAGTCGGTGTTACTGTGTTAAAGCTTAATGGTACAATGCTTTATTGTGTATTGTGTAGCTGCTGAAACTATATTCTTTAAATGTTTTTATTTTTACATTGTCAGACAAATTGGTTCAGCTTGAATTGTATTACTAGGTGCAATTTCAGCAATTGCTTTTCCTGTGTTGACTTCAATTCGAAAGCAGCAAGTGGACCAGCTCGTCGAATCTCCTTTTTGATGTGGCCCGTCCTGGCTCAGGGCTAGCTGTGTTATAAAACTTTATTTTGCCTGACTGCTTGCCCACACTCACATCGGCTATTCTGTTCTGTGGATCGCTCAGCCTTTACCTGCATGGTCACGTTTGCACAGAGTCCACCTTTCCATATGTAGCGAAGGGGAGGAGAAGTCACCCCACCCGGCTTCGAACCCGAGTCTCCGATGTACCAAACATGCACTTTGACTGCAAAGCCAAAGAGTCCGGCTCGTTAGTATGGCAGTCAGAGCACACCCACAACCCTTAGTGATGGTCACTCAATCACACCATATCACACACATTTGCACGAACCACCACACAGTCATGCATATGATGCAGCAACTCTTCACAGATACTTGAGTATAGAGTATACCAAGGTCTTTACTATGCTTCCACACCATCATGGCCCAGCCCAAGGCAAGAACCCCTTTGAGCAAGCACACTTCACTAACTGAGCTACAGACTCTGGTTTTATGCTGTAAAGTAGTATGTTTTATGCTGTAGACTACAGCTTTTTCTTACAGTGCTATTGCAATGAGCTCCGTATGGCCAGATCTATGCCAAAAGGCCTTGGCTCCATATTACCACAACTACCCTACATGTCAAGCCTTTAAAAGGTGCCATGCTTGCAATACATTATTATCAAAAACATGGCACTATTCCCATTTTAATCTGCTTCTATCAGTACCTGGCTGAAACTTGGGCCGAGCCAGGGCCAAAACTGAGCTAAATGTGAACGAAAACTGAGCCATATCTGTGCCAAGACTGGGCCAAGACTGGGCCGATCAATGAGCAGACCAATCAGTGGAGAGAGGGGAGCACAAGTCAGTGCTACTGACTGGGATACCCCACGCATGTGCACACACACACACACACACACACACACACACACACGCACACACACGCACACACACGCACACACACACACACGCGCATACACACACGAACACACACATGCACACACACCAACACTCGTCCTCTTAGTCAAGAGAGTATACACACAGCAGATGAGTGTGTGTGTGCATCAGTTCATATCTACAACACCAAGAAAGGAGAACACATTCTGTCTCAGTCAGACTCTAGGCTACTACCCTAGGGCTGACTACAGGACACACACACACACACACACGCACACAGGCTATGACAGAATTGGTCAAATATATCCAAAGAAACAGATCAGACACATACAGCCAAGCAGAAACACACAGACAAGCAGAGATGGACAGAGCACACACAAACACACTCACTTCCCATACAAACATGGAAAAAGATGTGTGTGTGACGTGTGTGCGTGTGTGGGGGCTATGTGGCTAGGGAGCTGCCCCATCAACAAGGCCTGCTGTCCCACTAGTGAAAATTGAGATGGAAAAATTGGAGCCCCTCCCCTTCACAGACAAACAAAAATGTCTCCCTCCTCTATACACACACACATTCAAGGTCAGAAAATGCCATCGCCACACAATCTCAGTGCTCCCTTATAGATGCAGTCCTTCCTTTTTATTGCCCCCTCACTTTCTTACACTGTCACTGTCACTCTCTCACACACACACACACACACACACACACACACGGATAATGCTTCTGCCACACCATTTCACTCCCCTCTCTCCCTCTCTCTCATCCATCTTCTCTCTTCCACACACGAACACACACACACACACACACAATGCCACTGCCACACCATTGCACTCCTCCCTCCTTCTCTCACACACACAGACACTCCCCTCTCTCTCATCTAGTCTCCCACACACACACACTCTGGGCAGCCTTTGGGTGTTTATAGAGGACATGGGCAGGGTGTAGAGGAACAGAGAGAGGGTGTATTAACTGGCTGGTTGTGTTTAGTGGCCCTCTGTCTTCATTGCTCTTTCATCCCCTGCCAGAGTCTGGCAGACACACACACACACTCAGAGAGAGACACACACACACACTCAGAGACAGAGACAGAGACAGAGACAGAGAGAGAGAGAGAGAGAGAGAGAGAGAGAGAGAGAGAGAGAGAGAGAGAGAGAGAGAGAGAGAGAGAGAGAGACACACACACAGACACCCCCCCCCCCCCCCCCCCCCCCCAATGTAAGGCAGAGGGAAGGGATGCATTACATATCATAGGCCATGCATTCATATACAGGACAAAGCCCCATGTCTACTCCACGTCAGGTTTTAACGCACAATTTAGACTCAATTACATTAGTGATGAGCTGAGTTTGCACTGGGCCACGACAATTAGGCTTCTTAAGTGCACTGCTAGCAGCCTCCAAAGCCCATCGCCCTAATCTATGCCTGGAGAATCAGCAGAAACGGCAGCATTAGGTAAGGTAAAGGAAACTAATGCAAACAAACAGCTGCTTATCTCTGCTGTAAGGAACCTTGGCCTGGCTTATCTTCTGTATTGGAAATCAATACTGCAACTGTATTATATTACCGACCATTACTACATGCAGCATGCACTGTATGTATGATAGTCCTGCATGTGAGAAGAAGGGAAGAACCAAGGGAACATGGAAGTGAGGGATGTCAACAGTACACAGTGTGTGTGTGTGTCAGTGTGTGTGTGCTTGTGTGTGTCAGTGTGCGTGTGAGAGAGAGAAAGAATGCCAAAAAAGAGTAAGAGAACCCAAACATATAAACTTATGAATAGCACACTGACTTGTGGTGATATCAACTCAAAGCACTCAACACAACTCCTCCCCAAGAGTACACATCCTTTCTTATAAAATGTGATAGCCTAGTAGCCCATATGAATGTAATAACATTACATTTAGCAGACACTTTTATTGAATGCAACAAACAATTGACAAAAACATTCAAGTTACAAGATGTCTGAAGATTCTCATTCATCCAGGTCATGGTAGTCAAAGCAGCTAAGTTGTACGGAACTCCACTTCTTTTTGGATGAGGGAGGGAGACAGGGAGGGCTGAAAACGATGACGTTGAACTCAAGCACTCAAGCTTGTGTTTCCGTTGTAGTTTGAGCAGCACTGAACGAAGCTGGTAAGATGGATATAGACAAAGCTATACATTGTGTTGGCAAGTATTTCTGAAAGTGAAGATTTAAAGACAGAACAAGAAAATGCCTGGGAAATTCTATCAAGGGGAAAGATGTTGTTGGCCTACTTCCTACGGCTTTTGGTGAAAACGTAATGTACCAAGCAGTAACGATTGTTTGAAGCAGAAAGTATCCGCCCACGAATGCCAACGCAGAGGTTTCAGACGCTTCGCACGAAGGGAAACGATGTAAAAGACGCTGATGCATCAGGCTGTCCTTCTTTTGTGGGAAAAAGACAAGATAACCCATGAAACTGCTGTGGACTGCTCTACAGCCTGGCCATGTGTGGGGTTTCTAGAGCTGGGTATTTCCTGCAACCTCATAACACTATACACGCCACGATACAGAGGCCATGATGCGATGCTTATCATGAGGATGGTGATTTTGAAAATCGTCCATGCCCAAAACAAAAATTTTCTCCTGAAACATCTGTTCTTATACGACCACAAAAGCAAAGCCCCAAGGATTGCATGACAGAACATTTCAGTTAAAGCCCCCAAAAATCTCCTTTTATTTAATTAAGTTTTAATTCTGATAAGTAACTTATATGCATATACATTATATACGTATAGATTGACTAATATGATTTTGGTGTTTTTGATACTGAATCGAAACAGCAGCATATGTGTATCGATGCATATCAATACAATAGTATGGCATAATATTGATATTTTAAGCTCAGACCAATGGCATCTGCACTGTGCTCTGTGTTGTAGGCTTACTACCCAAACTATGTTAAAGCTTGGGCCTATTTTCATGGGTTTGTTGGCAAGACAGCACAGACAAGAGAGAGGAAGCAAGACAAACAGAAACTGACAGAGGATGAGAATTAAAGAGAGAGAGAGAGAGAATGTGTGAAAGGGAGAGGGAAAGAGGGTGGATAAGAGTGAGAATAAAATTGAGAGAGACAGAGACAGAGAGAAGAGGAGAGAGGGATGAACTGAACTGTAATTACAATAATGTCAGTCAGAACCCACTGAGGGAGGAGCACGAAAAAAAGACAATGAGAGTGAGTGGGCAAGAGAGACAGCAGGAAGAGAGAGAGAGAGAGAGAGAGAGCGCAAGAGATGGAGAAAGGGAGAGAGATGGGACTAACTGTGATTAAACTGTTTCAGTCCAAATCAGCAAGAGAGACAGGAGGAAAAGAGAAAGAGAGAGAGAGAGAGAGAGAGAGAGAGAGAGAGAGAGAGAGAGAGAGAGATGGGACTAACTGTGATTAAACTGTGTCAGTCCAAATCAGTGAGAGACACACAGATGGGAGGTGAGAATGAGAGAAAAGCCGCTTTTACACAGCCAACCACAGAGCTGAAAGGCTGCACCGTTATTTGCCTCAGAGATCCAAGATATGTCAGTGATAACACCAAATTGGGGGGAGTAGTGTAGCTGTGCACTGTTGTTGAGTTAATGGTAAAGCTAGTCACATATTATATTTGGTGGCTTTTTACAGAGTCAAAAGGTAGAGACAGTTTCACACAAGGCCTCAAAAACACCAGTAACTGCGGTGGTGCCAGGGTGGGGCATTCTGGGAAAATCCCGACGGACGTCACACTGGGGAAACCACTGTTCCGTTTACACACACAGAGTGGTGTCTGCTGTGTTTACAAAACTTTCCTTAGCATTTAATCGAATAATCGAAATCGACAAAGGTTTACCATCCTCTGGGTGCCGGGTGGGTGGTGATCTAGTCATAATTGACTCTTCTTTTCTAAGCCCTTCCGAAACATTGCAGCTGATCAATTCTAACCTAATAACCGTACCTAGGCAAGGGTCGCCTGGCAAGCTTTCAGAGCGAGACAAATGCCAAAATGTTGTGCCTACAGAGTTTGCAATTTGGATGGCAGATATCTTGACAGTTTATGATGGAGTAAGTCCCCCCAGCCTAAACCTTAAGAGGACAAATGTAGGGTGGAGGACCTCACTTGCTTATCTTATCATCAGAAAAATAAAATAAGACCACCTTTATATGTTCTAAGGTAAGAAGCTAACAGCTACATGATGGCTTTACTCAGCATGCTGTTATCCACAAAGTCCAAAGCCACTTGACCGCCATTACTCTAACAGACTCTGTTTTTTCATTCCTAGTCACTGTATGTAGGCATGTTCCCTCTGTGGGGTTTTTTTGCAAATTTTGGTGGTTGTGTTCACACATGAGCCCTCCAAGGAATTTTCCAGAATTCTGATTGGGGCTCTGGCAAGGCAAACTCCACAAAAAGTCAGTAACAACTTGTCATTCTGGTTTGCTTTCACAAATACAGCACTAGGGGTGGGTATTGACATGGAGTTCACAATACGTTACATATCATGATACATTTGTCATGATACGATTCCATCCCAATATATGGCGATACTGGGTATGTTGCAATATATTGCTACATTCTACATAGTTGACCTTAATTACCAGTTACTGTAATGAATAGTCTTACATCTTATCAAAACTGAATTCGGCTTCAATATAGTGAAAAGAAGTATCGCAAAATATTACTGTATCGATACTTTTACACACCCCTATAGAGCACCAGCAGGAAAATGCACAGGTTTTAGCTAAAATCTGTAAGCAGCTAAACACACACAGGCTACAACCCTACCCAACAGCAACAACTCTTTCTCACTCACACACCTAGCCCACAGTAAACAACCCTTATTCTTTTTCTCAGATGCTACACACGTACAACTAGGCTAGATGATCGCAAGTCTCCTTTTCACACACACACAGCTCTCCGAAAGTAAGTAGCCCATTACTCTTTCTCCTCTCCTCTCTCTCTCTCTCCCATGGGTGACATCAGTGCGTAGTGAAGGGCTAAGACCACGTGTCGGGGCCACTACCTGCCTCGGGGGGAATTCTTGCCTTTCTGCCCCAGTAAGCCTGTCCACTGCCCCAGGCCCCTGCAGGCGTGTGGACTAGCAGGGGCGGCAGTGGCAGCGGCAGCTCTGGTGCAACTGGCTTTGTGCTGTGGAGGTTGGGGGATGTGCATGGATGGCTGACCCGGGCGGTGGTGGATCCTCGCGACTGAGACGGAGTGTACGTCTGGGTCTTAACCTTCCAGTTAAGAGTTTTTAAGCTCTCTGGGAATGGGCAAATGCGGCATGGCAACACTACGGACCAGCAAAACAGGCGCACGCACACACACATGCACATACATGCACAGTGCACAAACTACTGTACATCTGCAGCCGCTTACATATGCATTACCATTGCAATATACATACACAAAAGTACATCTACAGCCACAAGGAGATGCATTACTTCCACAACTTCTCCTAAAAAGTCACTCACACACACACACACACACACACACACTGTAAAGGCATGAAAACACACATAAGGTCAAAACTAGGTTATACAACAATCCTCTTCCTTATGAACAGTGGGGGCAAAATAAGAGCCTGTATTGTAATCTGCAGACCCCCACTGATCTCTGACCAGTAGTACCCTAGCTGCCCCTGTGTGTATTAGCAACGCCTCAGAACTCCTAGCAATGCTCTTTCTTTGTGTATGTTAGCGGCGCCCTGTGGGCATGCTAGCAATGCTTTGTGTGTATGCTAGTAGTTCTCTGTTTGTATCTTAGCAGTGCCCAATGTGTATTAGCAATGCCTTAGAGCTGCTAGCAGTGCCCTGTGTGTATGTCTGTACTGCTCTGTCTGTGTATACGCTAGTAATGACCTTTGTGTATGCTAGCGGCACCCTGTGAGCATGCTAGCAATGTTTTGTGTGTATGCTAGCAGTTCTCTGTTTGTATGGCAGCAGTGCCCTGTGTGTATTAGCAGTGCCCTAGAGATGCTAGCAGTGTGCTGTGAGTATGTTAGCTGTGTCCTTTGTGCATGTGTGCACTGCTGTGTGTACGCTAGTAACGACCTTTGCGTATGCTAGCAGCGCCGTGTGGGTATGCTAGCACTGCTTTGTGAGTATGCTAGTGGTTCTCTGTTCGTATGGTAGCAGTGCCCTATGTGTACGCTCAGGTGGTGGTGGCAGTAGCAGCAGCAGCATCGCACACTCTCGCCAGTGCTCCACTTACTGGTGTATCACATCACACAACACAACACAACACAACTCACTCCACCACACACACACACACACACACACACACACACACGCCGGAGCGGCCCAGAGCGCTAAGATGGCCCCCAAATTAGATCAGAGCCTCACACTGAAAACATTCAATCCCCTTGTGCCTCCGCACGGCTCAACAATGCCCTGGGATAGAGTGGGTATTGTCCTATTGGGTTGCATTGTTGTCATCATGCGGGTCCATTACACAATGGCAGCGCGCAGCCTAGTTAAATGCTACAGACACACTAGTGTGCCGCTCCTCTGCTGTGGAGACATGCAGTTACAGTGCACTTACTACTAGATAGCTAAACGACCTGTTTAATGCTATAAAGACGCTTTTTAAGCATGTTTCCTAAAGAGTGGGGCTTCTGGCCTGGTGTGTGTGTGTGTGTGTGTGTGTGTGTGTGTGTGTGTGTGTAGTGAGTCATCAAGCGGGGCATCTGTTCTTCCCATAGATTTGTAGGTGTTTCATTAGGAGCATCATCCACCACAAACAACTGCCTTCCGTTATGGACCGCTTTGCCATGGACTGTAATGGAGGTTGTGACGACTGTGGACGTGCTAGTCTCTTGTTCAAACTAGATACGTTAGCTCCTCAGTAGCCCATTCTGACTCTTATCACCCTGTGGGTGAGTTGGCCATTTATAAAGATCCTCACTATTCCTGAAGATCTCACCCAACAGAACTGGTGGTCATCCCTGACTTACCCTTCCACCACACTGAGCCACTCACTGGAGGCTATCCTGTGTTAGGGCAATTATTCCTCTCCGCCAGTCTAGCCCTATTAGTGCTTCTGTGTCACTTGCTCCTGCTCTACTCCACTCCACTCTACTCTACTCCAGTCTACTCTATGGCGCTAGACTTGGGATCTGGTCAAGCGTGACTGCACCGAGTAATCGCCTCAACCCAAAGGCTTCATTATCCAGTTAAGCAGCACTTAAGTGGCTTACTGGAGGACCTGACAGCCACACTAGCAAAGCGCTTGACAGAGTAAAAATACCCTCTTACGATATGTGCTGCACAAAAACACTGCTTCCCCACACCTAAAAATCAAAAGAGGCTTTTGTTATGGAGAGCATGGGGGATATTTACATGAACCCATAAAAAGATGAATCATTACACACATATGCGCATACGTGTGTGTGCATATGTGTGTGTGTGTGTGTGTCTAAGTTCCGCATAAAACTGCTGAACTCGCCCTTATTCTTGGGTCAGAAAAAGCCCACTTCTGTGTGACCAGTAAAACATTTAGTCTCCGCATGTGCTCAGTCTGATGCCAGGGAATTTCCCCCGCAGCCACAAACACTGCCATCCTGACCACAACTGCCGAGGATCTCTCTGAAAAGAACTCAGAATATCTCTCCCTGAAAACAACGGCTTCTATTGTCTCATTTTGGCGACACCTGGGGTATCTGACACAAACTACAAATGTGTAACATTGTGTTTCACGTCTGGAAAAACAACCAACAACAAGGGTTTCACATTGGAAACACCCAAACCTTTTTTTCTCTAATGACTCTTCTGGACTGGCTGAACAGGGTTGTGCTGATCTTAGTCTGTGTCTTCAATAGAAGTTGAGCGGTACAAGAAGGCACAGCACAGCAATTGTGTGTCGGACTTGTGTTCGTGTGTAGAACAATGTTGAAAATGTAATCCTTCTTCAGAATCATTATTCTGCGCTTACTGACCAGTGCTTCTGTCAGGGGCATGGAACAAACCTGGTTTTAATGTCTTCATTGAAATAAATTAATGCTAAAAGTTTGAAAGACACTAACCAAATACTTCCTCTGTGTGCGAATGTGCCACTATGTATAGCAGTATGTACTAAAGTAGTCTAACGCTTTCATCCTTAAGCTTGCCCCACTATTTCTTGGGAAAGAAGCCTCTCGTGGGGACCTTATGAGTGGATACCTTTGTCCTTTGCTTTGAAGGTGAAACTTCAAGCAAACACACCCTGATGTATCCAGATGCAATGCAAATCCAGTCTCTGTTTTGGCTGCTGAGCCCTGCTGACTCACACCATGCTTGCCCATGTTACTCCCTCCGAATAATGCCTTGAGAGTGGCTTCTCTCGAAAACACAGGGAACAGAGAGGACGTTGGCCACATTTACACAGAAAGAGAGAGAGAGAGTGAGAGAGAGACAAGAGTGTTTGTCCAGTGTAGGCAATCTTACCATCAGGAGGAGGACAGAAAGGAGAAAACAGAGGAAACGAGAAAATGACAAAAAATTAATCACATCTAATCAGCCTCTGCACGCAGCCAGGCTGTAAAGTGCACGCTTGCTCACACACACACACACACACACACACAGCAGGAGCTGCAGACCTCAGCCCCCATTTGATCACAGCAGGCAAATGAGGGCAGAGATCCACCACACTGAGCGCAGTGCAGTGTATGAAGATGGCAGGCCTCCCGTCTTCCACATAAGATAATCACATTAACCCACCAGCAGCCCAGTACACAGAATCCCCCCAACCCCCCTACACACGCACACGCACACACACACACACACACACACACAAGCCCAGTCCACTAGACCTGTGGGCTACTCTGGCACCAACTCAACCCCTCTGTATTACCAAGAGAGGTCTCCCACGACTTGTGCGTCTATGTGTACTGTTTAGATGTGTGTGTGTGTGTGTGTATATGACAAAGAGAGAGACTCCAGTTAGTCTGAAACCAGGCTTGTTCACACACGTGCTTTATTTATAATAAACAGAAGTGGAGATTAATCTGCTGTCTGAAAGCAGAACTCCCCCCCCCCACGAGCACTGCTCCCATTAGGCCAGTGAATCTGGTGAGGCTCAGTGAGTTTCGATCTGTGAGACCCAGGCTCTGATCCACAGCCCTCACCGCTCCCTGGCCCCAGCAAGCCCAGACAAGACACCTCTAATCCCCCAGATTACAGAGAGTGTCCCATCCCGCTGTGCTGCTGGATTATAGGGAGTGTACTCCAAACGCAGAGGTACGCAAGGTTCTGTTCTGTACTCTTGGCAACACCTGCCGCTGTTCTCAGACTTTTGGGTTCAGCAATCCAATCTGAGCACAGTACATCTGGAGCCAAACAATCAGGGCTCTGAGCTCCATTAGCAAATGAATTAGTTACATTACATATTGTATTATTGTAATATAGTTATAAATACTCTATAAAAGTTATATTACATACTGTAATTTAATAAATGGTACACTGGGAAGGAGACAGGCCAATGCTTCTTAAAAGGAATAGGAGGCACATGTTAAATAGGTGCTAGGAGAGTTCCTCTGGGTGGGGTAGGCTAGTTTCTTTAGGCGAGGCTTATTTCTCTAAAGCTGCTTTCAGACTTTGCCAGACATTTCTGAGTCCTGGGCCTATTTGTAGACGTGTAGTAATGTGAAAGGAAACGAAAGCCTTGAAAAAGTTCCTCTCTCCTAGCCACGGTCCTAGTCCCGGTCAAAATGCTGGACATTTTGCTAGTTGGGTCATGCGAGAACAGCAGTGCCTCCATCTTTCTTTCAGTCTTGTATGAACACGTCTCTTCTCGACAAATTCCGTCTGTGCCCCACAGGCGTGAGTGGTCAACTCCAAATGATAACTTGACATGCATTTTTAACGTTTTTCCATAGTGCAAGCCTGAAAGCTGTTCTGGTGAGGAAGTCTAGTTTCTTTCTGATCCTGGAAGAAGCCAGCATATTACACAGCCAGCCAAACTGCTGTTTGTAGGCCTGACACAAAAACGAGGCTACGTGAATATTTATTCTCTTCCCAAGGAACATAATTCCTCATTTACATCTATAAATTAGTCTGCAGCGCTTTGCCAATTAAACTTTCACTGGTGGGCAGAATTAACATGCTCTATGCACAAACATGCACTTACATGAATTAACATTAACATCCCCGGCACATGTGTGAGAATATAGAAAAATTATTCCAAATTATTTTAAAGGAAAATGTTTGGTCTGGGAAATATGAACAAGAACAAGACAAGAAGCAAAGCGGGTCTTTTTGAGATCTGACCAGTTTCTGATAAGTCACTAATAAGAAACAGTTGTGATGATGATAGTGAGCTATATAGAGAAAAAAAGGGAATGTTTTGTCAAAGGGAAGGGGCCATATTTCAACTGCAAAATAGCCCTTTGAGTCCAAATCAACTCAGACGTATGTAGATAAGACTACTATTAAACCATTTTCTCCTGAAAGACCCTAAGGGGAAAGAGATCAGGTCTTGTTTTAAACTGTGCTCCCCTATGGGCCAACATGAAAAAAACATGTATTGCATCAAAAGGCACCTTGTCCTTTTTAGTACATTACCACTCGGTAGGCTTTTCTTTACGTTCATTAGGCCTACATTACCACAACCGGTAATTTACGTCTGGCTAATCCACGTGAAGTTATTCAGTGATTGATGGCGAAGCAGCAGGAAGGAGGAGGATGTTGACGAGCAGGATGGTTCGGCGGCACAAACCATGTGCCCCGAAGGTGAGCTGTGTGAGAGGCGGCGCATGAGGAATATATTAGTCTACCTACTGTGGGACTGGGCGCATAAGTCTCTCATGACATCATGCGTGAGTCACACACCACTGCCGCTGGTCGTGAACACAGCCACACACACACACAGTGCCGCTCCTAGTTACCAGGTGTTCTCACACACACACACACACACACACACACACACACACACACACACACACACACACACACACACACTTCCAGTGAACTACAGGTGTGGCTTTCAGTCACCTAAAGAAGAGGTCAGGACTTTGTTCACACCAGCACAAGGGAGTGGGGACGAGCAATGAATGGGGCTGGTGTAGTAGGCCTATATGTGCATCGTGTGTGTGTTTGTGTGTGTGTGTGTGTGTGTGTGTGTGGTGGTGGGGGGAAGAGGCCTGTTGTATGTCCACTAAAGTGACAGCAAGGTGTGAAACTAGCCCTGCTGCAGTTCTCATTTACACACCAGTGTGAGCCTACCATTGAGCCACCCACTGCCTTAGAAAAGACAAGAGTGTGTGTGAGAGTCTCAGAGAAGGTGAGGGGAGAGAGAGAGATTTTGTGTGTGTGTGTGTGTGTGTGTGTGTGTGTGTGTGTGTGTGTGTGTGTGTGTGTGTGTGTGTGTGTGTGTGTGTGTGTGTGTGTGTGTGTGTGTGTGTGTGTGTGTGTGTGTGTGTGGGAGAAAGAGACAGACGGAGAGTGTGTATGTGTGTCCCAACTATAACACAGAGGGGCATGTTGTACACGTGATGGCTTGGCCATACCAAAACAGAAAAGTCTACAGCAGGACAGACGCTGAGCTTCAAAAGGCACCTTGGGACATTAAGCCTCTGTGCCCTTTGAAAGGACGCCATTATCTTTGATGCCTGTGTCTGTAATGTAGTTTCATAATGCAGGCAGCAGGGACAAGCAGAGCTCTGGTTGGTTCATCATCAGGGGGCCATCTTGACTCGCCAGACTGACAAGGCACAGCTGCCACAAACCATTACAGCACCCCCGACAGGAAGGCACCACAAAAACAACAACAACAACAACAAAAACAAACAATGCAACAGGGTGGAAATATCGGCTTTTTTAAGGGGCTATAATTTATAGAGATGTAAATGGATAATGTAGCGCATGTAAATGAAGTTGTCAATGGCCTTGAGTGAGTGCCTGAGGTCAGCAAAGGTGGGCAACACAAATGAGAGAGATGTCCACACAATTATCCTCTAATAGCCTGATATGGAGCGGCCAAGGCAAAGCCAATCATCTTCATACAGACACAACCACACACACACGAACACACACACACACACAAACACACGAACACACAGCACACAAAGCCAGCAACCAAAAAAAAAAGCACACAAACATTCAAATACACACGCACACAAACATGCAAATACACTCGCAGGCAAGCATACTTCTTGTCAGGTACAAGGATGAGGTGGATAAACTAGTCATTTCTCATCATTAGCTGCAGACAGGCTCTGTGACCGCAGGGAATGCAACACTGACTGCCAAGAGCACTACAAAGTAAACAAGTTCTGTGCATACACATTTAAACTTGTTAGTAGGCTACATTATTTTGGCATAATGCTTTTGAATTTGCATTAAATTGCATAAAATGAAGGCTGGTGCATTAAATGTAAAATGTTACTGAAGACTGGCAGCTGACACTGAAATGAGAGCGGGGCTGCAGCTGGGCCAGAACTGGGCCGGAACTGGACTAAAAACTGGGCTGAAAGTGGTAGGCCTTCATGTCATGTGCAGATGGAGCCTAGCAGCAAAGTGCCTGCAGCCCTGCACATGGGCTCTGAGGGCAGAGAAGAGGAGAGAGGAGGAAACCACAAGAGAGAAGAGCAGAAGCACAGAGAGAGAGAGAGAGAAAGAGAAAGAAAGAAAGAGCACAGCTCACCACGTCTATGGCACCCTATGCCTGGGTCTTACTCTCATGTGATTACACTACAAGTGCACGCACTCGTTCGTGCTCTCACACACACACACACACACACACACACACACACACACACACACACACACACACACACACACACACACACACACACACACACACACACACACACACACACACACACACACACTCTATGGATCACAGTTCGGAAGTAGTAAGTCACTGGATCATATACACACCCACACACAGAGCTCATGTTGCCGCTCACAAATCACAACCAGAGAGGCATTGGTCTATTTTAGTCAGAGGCGGTCTCTCATCTATAGCACAACCTCTTACAGAGTGACTACTGTAAAACACCATTCACTGGATCAGGGTCAAAAACATCACTGTTCACTGAATTAGCACTCTGAAACACCACTGTTCAAGGCTCAAAACATTCATTTACAGGATAGTGGCTCGCTCAATCAGACAAGACTTCAACAGAATCAACCTACTCCAGATTCGGTATTGCGCTCCCTGACAGACAAGTAGCCCGATGGTCTCAAACTCTGCATCCCTGTCCAATTCACATAAAAGTCATTTACCATTTTAAAACTTCCCTCATCTCTGTTAATCTCTGTTCATCTTTGATCATCTCTGTCTGTCTGTCTCTCTCCTTCTGAATAGAGGTTTTTCTGCTGTGTCTACTCTGAGCTGAGGTTCAGTTGGCCTGGGCTGCAGCAGCGCATAGCTGAGCTTATCTCGGTGAATGTGTCAGCCAATATTACCTCAGGTGGGGGAGTACACTCCTCATACAGTCTCTACGCTGCATCGGCCTGAGAGACTGCATGTGTGTGTGTGTGTGTATGTGTGTGTGTGTGTGTGTGTGTTCTCCCTCTCTCACGCACACATATTCATGTCCACAATATCAATATGAAACACACACACAGTATCTTTATTTCCCTGAACACCCTATCTAAGACAGTGGATGCACACAATATATTACACACTCACTCTCACTACCCCCTCTGCCAAGTCTGAGACCACAGACATAAAACTCACTTATTTCTTTGTGCCTGAGACGATACACACACACACACCTCAATAACAACCTGAGGCTGCACTGTCTTCCCCCATGCGTGTGCACACACGTGCACACACACACGCACACTATTGTGACTGTCCCCTTTGCCACCCCTTAAGTACCAGCTGCAGGTGCAGCCAGGGCCACTGATGCTGAAAATCACATCTCAACATCACTGACCATGACCCACGGGCGTTGGGCCATCCACAGTCCGTGTGTCTGTGTGTGTTTGCTTCTAGGACAGAGGGGAGGGAGGGAGGGAGGGAGGGAGGTAGTGGATGAAGTGAAGGAACGATTCTCTCAAGCCACACATAGATCTATAAAATCCTGCTATTGTATGTGGTTAAATCTGATTTACTTGTATGTTGATAACATAATAATAATAACAATGATGATAATAATAATATAGAAATAATAATGGTGCGCAGCAAGTTAACAGCATTGCTGACGAAAGTCTGATTTTACTTTTTTTTCCTGTGAGGAAGAAGTTCGTAAAATAAGCCTGCATGTTTAGACAGTAACACACGTTTTATTTGGAAGAACTGTTAAGGTGTCGCTGTTAGCACTGATTTAAGACTGTTACTATTACTGCTGATACTAGATATCAAGCTTTCATCTGCAGATGCACGACGGCAGATGCAGCGCATCGGCAACACCATGACTCATAAAAAACATCCCAAATTGTAGCTCTCCGACTACTATTGCACTGCAGACCTAAAGCCCGCAGAATTCCTGAGGGACACTTAACCCATCTATTACACATGATTACATAGCACAAGGGGACAGACAGAGAGACTACTGCTGGTTTTGCCTGTTGGCTCGCCATCATGTCAATAAGCATAACGCCGTTTGAAATCACAAACTCACCTGTCAGTGATTGTGGACTGTGTGTCACTCATTGGGCTTCCGTATCTACTTTTCCAGCGGTTTACATCCAATGAGCATCTTCACAAACATCCAGTAGTGCACTTCTTTTGCTGTAAGCTATCTCTAACATCTGGCAATGGGGAGGTCCGTTCCTTCTGTATTTGACTCGTCCACAAATTTTAACTAGCAGAAAATATAGGCTGCAAAACTGAATGCGCCGTTCAAGGTTTATCGACAGGTGACCGTGTGTGCTGGTATTCGGTTGCAGTCGGGAGCTGGACATACGTCAGAAATGCAAGATGAACAAGTCCAGCTAGCTAGCAAGCTAACAAATCACGGGAGACAAAGTAACAAAATATATAACAGCCGGCAATAAAACACCGTTTAAACAAAACAAAATATAAAAACACAACTTTCAGTCTTCTTTCAAGCTGGAGGTAAATAAATAGGTTGCAAAAGTAAGCTTAATTCGCGGTGGCTAGTTGGTTATGTAGTGTCAATTCTTCATTCCCTGATTATCATGCTCCCGTCGACGTCGCTGTAACACTGCCAACACCCGCTTTTATCATAATCAAAACAAAATGTGCTTTGATCGTTCCCGAAATATACAGTGCAAGTTGTAAGCAACTTGAACCATTTGTCAGCAAAAGTCATTAGCATTAAAACATGAACTAAACACATCAAGTGGCCTAGCTCGTTCTTTATGGGACGCGTCTGAAATCAGCTGAAAGTGGACATTTTTGATGCCCCTTCTAATTTAATTTCATACAAACGTGGCCAATTAGATGCTTCTCTGGCAGCCTGCAAGAAACAGGATACTTCCAAACTTTTCACCCAACGTGACGTTTCGGGTCTAGTTTTAGAAACAACTTGCTGTTGTTTTCATTTTGTTCCAAAGACACAACGATATATAAACTTGTTTCACTGGTTACCGTACCTATCTATTTTGATAACAGGGAACCAATTTTGAGGAGGGCGAAGGACCAGTTCCTCGTGATCGTGAGAATTCAGAACTTCTCCGTTAATAGATTGGGACTACTCTTCAGCAGAAGTCAGTATTATTCCAACGAATAGACGCCAAAAACATTACACCTCTGAATGGAGTAGGCCTCTGAAATTTTAGGAGTGCTAACAGTTAACCTAGCTAGCTAGCAATAATGTTAGCCTGAGGTCTGGAAAATGGAGAACCTTTCCCCCCAACCAGGCGTCCCAAACGCGTCGAATTAAAACACATCGGGTTGACAATCCTTTGTGAATCAAAAGTACGTCCCCTGAACTAATTCAAACAATAATGAAAATCAAGCATGCAAAAACGTGTCCCGTGGTAGTAAAATGTTTCTGTCGGTATCCTAATTTGAAACTTTGCATCAATAATCCCAAAGTCTAAATGCAACGTTAGCTAGCTATCAACCAAATCCATGAAAAGAGTGTTTCAGCACGAAAATATTTCTGTAAAAGGTCTTCAGGTTGTTCTTGTCAGAATAATTGAGAATCCAAACGGTCTTGTGCGTTGCCTCAGAAGTCCTAAATACGAGATCCCCAAAAGTTAAAACTCAGCCGACCGATTGCTACGTCTCCATGTTTTCCGAATTGGGCCGTTCTGACTTGTTTTCAGCGGAATCTGCCCACCTTCAGCCACTGGCCGACTAGCTAGCCACACTGCTACAAGTTAGCTTCGGTCTCTTAAAGCGGCATAATATAAACTATGCAACGATGTCCACCTATGGAAAAAATGGAAATGAATGCATGCCCGTTCATTTTATTATCACCTTAAATTTATGGATACACCATTTCATCGGTGCATTTCAACTACCTGTTTCAGATTTCTTTACCAATAGTATTTAAAATTAAAAGTTTTTTTTTGCCATCATATAATTGTAGTTTGTCAAAACATAACTTTTATCTCGAGTACATACTTATTAACAATAGTATAAACACCACCGTAAATTTTATTTTCACCTTGTTTAAAAGATTGAACGGACAAGATACGTAGAAGAAAGCACATCATTTTGCACGCCAAGCCTGTTTTATATGCAATATTCCAACTGTCCCATAACGTTCACTTCAGTCGCCCCTATTCTGTAACAGAAAGTAGCGGACCACTGATGATTTGTGGCATAGTACAACTCGTGTTTGCCATCTTGTGGTTTGTTTTAGTAATGCACATGAGTAAGCGCACTGTGACAGAAACCATCTACTGTCCATCTACATATACACACAAGAACAGTTAGTTTACTGTCAAGTCTTGCTCCTGTAAATTGTATTGTTGCATGAAGACCTACAGTGATTGGATACTACCTTAGCAAAAACATCAATGCATGTATTACAAATTGTCCATGATGCCATTTCAAGTGTAGAGAAGTTCTGTTTTAGTATTGGAGACTGTTTAAGAAAACACATGTATATAACAGTCATCTAATGAAACTGCCTGCTCACAATAAGAACGTGAAAAAAGAGAGAAATTTGGAAGTGAAAGAAGAAAATCTGGGCCCTGATCCAGGCCTGAATACTTATGTAGGAGTCGACCCTTGAATTTAGACAAAAAATGGAAGTGAACTGCGCTGTAGTTATTACACATACATACAGACTCTCTCTCTCTCTCTCTCTCTCTCTCTCTCTCTCACACACACACACACACACACAAAGCTGGATAAACTGTCCCTATTATAATAATTTGGTGACATGAAAAACATGTGACACTCACTGTGCTATTTTAGTGATGTTAAAATTCACATATTTGTTACATGTTTCTCTAATTAATTTTTACTGTAATCATAAGCAATGTTATAATAAAAGTGCAAAGCAGTGGAGTATAAAACCCAAGGTAAAAGCTCTTCATTTATTAGTTAGAAACAGTATTCAAACATTCTTAGAACAAACTGTTCAAATTGTGAAATATATCCAAGCAAAGCTACTTTTTAAAAGACTTGTCGAGTGCACGTACATATCAAGTAATCACTAGTTGTCAAATTGGAGTTATTGAAGTTATAAAACATCTTCCTCTTACACACAGTGCACTGATTATTTCACAACATATAGGTCTGGTCCATGACTCCAGTGAAAATGTGCTGATGTTTGAGCTCAACGGCCAATCAAATAAGTCCCCTCCCACCCAGGTCTCCGAAGCAATGCTCTGATTGGCTGATATAGTGCATGGCTCGATAGGAGTCACACTGCTCCTTTTCCTTTCTCAGAGACAGATCTGCTGGGGGTCACTGTCTGACATTCGGGCCTCGTGACACAATGGCTATGTCCACATTAGTCACATTCAGCTCTAAATAGACACATAACAAATGTGTCACGTTTCTGCCTGCCGTTCACAACAGTATGTCATGTTTTTGGCTTTGGAACCATGCCAGATTAGAAGTGGAGCCAATGGCAGAGCCATCTGAAAAATAGCAGCATAATTAGGAAGTAAAAACCGTGTGTGTGTGGACATAAATCGTTTCGGTTGTGAAACGGCAGAAACGGACAAATATGGACGTAGCCAATAAAACAATGCCCCCCCCCCCTCCTCCTAAAACAACACTAATGTGAGTCCTTATGTCCTAAAAGGGGCCCTCAAGAGCAATTAATAGTCCAGGCGACAAGTGTTGCTCCTCAGAATGTGAAGTAAAAAAACAACAAGATTTCTGTCTGTTAGTGGTGTTGTACATCAAAACATTTTAAACACAGCAAACAATGACACCTGCTCTGACTTCATAACAACACAAAGTTCTGCATTCTGGAGTAGTGCTTTGATCTTGCGCAACATGCATTCTTGTTCGGATGGATAGATTCGGATAGATTTTTGTTGCTGGCGTAGAACTATGAAAGCCTTTTGGGCTGCGACATCGGACAGTTGACATCTTTATTTTTCTGTTGAAACGACACGTGTCGCCTGGACTATAAATTAGTCAGTACAGAGGCCTTGGGATCATTCCATTGCCTATGGTATACTTCCATGCACACAGCAGTGTGCACCAAATATGTGCACAGTGTGCATCGTACACGTAAAGCATACTTGTTTTCCTGTTATCTAAAGTGCATGTCAGGGCTTTGGGTAACTGAGACCAACGTGCTTCTTGGCTTCTGGAAGCTCCCAGTCAGGCATAGCCCATAGCTACAGACTGACAACACGCACAGTATCCACACTGACTGCAGAGGCATACCAGGCCTTTATGGACAAGGTGTAAACCAGAGTCCATTGCTGTATCATCCCAGAAACAGTGGAAACATTCACCAAGGATTTCTCCTTTCTGGTGAATTTAGGACTGGAGTTCAATTTAGCACATGTGTAGTTCAGCACCCAAAATCTGGAAGGCGCACAGCAGCCTGCATGTGGTGCAGAGATGGCGAAATTCACATCGTTTTTCGTCACGTGCTTGTGTGCACGGAAGTATACAACCAGCCTAACTTTCCCCCACCATAGAGCCCCTACAGATCTGTTTGGAGACAGAGGTCCCCCCCCCCCCCCCCCCCCCCCAAGGAAAAAACACACATAGAGACAGACAGCAAGGGGACCATCAGGGGCACTTTGACTAAAGTTGACTACAAACGTATTTGGTTAGAACACCAGACTGCACTTTTAAACAATTACTTCTATAACCCAGTATGTTACTTTGTTCTAGATCTAACACTGATGTAGCACAATGTTTCCATATCTATGCCACATTAGGGACACATCAATGCCGTATCAGGGCCGCATCAGGGTTGAATCAGGGACAAGTCAAGGTTACATTAGGTCCACATCAGACCACATCAGGGCTTGATCAAGCCCAGGTTCAATCCAACTTTTTTTTTTGCATTGGAGTGTTGTAATGCAATCTGGCAGGCAGTGGGCAGCCTGGCGTGAAAGGCGTGAACTATGGCTCATATCTTTCTGCTTCATTCGCTCCCTAGACAGACGGCAAAGCCATTCCAGTGTGCAGTCTGAGCTTTTCAGCAATAACTATTTCCAAGCTTATTCATATCTGTAACTATCTGAAACAACAGATGATGTGTCGTTCACAGTTTTCTTCAATCATCATGGTTATTTTTTTTGGACATGTTATGTTAAAATCTCTGTCTCTCTCTCTCTCTCTGTCTTGCTCTCTCGCCTTCTCTGAAATCTTTGAGGAATTGTCTCGTTGGTAGGTTTAGTCTGTCTTCGAGTGGGGTCCATTGGCCACCACCGCCACTTGCTTGACCGACTTCTGCTCTGTCCATCGGCGGTACTTGCGCATGATGAAGCGGACGATGTCCACCATGAACACCCAGCTGAGCACGTACATGGCCACGCCGCCACACTTGATGATGAACTTGGGGCGGGGGGAGCTGAGCTCGCAGTACAGCATGTTCCCGCCCACCACCACGCGCATGAAGACGAAGAGCACCACGAAGACCACGTCCACGACGGTGCCGAGACGACTCTCGTAGCGACCCGTCTGCCGCAGGAACCAGCGCAGCTGCAGGAGGGGGTTGGTGATCTCGCTGCCGAAGAGCACGGCGCACGACTCGATGCCCGACTCACCCAGGCTCAGCGTCAGGATGATGCCCAGGATGCTGACCGTGTGGTGGGCCAGCATGACCAGACCCTCCGTGCGGAAGTACACGCACCAGGCCATGTCGAACAGGAAGTAGCCCAGGCTCAGCACCAGGGCGCTCATCTGCAGGGGCGTGTTCTTCGTACCTGCAGACCATCAGAGGAGACATGAAACACACAGATCCTCATATGACCCCTTTATAACATGCAGTGTCATAGCACACATATCCAACCTATTTTAGGTGGGTGCAGGATGTAAACAAAAGTGCATAATCAAAAATTAAAAAAAAAAAACTCCAAAAAGATTCACACACCATAGCTCTCCCATTTTAAAAATGTAATGGAAGTGACTCAGACTTGAGTTAGTTCTTTTCTGACTGTTCTTGTAATATTGCTGGCATGACGCTAACCTCGAAACAGGATGGGTTGTATCTATTATACAGATAAAGTTCAGGTATGGACTATGTGAAAAAAGATCTTACATTCGGAGTATCCCCAATACAACCTCATTGCTAGTAGATAAACAGGTACTGTATAACATTCACATTTAGTTTATGCAGCGATAATTATGCTGTGTCTCAAGGGGGTATGCGACATTTCAAAGTTTGGGAGTCAATGGGTTAAATTATCACACTGTTGCACTACGACAGAAAACCTGTGTCCCCCTGAAGCAATGTAGTGTCATATTGATGAATAGAGTTGCTGTTCAATAACATGATGACAAATTAGCAATGTGATGCCACTTTAGAAAAGTCGCGGCATGGCATTTACGCAAACACCAATGGCAAGGTGCTGATAATATTACAAACGAACTGTTATATATATATATATATATATATATATATATATATATATATATATATATATATATATATATAATAAAATATATACATGTACATGTTACATATACATGTAACAATAACAGGAAAATCCTGTTCACTTTCTCTATGACCTATATTAGGGGAGATAAAGTAAGTCGAAAAACCCCCAATCAGTTAAACTTAATTAGCCCCAATCTCCCAAAATAGCAATCCCAGGCATATGCAATTTTGGTTCAATGTTTCCTTCAAGTCCAAATCAGCACACCCAATTTCAATAATATGTGTGACACGGTGGTCCAAGCATGTGATGACTTGACCCAACAGTGCTTCTGCAGTTCTACACAGCAGAAGAAAATCCCTGTGGTTGTGGTTTCAGGGCCTGACACAGCAACCAGCTTTGCTTCTCTGAATGCAGGCTGTAAGTATACACCAGGGGCTAGCGTTTACTCTGATACCATGGGAGATGTTGACTGGACACATTTATTATGCTTCCACTGTAGATACCAAACAATAACAGCTGAAATGGGATGTTAAAAGTGAGTGTGTTAGAGAAAATGTTGGTTAGTAAAATAGCACAGACATTATATAGATCAGTAACCTGAAGGCAGATAAGCAATATAACAACTCCCATCGCAGAGGCTCTGAACTGTTTTAGGTAACACATCTTACCGTGCTCCCTGATGTTTGGAATATGCTCCAGGACACTGGCTCCCAAACTTTTAACTGCTTTGTACCCCCTGAGACACTCTGTCCTACCAAGTACCCCCAGCTTGCTATGAGTATTTTCACATAATAATTATGCTTATTATATGGTATATAATGTAGTACCACTTGGGTTGTATAGGGGATAGCTTGAATGTAAGATCTTTTTTCCACATGTAGTATGTATACTTAATTTTCATGCTAGTAGAAGCTGAGAACTCATGTTTTGTGTACCCCCTAGAGTTGATCCAGGTATCCCTAGGGGTACTCGTACCCCACTTTGACAATCACTGCTCTAGGACATGCTGAGTCCCAGATTCTACATTTCACATAGTCCATCTGCGATAGTTCATATAGTTGTGATGCTGGAATGTGCAGTACATTAGAAAGCAAATGTTCTCCAGAGAGTAGCAATCCTTAGCTGATATCTGACTCAGAATATAGAAGAACAGGCTTTCTGGGCAGCACAGCATCTACATACATATACATATACATATGTACATATGGACAAAAAGACAGGCAGACAGTGTTAGAATAGTTATAATAGTGTTTTATAAGAATGCAGGTAAGTAGTGTAACAATAGCACAAAGAAGTGTATATAGCACTGGCAAAACTGAAATATTACATTTGAAAACACTAGTATCACACTACCTGGGTAACTGAAGGGCCACGGCCCGTCCACGTATCCGATGTATCCCGTGATGCACACCGCCAGGATGCCATGGACCAGAGTGACCAGGCGACAGTTCCACTCGTATCCATGGGAACCGTTTGAGTGACACAGGAAGGCGTAGAAGCTGATCCACCCCACAAGGCACACAAGCACTCCGGCTACCAGCAATGTCATCTCGCTGAGGCAAACACATTACATCACTTTTTACACTTAGTCATATGGGAGAAACTTACGGCGCAGCAGGGCAAACACACACACATCCACAGACAATACACTCTGGCCTGGTACTTGACTTGCTCCCACACACAACAACTGCAGGCCATACAAGCATTCCCATACCTCACATTACACCCCACGACACAAGAATGCCCACTCCCACAGCGGCCAAATGCTTGTCGGAATAATAATCCTCTGTTTAGCTTTCCTCCGCGATATCTCCAGGTCCTTCTGTGGTGACTGACTCAGGGTAAACTTGAGAGGCTCTGAAGTGGTTCGGCTGACAGATACCGAATATTGGGAAATGGGAAGGCAGTTGGCAGTGCACACTCAGCCAATGTCAAAACTAGCGCAAAAGTAACTATGTGTGCAGATTCAGCCACAGTCCACTGGGAGTAAAAAGCCATTGCACTGAAAGCAGCCTTGTCTTTCGTATGTGTACTTGTGTTTTCTTGCACAAACACTTCTGTATGAATGTAATCTGTAATATTAATCAACGTGACACTCCCATATCGTTGCTATATTATTGTGCAGTCAGTAGCTAATGTGTAACAGCACATTTATACCGGGTAATGGCATTTGCATATCCTACTTCTGCTGTTTGGACAGGGCGCAACTTTGCATAGCAAACAACTAAGCTGAAGCTATCCTCAGGTCTTGGAGCACTGTTCTTTCTTGGAACACTTATTCAATTTAACTGAAAACAGCATACATCGTGTACTCCTAAACAGCATGTTACAGTAACACTGTCAAGCATTCTACTGAAACACTGTTGCAAGATTAATGATTCCGTGGGCTACGTGAAATCAGAACGTCAAATTAAAGTGTCTGTAATGCACTTCTGTTGTGTCCATTTTTAAACTTATGGAGAAGCACTAGTAACGATGACGAGAACATTTACAACCACACAGAACAGAACATGATGCTGGAATTATGTCAATATCAATGATTGGATCACTGGCTACTTTTAGAACTGGCATGTGGAGCCTTTCACTACAACGATTATCAATAGCCTATCTATGTGTAAATGCGCGACTGAGCATCAAAGAGTAGCCCCCGCTCAAGATCATATTTAACAGTAATTTAAAGGCAATAAAAAGACAAACACGGTTAGCCGGGGACGTTTAGATGCGTGACGCACTTGTTCTATAATGAATTAGCCTACCTGATCTATCCAAGAACCACCGTTCCATCTGAGATCCCGGATTGGTGTAATCACTTGCTCTGCCTAGGGTAAAGATGCTCTGACACTCGGATCATCGTAGCGCCAGGCCTACTGGAATGTTTAAAGCGAATAAAACCTCCACATCCCCCTTCACGTCTCAGGCCTCAAGAAAGAAAGGCACTGTCTGAACCATTCTCAACAAACAACGTCTTCACGGAGACAGTACCCAACGCTCCACACAAACAAAAGTGGCATTATTAGCGGCGAATCAACAACGATGTCCACAAAGAGAAGAGGGGTCTTGTTTCCAAGCGACAGATGCTTCTTCAATCCCGAGAGTGCGCGCCGCCTGCTGGTCCGGTTGTGCAATGACGGGTATGCCGTGCTAACAAGTTTGAAATAGTAAAGATGCTATTACGTGAGAAATGTAGGGCAAGCAATAATAAAATGCTAATATGTCTTCGGAGAGCAAGGGAATATGTTACATTAAAATACTAATTTTAACAATACATGCAAATCCTGACAACTGCAAATTTAGTTTGTTTTAATTCTGTATAATGCTACTTGCCTCTAGAGGGGGTACAACACTTTACAATATTTTTTACTTGATTGCAGTAGCAGTTTTGGCTAGTCCTACACATATAGCATCCTTAGTGTATTAGTGTTCGTAGGGCCAGGGGCCACAGATACTACAAACCTGTATTAACTATTAGCTATACTCAAAGGTACAGTTTAATACTCAACAATTACATTTTAAGTTTATGTGTCACCTTTGACTAAAATTAAAGCCTGACTTTCTACCTGTAATTTGCTTCACACCTACAATTTGCTTCTAAAAGCACAGAACAGCTGAGCTAAACTTTCACAAATGAATATTTATGGCACAGCACAAAACAAAAAACACAATACACACAACACACAATGAATTACAGGGAGACATTCATAAAGATGTAGGCCTACTTTTAATTTGAAAATTATTAGGCCTACTTCATTTTCACTGCCGCCATGGTTTGAGTCCAGAATATATTTATATAAAAATAACAAATAACAAAGCAGTTCATAAAATGTTCTGCTTTAATTTCATTCTCGAGACCTCTTGTCTTCTTCTCATTGGCTTGCAGTTTGGTCTCCATGGCCACTGCTTTACTCTCACTGGCTCTCAGTCTGGTCTCCATGATGTCCAGTTGTGCCTTGGTTTGTCTGAGTTCTTGTTTCAGCTCAGAGAGGATGATGTCAGGCAGGCAGGTGAGGTTAGTATACACTCTCTGCTGCACCCACAAGCAGACCCAGCCACAGCAACAGCAGCATGGCTCCAGGAGTCTTCATGATCAACACACACACACACACACACACACACACACACACACACACACACACACACACACACACACACACACACACACAGACACCCCCCCCCCCCCCCCACACACACACACACACACACACACACACACACACAGCTTACAGTCATGTGAGCCCTATTTAAAGCTAACAAAAGGAAGGGGCTCACATCTTGTGAAGTACAGAAACCTAAAAACACACATCACACATGCACGCATAAACACACACACACACGCACACGTACACACATCACGCATGTGCACGTAAACACACACAGCCACATGTAACACACACACACACACACACACTGAGGTGCCCTAAGCATGGCCCCGTCCCCACACATTTGAGTGACAACAAACTGAAGAATTATAATAAAACACACACAGACACACACCTGCTAGGTAACAGGTTGTGTGACAACATACTGCAAAATCACAGTGAAACACACATACAGTTGCACACACTATTGCTAGGTAACACTGATAAAAGACAGTTTTGACCTTGGACAGTTTGGAGACAGTGGCCTTTTTGCTTCTCTTTCACAATCACAAGAACGACGAACTTTAGCTGACTTGCCTCATAATTCTACATGTGCATTGGGCTCCATTTTGAGGTGAAACTGTGTAGGTACTGGCATGGTACACTGCCTCTCTGCAGCTGTGAATGAAGACTGGGCCACAGTAGCCTTGCTGTGCCAGGGGACGGTGATAAGTGTGCCTAATGTGCCTCTTCTCAAAATGGACTCCATATAAGGCAAACTACTAAAAACAAGACCGTCAAAACTGAATTTCATAACTATGATTGTGAAAGAGAAGCACTTCTGAAGCACTGTCATGATGATTATGCAGTATGTTGCCATTTAACGCCCTACTCATCTAGGGACAAAAAACAGCAGTTGTTGTGACAGAATTCATCTTTAACACCACACATCAGTGTCCATAAGGGCATCACATTAGAGTCTCTACTGAAGTCTATGGATCCACACAGATTTGGATCACTGTTCATACTGTTGGTGAACTCTGCAGTGTATATTAAAGCGATAGAGCTAGTACCATAAAGAACAGTACATGTTAACTGAGAGGACATGAACATTAATAAGTGCTTATAATGGAGCAGCATGCTTGTTAAAGGGCGCCTGCAGTTATGGGGCACCAATGTGCTGATTGCAGCAATATCATACACAGAGCTACTTTTTTTTTCCCCCCAAGCGCCCGGGGCAACCCCCACGAAATGGCGCCCTGGGCAGCTGCTCTGTTCGCCTGTGACTTAAACCGCTACTGTAGGTGTGTGTGTGTGTGTGTGTGTGTGTGTGTGTGTGTGTGTGTGTGTGTGTGTGTGTGTGTGTGTGTGTGTGTTGAATCATCCTGTATTTCAAAGTCCTATTGCACAGTAAGGGTCACTCCTTCTCTGTAAGCTCTCTGTAGGGATAATTGACACCCAATATCTGATCACCAACATCTGACCCTATTTTAACACAAGCACAAGTTCATCAACCTCCTGCTGAACTCTGTGCCAATTTGTGTACTTGTAGGTTTCTTCCTCGGTAATGTGGTATTTGTTCAAATTTATCCATGTAGGTCAAACGTTGGTTTTACTGGCCAGTAAAGGGTGGTAGTAACCTACCAAACACTGGTGCCTCTCAATCACATGGCGACACACCTAACGACAACAACAGCAATAACAGCAATAAGAACAATAATACAAATAATAATAATAATAATAATAATAGTTGAACTAGTAATAATAACAGTAGTAGTAGTAAAAATAGTCATAAGTTTAATTTAGCAACAGAAGAGCAAAACAATAACGTAATTACACACGTATTAAAACACATCGAGATATAATACAAGACATTGTGAAAAGCAATATGTACAATTGAATCAGTGTCTGTGAATTGTGCCATCTCCCAGCCCCAAAGCCACATGTCCACAGAGGTCCCCATCGCCCTCCGACTCTCTACTCCGCACCTCATCCAGCCCCCACTCTGCCGAGGGGCATAGCAAGGACAGACAAAGACAAAAACAGCCAAAGAGAAAAACACAAGAACCACAGACAGCTGGAACTGAATTCTGCATTATTGTGTAAATAACATCTGGAGAACCACTTGTTAATCTTGTTTGGATGAACTTCATAAGAAATGGGACAGCACATGAGCATGCAACGTGCCCTCAAGAACCACTGGAGCTGACACACACACACACACACACACACAATAGTGACTCACACTTCTATACAAACAAAATTCTTGCCATATTTACGTACATTTTTTTCTTTATTTTAAATTGGCTTTAAGTGAGGTCCTTGACATGCTGGATGTAGATGATGGCCCAGACAAGGCATGTAGTGTTGCAGTCATACCTCAAAATGAGTTGTAAGTGACTGTGATGGTGATGGGTCGGTTATGGACTATTAGGAGGAGATGGGCCATTTGCCAGGTAGGATTTTAAATGCACATGCTGAACTTTTGGATACAGATGATCACCGGAACAAAACTGAGTATGAGACCCCCCCCCCCAACCAGCCCTTCCTTACCACATGTCACCACTAAACATGGAGAGCAGTGGACCTCTACAAGACATACTGTACCAGGCCACCTCAACAGCCAACCTCTTCTTTAGAATTATCTACCGCTGAAGGGCCCAGCTCTTCTAGCCACCAGACTGGCCAGTCTGCGGAACCAAGATTTCCTAGGTGCCAGAGAAACAAGTCTTACGACTCTCCAAGGTTCTCTAAACACCAGAACGGTCTGTCTGATGAACCTTCTAGCCACCAGACAGGCAAGGCCAATAGAACTTCAAGGTCCTCTAACTGCCAGAACCGTGAATCTGACTAACCTTCTAGTGGGTCCTCTAGGCAGCAGAGGAGGCAGCCAGAGCGGCCATTGGCACAACCGGAGGTGGTAAAAAAACTAGATGTACCGCATAGCAGTGTATTGAAGTGTGGGAACCGTAGGTATGGTGAGTTTGTGGTAGGTCAGTGTTGTAAGGTGAGAGTTTGTGTGGAAATGATTTGCTGGAAGTGGGCATTTTGTGTGTTTGTGTATATTTTGTGTAGTTCCCACCTTCTCGGCCCAAGATATTAGCAATGCAAAATCCCAATTTTCTCATTTAACTATATTACTAGATGGCGCTATGCTTCAAGTGAGTGTTTATGGGATGGGTCGATACGCCTCTTTAACACCGGCATATTAACACAAAATCATTGTCTTGAGCAAAATGTTTTGATAAGTTATTTAACAAAAACCTATGTGTTTTTGGACACATAGCTTTGATGAGAAACATTGCACCCTGTGACGAAATGTCACAACATTTTGTTAACATGAAAAGAAAGCTGTTCAGAGTTGTCATGTCAACTTTGACCAAATATGAGCAATTAGAAGCCGAGATATGGACTTTTGAATTTTATATGACATGTAACTTTGAAACAGTCCATCTCAAGATAGATCCTTTGATAACTTTTTGTCCTCATTGTCTGTAGATGACATGTACCAAATTTGGTGATATTCACAGGAGTTCACTTTTCACGTTTCACTTTTGCAATTTTAAAATTTCACAGAAATTGTTTTCATGGCAAGTGGGAGGGTCCACAGATTTTACGACAAAATAAAATTGGTTGTAAACATTAGCATTGTGTAGATAATAGGCAAAATGACATTTTGCACAATTACAACGCCCCCTATGGGCCAAATTTTATGGCATATGCTGTGCTTTTAGAGGTCTTTGTGCTGATCGTGCATGGCATGCATGGCATATTTTGTGCAGTTCCCACCTTCTTGGTCCAAGATATCGGCAATACAAAATCGAAATTTCTGTGTTTACCTATATCAGTAGGTGGTGCTATGCTGCAAGTGAGTGTTTATGGGCTGGGTCGATACGCCTCTGTAACACCAACATATCACAAAAATTTCATGTTGTTGGGTGAAACGTTCACTGAGTTATTCAGCATTGAGTTATGGGTGCCGACCCCTCTTTGATGGACACTGGCACAGCCGGGGGGGTGGCCCTTGGGGGCCAAAAGCTTCCAGTCGCTCAAAAACCTCTAGGGCTACACGCCTACAAAGATTCATGTCCTCCAGACTTCCAGTGTCCTGGCAATCATTAACGAAAAATCTGTGAAAAAACTCTCGGCAACACTAATATGACCACTTTCGCTGGCTTCGCTAGCAGCGGTCATAATAAAGCCAGACTGTTCAAACGATCTAAGAGGCCGAGCACTGTTCGCTCGAGCAGGGCAGTCCTGATCCAATGGCTGTGTTCCTCCTAATGTATCTGTCCGCCCTAAGAGAAATCACCAACCTCTACTCCACCCAGACCAAGGCAACTGGATATGACTATGGAGGAGCTCCTTACAATTTATGGAATCTTACTGCCATCTGGTTTCAGCACTGTTCCAAGAATGCGTGTGCATTGGTCGCTTGGTAGTGATGTACATAATGAATGCATTTCAAATGCGGACAAATTGATTTAATGAGATTCAGTGAGATTCTGCTTCAGTCAAACACAAACTGTAGTTTTCTGCTTCAATCAAACACAAACTCCAGTTTTATGCTTCAATCATTTTAATGGTCATACAGGCAGAAAGTGTACAGCGTGGTACAGTAGATGCCCTTTGTGTGTGTGTTCTCAGCAGACTGACTGACTGATGGGTTTGTTACACCTGGAAGAGCAGGTGCCCTCTGAAGGTGCTGTGATGGCTGTTGTTATCATGCACCCTGTGATTGGCAGGGAGGTAAACATCAACCTCATCTCCCTCCTCCAATAACACACTCACACCGTTAGATGCATCAACGTCACCATGACCCTCCCTAATATTTCCGTAGGCCATGACGAGGTTCTGTCCGTTTCTACGGAGAACCGCCCCCGTGTTTCCTGAGTTTCCTTCCCCATAAATGTAAAAACTGAAGTCATACACTCCCTTCACCGGAGCTGTGAAGAACCCTGAGATTAAGAGAATAAGCAAGTCACACACTTAGATCACACACACACACACACACAGATCTCTGATGAAAATATCTGAATATCTGGTATGTTCAAATCACACAAGTACTCACCTTTGTGTGGGCTGTATGCATTGCCAATGTTGAGAAAAATTTGTTTGTAGATGAGGGTTCTTCCTGTGTTATACGGTCCTGTGTATCTCCATTCATTTGATTCCAGTGAGACTGAAAATGCTACTTTCACTCCTGAGGACAAAGGACATAAAACACATTCTATTACTTCTCAGACTGATTTACTGTTTACTTATTTATGATTAAAGTCAGATATATTAATATTATATATTAAAATGCATATTTGCTTTGAGTGTGTCAGACATCCTTGCGGCCATCAAACTGCTACACACTAAATACTAATGTTGTAGTCCACGAGGGGCTCACGAGAGGACACAGACACTCATAATTATCTAAATACTAATGTTATAGAAGCACACACACACGCTCACACACGCACACACACACACACACATCTACATGCATCCACATGTTCGTAGGTTGTCTTTGCAATGGGGAAGGTCTACGAACAAAAATGTTTTTCCTTATGGTTGTTTAAATAAATAAATCCAGGCACAAGAATCTAGTTTGCGTAAAAAAGTCGTGTATATATTACAGTATGTTTACCTCCACTTTTTTCCTTTAGAGTCTTAATTTCATTCTTGAGATCTCTTGTGTTCTTCTCACTGGCTTGCAGTCTGGACTCAAAGTCCTGCACTTGAGATCTGATGTACTTGAGCTCCAGGAGATCGATGTCTCCACTCTCTGCTGCACCCACAAGCAGACCCAACCACAGCAACAGCAGCACGGCTCCAGGAGTCTTCATGATCACACAGTTGTCCCTCTGTGTCTGCTCTGGCTATGGGCTGTTCTCCAGTGTCAGCTCTGCACTCTGTGAGGACGGGATGCTCTGTCTACACTGTGGATCAGAGGAGCCCTATTTAATGCTAACAGAGGGGAAGGACTGATGTCCTGTGATTAGGTAACACACACACACACACACACACACACACACACACACACACACACACACCTGAGTTCATACAGCTTAACACTTTTATGTCTCAGCCTTCCTTACACACACACACACACACACACACACACATACACACACACACACACACACACACACACACACACACAGACCCCCCACACACACAGTTGCACACACTATTGCTAGGTAACACTGCTAAAAGACAGTTTTGACTATGCTTCTCTTTCACTCATTAAAATGTAATTTTAAAATGAACAATTTTGTAGGACACATACTGTATGTCTATTGTCATTAGCCGATCCAACAGTAGTTGGTGGGTATTGTGTCCAAAGCAGCACTAAGGTCCAGAAGTATGTGAATGGACAACAGACCAACATCATACGCACAGAGGGGATAATTTGTGACTTTAGCAAGGGCAGTTTCAATGCTGTGGTGGGGTGAAAAAAAAACTGAAAAGACGACTAAAATTGCTCAAGGGTATTGTGTTGGAGGTTGGTCTGAGCTTCAGATGCAGCTGCCTTCTGAAGCACTGTCATGATGATTATGCAGTATGTTGCCATTTAACGCCCTACTCATCTAGGGACAAAAAACAGCAGTTGTTGTGACAGAATTCATCTTCAACACCACACATCAGTGTCCATAAGGGCATCACATTAGAGTCTCTACTGAAGTCTATGGATCCACACAGATTTGGATCACTGTTCATACTGTTGGTGATCTCTGCATTGTACATCAAAGCGATAGAGCTAGTACCATAAAGAACAGTAAATGTAAACTGAGAGGATCTGAACATTAATAAGTGCTTATAATGGAGCAACATGGTTGTTTCCAGATAGGCCTATGCTCCTTCTTAACCACCCTGCTTCACCTCCTGCCTACATGTGACATGTGGATGCACACAAACCCACATTTGGGTTTGGGCATACTTACACTATGTCGTTTATACCATGCCTGAGCACACTTGATTCTAGTCCAGTTGACCAGTGTAATCGCACTGTCCCGTACCAGAGCATGGTGTGGTAGTACACCTGGTGCACACACACACACACACACACACTTGAGTTCATACAGCTTAACACTTTTATGTCTCAGCCTTCCTTACACACACACACATACACACACACACACACACACACACACACACACACACACACACACACACACACACAAACACACACTAAGGTGGCCTGAGCATGGCCCAGTCCCCACACTGAGTAAAAACAAACTGAAGAATGATAATAAAATGCACAGAGACACACACACCTGCTAGGTAACAAGTTGAGTGTCAACATACTGCAAAATCACAATGAAACACACACTAGCATGTGCGCACACACACAGTTGCACACACTATTGCTAGGTAACACTGATAAAAGACAGTTTTGACCTTGCTTCTCTTTCATGCTCATTAAAATTAAATTTTATTAAAAAGAACATTTTTCATAGTTTTACCTTTTTAGAGTCTATTTTCGAGGCCTGGTGCTTTTAGCAGTTGTGCAACTCACCCCGCCCCCCCACACACACACACCCACAAAGAAACAGTTTGGAGACAGTTGCCTTTTTGCTTCTTTTTCACAAGTGTAGTATCTAAATACTAATGTTATAGAAGCATACACACACACACATATCTACATGCATCCACATGTTCTTAGGTTGTCTTTGCACTGGGGAAGGTCTAAGAACAAATATGTTTTTCCTTATGGTTGTTTAAATAAATAAATCCAGGCACAAGAATCTAGTTTGCGCGAAATAAGTTGTGTATATATTAGTTTGTTTACCTCCACTATTTTCTTAAGGCACTTGTTTATAAAAAAAATGGAAACCTGCATTAACTATTAGCTGTACTCAAAGGTTCAGTTTAATACTGAACAATTACATTTTAAGTTTATGTGTAAACTTTTCACTAAAATGTAAAGCCTGACTTTCTACCTATAATTTCACCCGTATGACTTGCTTCTAAAAGCATAGAACAGCTGAACATTAATATTCACTAGTGAATATTTATGGCACAGCAAAAAACAAAAAACACAATACACACAACACACAATGAATTACAGGGAGACATTCATAAAGATATACTTTTAATTTGAAAATTATTACTTCATTTTGACTGCCGCCATGGTTTGAGTCCAGAATATATTTATATAAAAATAACAAATAACAAAGCAGTTCATAAAAACCTCTGCTTTAAGGCACTTGTTTATAAAAAATGGTTGCAAGTCTGAAATTGTACACAATCATTTGGCTTGACGGTTGGGATGTGATCTACCAAAGTGAAATTGTTGAACAAGTTAAATAAATGTATAGGCAGTACCATTATGGTTGTAGATACCAATCTGTGCTTATCCGTGCTATCTAATAAAAAAAGGGCTCCACACTAAACATATTACAAAAACAAAACACAAAACAACAAAATGAAATCTTACTCGTCCCAACAAAGATGAAACAGAATATAGCTTGGCAGGGCTTTCTGTCATGTCCGTTTAAAAAAAAAAAAGTGAATCTTCTACCATATTGCATTAACACAAACTCCAAAGAGTAAATGTCATGTGAAAACAAAAGCTCTGTCAACCTGACATCACAACAGTGACAACAGATCACAACTCAATGTCCATAAAGGAAACTCTAACAGAATACCTATAGCTTTGAGTAGCCATACCATCATGACACTAGCTTGCATTGCCACCCAAACCTCTTTTGTAAAGGTAGACTTTGGCTTCATTAAAAATCCTTGCAATAAAATATGAGTGTGTAAGGTTTAGTTCTCGTGACTAAAATGTTTTGATCTGGTAATCTGACATGATCGTGACATGACTGTGTGAGATCACAGTGACTTGTGATTATCCAATAATGCAATAACAAGTCCGCACTGGAATGTGCATGAGCCCTTTTGGTCCCTTACCTATAGACTTGAAGTCTACATTCGAAGACTGAAGTTATACATGGACACACACGCACTAGCACACACGCACACACTCACACATGCACACTCAACCTCTAATGCTCCATCTTTTTTGGCTCACAGGATGCAAGCAAAAATTGAAGTAAGTGAGGCACAAACTAGTCAATATTAAGGCCACTGGAATGCAATCAAAGGTGAGCAGAACGGCTCACCCGCCTGAAACTCCCAAAAGTCTTCCTCTCTACTTACAGAGGAAAAAGGCACCAGGATAAAAACACACACATAAAACACGAAGCTCTTCAGAAGTCTTCAGAAACAGATCATGACACAAAGGAGATATACTGGTCAGGGAGCAACAATTAACACAACAGTATGTAAGACAGTAACAGTATGACACAACAGAAAACAAAACTGATACAAGGATGAACGGTGCTGTGGGGTCCCATTTGTGCACTTTGTACATTAGCT
>CM059285.1:17460516-17468016 GCA_030347295.1 Setipinna tenuifilis
CTCTCTGTCACAGTCCCATTATCTACTTTATGACCGTTTGGAAACACAGGCGTTTTACACATTACACCCTTATTGTAGCCTAAATTTCCACATTTGTGTGAACTCCTCTAGGGCTCTTTGTGTGGAGTTGTCAGGGCCTGTATTGTTCAGACAGGAAGAGTGAAAAAAATAAAAAAAAAGCTCTATTTGCAGCACAGTCTCATCTCTCATTTACATACTGCACTCCAGTCATATCACAAGGATACAGGGATACAAAGATGGTTTATTGTCACATGCATAGACATACTGGGTAGAGTATGACATGCAGTGAAATTGGTGATTGTCTGTCTAAAACTGTGCAAGGGGAGGAGGGAGTAAAGTGCGTAGAATCACACACATCTTTATCTGCTGTAAAGTCACTTGTGCTGTTCACTGTGGACCTGCTCTATTCTCACATGTGCAGTTTCTGAATCTGTAGGCTGTCTGCATAACACTGCATACATTGCTAACCTCTGCTAAGTGACCAGCTCTGGCCATGAAGGTCCATCTTATTATGGTGGGAATCAGAGTGTGAAATGCCCCTTTATAATTGGGGCTACCTTTTTTGTACTGGGAGCACTATCGTTTACGTTTAGCATTAAGTACATTAATATGTTGGTACCCCCCAACCCTATTATTTTAGTGTGTTTGGGGGGTGCTTGGTCTTGATTGTGGAGGTACTGTACCTCCCAGTACCCCCTGTAATTCGAACCGTGGTGGGAATGTGATAAAGGGGCCTACTGCACACAGCCAGTAAGCCTTGATCGCAACTCTGCAACTGCATATGGAAACGTGTCTTACTGACTGACCCCCGAAGAGAATGAACATGCTCAGCTGCACCTCTCTGGGTGGGAGCACAACTGTCCCACAGGGAATGCAGAAGAATGAACATGCCCAGATGACCCCTGTAGGATAGCATGACTATGACTGGCTGGCTGATACCATGTTGAGTAAGAGTCAAAATGTTGAGTGACTTTCTGAAGAAATATATGACTGACTAGTAGACTCTGTATGGATTTGAACATGCCTAGCTGAACCTATCTGTCGGGGGCATGGCTGACTGGTTGAACCAGTGAAGGACTAAACGTGCCCAGATTGACCCTGGCCACGAAAAATACCATCACTTTCTGGCTGTGATCCATCTGAGAATGAACATGCCCAGTCTTCTGCACTCTCTGAAGGCGTATGGCTGTTTAGCTGACCTCTGTGAGAATGAACATGCCCAGGTCTTCCCTTTCTATTAGGTGACTGGATAACTTTACGATGTTGCAATGTAGGGACATGCCTCTGCCGTTACCCCCTATGCGATCCAGTCAAGCATAGCCATAGAGTCCACAGTTCAGGCTGCCACACTCCCCTGCAGCAATGAAAACAGAGCTGGCTACACAATAATGTCAGTCTTGATCTGGCATAAACAACGGTTTGCCAGTGGGTGGGGAAAAAAAAAACATAGTCTCATCCACAGGTGAAGGGGACTAGAGTTTTGGCAACAAGACGACAATATGCGGTTTAGAGTCGCAGCTTCTGGGCTAGTGTACCACTAACTGACAACAAATACCACGTCACGCAACCCTGCTATCACAACACTAGTGCCTTGGCAGCCGAGAGCCAAAACAGTAGTGGGCATGGCATGCTGTCGCAGGCCCACTGCTGGAGTCGGTGCCACTCGCTGATCCCACACACCTGCCCGCATCCATTTCCTGTCTGTTCTGTTCAGTAGTAGTGTATGCTAGGCTGACGGCTAGGTAATGCCTGCTGTTTACAAACTTGCTTTTGCCTTCTGAGAGGACCTGTGTGTGTGTGTGTGTGTGTGTGTGTGTGTGTGTGTGTGTAAGGGTGTGTGTGTGTGTGTAGTTTGTGTGTAGTTTGTGTGTGAGGGTGTGTGTATGTGTGTGTGTATGTGTGTGTATATGTGTGTGTATAGTGTGTGTGTAGTGTGTGTGTAGTGTGAGGGTGTGTATATGTGTGTGTAGTGTGTGTGTAGTGTATGTAGTGTGTGTGTAGTGTGTGTGTTTCCTGTTGGCTCCACATTTCACTCTGCACAAACATCATAACTCATGAAGACACACTCTAAATTCAGCAATATTAAGCCACTCTCCTACTCAGTCTTACACACACAGACACACACAGAGACACACACACAGACACACACACCTCTGATCTCCTGAGTGGAGTCAGGGATTTATTGGTGGTGTAGCTCTGACTAACAATCACAGCCTGATGACACAAGGTTTAAGTCTCTCTTTGGTTCCTTCTTATGCACACATAATTACAGGGAATGAGCACACGGGGCTGTGTCCATGGATGGACTACTTTTGAAGATCAGATTTCACAATAAAAGACTTGCTCCCACAGTTATGGACTTCTTCTAGTCCAAATCAAAGCAGGATCATCTTCAAGGCTTCGAAAGATATGAGTTTTTATTGAATTTAGATCATGTTTCAAGTGGTCTCAAGCTTTCAAACTTAGGAATTCTGCATGCACACTATGTCTCCAGAAAGTCATACATTCACCCACGGCTCTACCGAGTCAAACTAACCATCCAAGCACAAGCAGGAAGGTGAAAATAAACAAAACAAAACAAAACAAAAAAGCCACAAAAATCATGCTGAGCCCCAAGTCCAAGGCTCTTTGAAATATCCCCTGGCAGAAGAGCTCCAGCTTCTGAAGCTCAGGGGCCCACGGTGCTCCCTGCTCTCTGCCTGCTCCAGAATGCCCGTCCCTGGCCATGGCCCAGTGCTCCCCGGCCTCCCAACACCTCCAGGCCTGGACACACAGACCCCCCTCTGATCCCTCACAAAGCAGGCCTCTGCCAACGGGTTCCCCAGGGGCCCTGCTCTATTTCCTGTTTCCCAATCCCCCCTCATAGACCCTGTTTGTTTGATAAAGTCCGCCCCTGGGAGGCGGCCAGGGCCCCGCAGGCCCACTGCTTCAGACTAACTCCAGTTATTTCAACTATGCAAATGACCGGCTACGACTAACTGTACAGAAATCAGAGCTCCCCCCCCCCCCCCCCAGATGTCCTTAGCAGAACTGGAAAGAGACTCAGAGAGAGGGAGAGAGCGTGAAAGAGAGAGAGAGGGGGGGGGGGGGGGGGGGGGGGGGGGTGTTCACCTCACAGGGAGTGGAGTCAGTGTCTGTTTCTAAATCTGTCTGTCTTTCTCCAAGATCGTTGCTTTTGTCATTGTTGGCCTTGCGCAACACCTCTTGAGTGGGAAAAAAAAAAATTCTCCTTTGTCCCACTGCACAGGCGCAGCAGGCAGGCAGGCAGGCAGGCAGGCAGGCAGGCATCTGAGAATGCACATATGCGGCGCACACATACACATGCAGCACACTATACACACGCAGCGCGGCGTAAAAAGGTTTTGAGGCACCAAGCCAGCGGCAGAACAAACAAATGTCAAGGCGTGCCGGAGGAGCAGGCTAAATAACACAAGCACAGCCCGCGGCGGCTCACCTCCAAGGTGAGGCACCACCAACAAAACAAATCCCAAAGCGCCTCCTTGCACAGCCCTGTCAGCAGCCACAGTGGTGGAGGAGGATGGGAAAGCGAAGGTGGAGGTGGAGGTGGAGCGAGGGATGGATGGAGGGATGGAGGGAGGGAGGGATGGAATTGTTTTGAGACGGTTGAGATGTTTGCACATGTGTCCGGTGAAGCGAACTCCCTACCCCTGAATAGGCACAGGTGCACAGGGCCGAGCCACACACCTACACCACCCCACACCCACACCCCCACCCCTACACCCCCACCCCTACACCCCCAGTTGGGCGCGGAATCGGACTCCTTTGACAAAAGGACGGAGGAGAAAAGCAGGCCTAGAGCAGAAATGCTTGACTTGAAACTAATTAGCGGAGGAGTCGACGACAGGAATTTGACACTTCTCACTCCTGGGCTCTCTCACACACACACACACACACACACACACGCGCGCACACGCGCACACACACACACACACGCGCACACGCGCACACGCGCACACGCGCACACGCACACACACACCACCCACCTGGCAGAGTAACCCTCCACACGCCCCACCACCACCACCACCACCACTACTACCACCACCTCCTCCCCCTAACCATCTGCTCACAGTAATCCTCCCCCATGCCTTCACCCCAAAAACAGTGAACTGTATCCCTCTCAAAACTTTACCACACACACACACACACACACGCACGCACGCACACGCATGCACGCATACACACATACACACATACACACACATATACACACATATACACGCATACACACACATACACACACATATACACACATATACACACATATATATACACACACACACACACACACACACACACACACACACACACACACACACCACCTTAAAAGAGAGACAGAAAGGAAAGAGAGTAGAGATCAATGTTGGCGTGTGACGCCACTGTGGGTAAAACCGGCTCCTTTGGCTGCAGGGGAGAGACTCATAAATCAGACGGATATATCCTCCACCGTGGGAGACAAAGAAAGCGACACCATCACGGCGAGAGATAAAGACACAAGTGTGTTATTAAAGAGGAGTCGCTTACACTCCTCTGGGGTTTCAGGAGGACATCTCTGATTTTAGCTTCCTGTTTTTTTGGTGTGTTTGCGTGACTTTGTGTGTGGATGCCTGTTTATGTGCATTTACCCATGTCTCTGTGCGTGTGTGTGTGTGTGTGTGTGTGTGAGTAAGTGTGACTACTGTTGTCTGGAAGTTTGTGTGTACACGTCTTTGTGAGCGCAAGTTACAGTGGTGCGTTTGTGCTGTGGGTATGTCACTGTATGAAAGTTTGTATGACTGTGCGTCTGTGATGTACGTATCTCTGTGTATCGCTGTGTGTATCTAATTTGTGGTGTGTGTGTATATGTGTTACTTAGCGTGTTCATTTGTATGATTGTGTGTGTGTTGCATGGGTGCACGTGTGTGTGTGTGTGTGTGTGGGTGTGTGTGTGTGTGTGTAGTGTTTTGTGAGTTTGTGTGTGTTTGTGTGTGTATGTGTGTGTATGTGTGTGTTTCTGAGTGTGTTATGTGACTGTGTGTGTGTGTGTGTGTGTGTGTGTGTGTGTGTGTGTGTGTGTGTGTGTGTGTGTGTGTGTGCATGTGTGTGCATGTGTGTGCATGTGTGTGTGTGTTTTGGCTGCTATGACACAGCTCCGGAGCCGTGTTGATCTAAGGTCTGTCCTCCCAGAGGACAGCTCTGTGCTGTTTGTGCTTACTCTGCATTTCAGCCTGTAATGACACTGCTGCTCCCGCTAACTCCCGCTAACTCCCCTCACGCTCTAGTCAACACACCAGGCCTGCCGGTACAGACACTAGCAGTCTGCTCAACACACTAGACTTGTCATTAAAGACTCTAGCACTCTGGTAAACAAACAGGACTTGTCAGCACAGAAGCTAACCATCTGGTGAACACACTAGACTTTTTCAGTAGAGACGCTCACAGTTTAGCCAACACACTGGAGCTGTCAGCAGATACGCTAGCAACCCTGGCCGACACACTACGCTAATTGTTAGCACAGAAACGTTTTTGTTTTTCTCAGATTCAACAAGCCCCCCCCCCCCAGTTGTCCCCCTAGTTTTATTGCTCATACGTCACACACTGTCCTGGCTCTGTAAACAGGAAACAAACACACTGCACATGGACATAGACCAAGCTGATAACCATCACAGCCAATTAGCTTGCATACATTGTTAGCACGAAAGGAAGTATCTCATGGGATGGGCCAACAATACAGGGACATATTTTAAATGCTTATATCTTGAATTATGTGTAGCATGAGTACCATATGTATTTGTTGTAAAGCTGACATTCAGAAGTTTGTGATACATAGGTTCATTTCTATGGACAACACTCTGGAAGGGAGTTAATGATGTCCTTTATGTGAGAGTAAATTTAGAAATTCAAAAACTCCTGAATGCCAACTTTACAACAAATATTAGTAGTATTTAAAGTATTTAAAACGTGTCCTGTATTTTTGGCCCACCCTGTACTTTAAAAATGTCTTCTACACACACACACACACATATGCATGTATGTTTACACACCTATGTAGAATACATTTAGGCCAGACCTGTTCTCTCACACACACACACACACACACACACACACACACACACACACACGTCTGGGTGGAGAGCTAGACTTCTGACTCATTCATCGGCAGTGAGGCCCAGTGGGGTGAGGGGTGGTGACACACTCATCCTATAGGCACACATCTACACACACACACACACACACACACACACACACACACATTGCGCAACACTGATGAGCTGGAACGTGGGCGCAGGATAATACTTCATACAACATTTCCCGCAAAAAAGTGTGGGAGGGCAATGACAAAGAGCAGCTCAACTTCCCCCTTCTCCACACACACACACACACACACACACACACACACACACAGGTTGTGATCTGGGAGCGGGCCTGGACTAGAGCCATCATGGATGGGTTAGCGGAATCTCTAAAACCTGTTGCTGGTGTTGTTTAGGGACACACCTCCTCCTCCCAGTGAAGACACGGCCCGCTTACTTTACTGGCCTCAGTGACATTTCAGCACAGCACTGCTTTATGAGAGGGAGGGAGAGAGAGAGAGAGAGAGAGAGAGAGAGAGAGAGAGAGAGAGAGAGAGAGAGAGAGAGAGAGAGAGAGAGAGAGAGAGAGAGAGAGAGAGAGCGAGCGAGCAGTTGTGGCCCAGTGATTATACAGTTCTTAAATAACTAAGTCGCTCTGGATAAGAGCGTCAGCTAAGTGTAATGCAATGTAGACTGAGAGAGAGAGAGAGAGAGAGAGAGAGAGAGAGAGAGAGAGAGAGAGAGAGAGAGAGAGAGAGAGAGAGAGAGAGAAAGAAAGCAATAAAGCACGAAAGAAGGTCAAAAAGACCAGCAGCATGGACAGATGATAGATAAGGTAGAGACAGGGAGAGAGGGAGGGAGAGAGAGAGAGAGAGAGAGAGAGAGAGAAAGAGAGGGAAAGAGAGGGAAAGAGAGGGGGGGAGGCAGAGACAGAAAGGCTACTCTCTCTGTCCAGAATATTTAGTCACCATACACTGAACAGTCTACCTGGCCTTGACCATTGCCTTATACTTCTACTCCAACTTCCCCCTTCTCCACATAATGCTCCTGCATAGAGGCCAAAGCCACCAGGAGATCACACCACTTCAGCAGCCCCTATTCCAAGAACCCACAACAGTTTCAGCCACTTCTAGTTTCACTTGATACGCTTCGCTCTTTGATAACCGACCTTCCTGGCTGGCTGAGAGAATGTGTGTGTGTATGTGTGTATCTATGTGTGTATGTGTGTATCTATGTGTGTGTGTGTGTGTGTGTGTGTGTGTGTGTATGTGTGTGGGAGTCATGACACACCCCAGAGAGCTCGCTTTAACAGCAGCACGCTCGGCCTGCTTTGTGTGAGAGGCTGCGGGGGTGGCATTGTGAGGCAGCTGACTGGGAAGTTCAAAGGTGCCGCACCAGGACAGCAGAG
>CM059285.1:17473016-17485516 GCA_030347295.1 Setipinna tenuifilis
TACTGAGCTGACACAGTGAAGAATAACAGACGCGGTGAACACTAACTCTTTCGTAAGGCACACTGGATTGTGGAAATAAGACTGTCAAGGTGGGAACACTTTGTACAAAGCAACTTCATGGAAGTTATTATCTGTCATTACATTCATATTGTCATATATCCCGGTTGTGCAATCAAAGACTAACTCTACAGCTGACTCAATACAACAATTCTATGGAGTTGACTCATTAAGAGAAAGAAGACGTTCTATGGAGTTGATTCATGAAGAGAATGGAACCTTTCTATATCACTGCCCTTCTAAGACAGCTGCTGTCACTCTACACAAATGTACTAGAACTTTCCAGTCATCTTAAAGTCTTACGGTCCACTATGGCACATTCCCCTCAGCGATCACAGTAACATTTAAATTCACTCTAGTTGATTTAGGGGATGATATGCAAAACGGCGTACTGCACAGGGCTATCGTAGTGGTATGCGTGTTTGCTGCCAGGTCACTGAACTCACAACATTGCCACAACCTTCCTCAATCAGTTCCTCTACCAGTAGAGCTTCAGCAACATCAAAACTCTGCGTGCCTCAGCTTTAAATGCAGCATCAGGAATGGCAGTTACAGTTCATTCACATTTCCATAAATCCCAGAGATAGTCTAAATCACAGATGAAAAACACATGTGATGGGGGGGGGGGGGGGGGGGGGGGGGGGGGAGAGAGAGAGGGGCCCCAGAGCAACTGATAAAATAGGGGGAGTGAGGCGTTGGAGAAGGGGCAGGAGGGGGGTTGTGATTCTACCATTGCTTCCTCTACACAACAGTGGAAAAGGACCATAAATCAGTCATTGGTCATGGATCATACATTCAAGACATCGCAATGAGCAATGCAGTGTCTATACCCACAGCAAGTCATAGTAAAACAGCTCGGGCCCTGACGTGGCTAAGAACCGGCAGATCGGTGCCAGATGTGTTCTAATGTAGTAAATTGTTTCCAGGGTACTGTAGGCTACGCAGGAGTATTCTTGCCTATCTATTTTGGACAAATACAAAACCTGGGTCAGTGACCTATTGATAGCCTACAGAAAATATCTCAATACAGTAAAAACAAAAATGCTGGAAATGAGCGGGCGTGGGAGTCTAATCACACCTCAAATCTAGAAGGAAACCTGGTTTTAATCTAGAACATGCGCTAATCTAGATGACAGCAAAAGCCTCAATCCAGTATCCAAATTCACGTCTTTCCATGGCAAACTAGCCATGGAAGATCTAGTTTCAGCCACGGTTACAGAAACGAGGGACAACTTCTGCAAGTTTAGAAACGTTACTGTTTGTCAGGGAGATTATCCTATGTGGAAAACTGGAGTCTGAAGAATCTTTGGGGAAAGTGGCTGTGCCAAAACAAAACATAATTTGTACACAAAAAGAAACGTTTTTTCTTCACGCTGGGAAATTAAAGAGATATAAAGAGTGTTTTAACACACTTACCTGCTTAAAATCGGCGACAAATGTTATGAGTGTGCCATCTGCTTGCTTGTACTCCAAGGTGATGGAGTCTCGCTCACTGTCCGCTTCTAAAACTTCATTAGTGATTTGTCCATCAGGTAAGCGTACACGCACCTTTAATTCTGAGCAAAATCCCAGTGCAATTAAACTTGTCAGCCACAAAAATAAACTTATCCGAACTGAAACCCGTAAAATCCACCTCGCCAACATCACAAATTGTCCAACAAATCGCAGAAGCAAACTTAACTTAGTTCGTAATAAGTTCCAAAAAGACCCCGTAAAAATCACAAAATACCCAACTTCATCTCAATCCGCCAACCTTAGAACACAGCCACAATTCTGTACGCTGTTGGTATATCAGTCGTTGTTTTGTGTCCATACTTTCCAAGTATTGCTGAATACGGCGCATTCTGTAAATGTCCTGGCAAAGACTTTTTCTTTGAGTGAATTAGAACACAGCGCGCCGTGAAAACAATCTCAGATTTTCACTCAACCTCTTATTCAGGAACTTCCTACGGCTCCTTGCGGGTACAGTCGCGGTGTGACACCTCTCCGATTCATTCAAAGAGTTGTGCATGCTGCCTCGGTCTTGCTTTCTGTTTTTCTTCTCAACTTTTTTTCACCTAACACTGAGCCGTCACTTCCTTCGCAATCCCAACTACAGCGCAGTGTTCGCATGGCCTCCGAAGTTTCAGTGGCAGGGATGCCTATCCGCGCACTCTTGTTAACTCTTAAAGGTATAGTGTCCCAATCTGTGTGAGGGCCATGATAAACACAGCAAAGACAGTATACTTGAAAGTAGATTTTAATTTTTATTGTAACGATAACACCCAGGTCCAATAATAATTGTGCAATTTCGTTTCCCTCGATTATTGTAGGCTAATGAAAAAGCTGTAAATTAGGACGTGATATATAGCATCTAATTTACCTGATTTAATATGTAGTCTTCCAAAAATAGTACTGTCATTCTCTTTGGACACAAAATAAACCATCCAAACCAAATTGTACTGTCTTGCATGGTTTGCAAATCCTGGATTTCGTAAAACTCGTTGGATTGAGAAAATAAAACTATCCATGTTGAGAACACTTTGTACAAAACAAGTGCATGTAAGTCATTATCTGTCATTATATTTAGATTGTCGTATATCATGCTTGTGCAAACGGTATCCTTGAAATTCTAACACGGAAAAATTGAATTATCACACAGATCACAGAGATAGTGTTTGATAGATTGATGGATTGCTTTGTCCAAACTTGCTGACAAGTAGTTTTAACAGATGGCTCAGAAAATTGGTGGTTGTGTGAATCCGAGGCCTCCCCCCTCTAAAAAGAAGAACTTCACACTCGTGCTCATGCATATTCCTGCCCTTTTATGATGTCCTGAGGGCAAAGATTGACAATGGCTAGACAAACGGCAGAGCCACACACATTGAGAAACATCTGGAAGCCTTGTAAGTGATCAAAGTGCCACATTAAAGGCAGACTTGACACTGGAGGCCCACATCTTCCATCTCCACCAGGGCTCACCTGAGCGTTGCTCTGCCCAGGTTAGGCAGCTCTCCCTTGGGAAGGCCCCAGGTCAGCCCCTCTAAAAGGACACCACTTGTGGAGCTCCAGTGAGGGGGAAAAACAAACAACAGAGGCAGAGGGCTGGAGCAACAACCAGCAGAGGAGAGGAGAGAAGAGAAGAGAAGAAGAGAGGAAAGGAGAGGAGAGGAGAGGAGAGGAGAGGAGAGGAGAGGAAAGATGAGAAGAGGTGAGGAGAGGAGAGGATAGGAGAAGAGAGGGGGAGGGGTGAAGATGAGATTAGAGAAGAAAAAATGAGAAGGGTAAGGGGGAAGAGAGGAGGAGAGGAAAGGAGAGGAGGGAAGAAAAAAGGAAAGGGGCAAGGGGGGAAGAGGGAGGAAGAGAGAGGAAAAGGAGAAGAAAAGAAATGAGAGGGGATAGGGGAAGGGGGAAGAGAAGAGAAGGAAAGAGAAGAGAAGACAAGAGTAGAGAAGAAAAGAGAAGAGAAGATAAGAGAAGAGAAGAGGAGAGAAGAGAAGAGAAGAGAAGAGGAGAGAAGAGAAGAGAAAAGAAGAGAAGAGAAGAGAAGAGAAGAGGAGAGGAGAGAAGAGAAGAGAAGAGAAGAGAAGAGAAGAGAAGAGAAGAGAAGAGAAGAAAAGAGAAGAGAAGAGAAGAGAAGAGAAGAGAAGAGAAGAGAAGAGAAGAGAAGAGGAGGTTGGTGGTCCACTGGGCAGTGGTACAGAGAGAGCAGAGGGAGACACTGTCTTTGTGCCTGTGCTCACAACCATCACATGAGCAGGAGCCGGTGCCAGTGGTTTTGTTCAGGCTGAGGCAGCCCAGAGTCCTATGGCATGCATGGGGTTTAACCTCATTTAAGAAAGTGTATATTATAATATAATAATATATATTATAATATATTATAATATGTATATACATATACGGTTATTATATAACTGTTAATGTTCTTGTTAAAAGAGTAAAAGTACAAGTAAAAGAAAAAAAAAGAAAAAAAAAACTTAAACTTCAAAAATCAAACAATCTAATCTGATTGGAGGTGCATCATGTTTGGTTTGCTGCTGTTTCTGTTAAACTTTGTAAACAAACATTTCAGAGCAAAGTACAGAGGTACTACGTGAGGCATGCTGGCAAGGCAACGACAGCCAAACGTTTCAGCTATTTAACCACACGCAACACCACGCAAATATGTTTATCATTAATCAAACACTCAACAGTGCATTAATGACTGGCAACAGGAGGATGGCCTTCTTGGCCTAGGTCAGCTTAAGTATAACATGCCATCGCCTCGATCTGGCGCCTTTCCACCCAGGACACGCTCCCCCCACTGCCCCCGGGGCCATCGGCACTCCCTGAGCATGGCAGGGGCCCAGCTGCCCTGCTGAACTCTGTGTGGAGTCGTAAACATGTCGAGTTATTACTATGGAGACTCGCTGGCACATGCAGCTACATGGGCATGCATTCGCAAGGCCTGATGGGATACACAGGCGGGGCTAGACCAATAGGGTGGCTAGCAGTGGGGAGGGTGTGCAAGGGGGGGCAGTGTGGGGGGTGGGGGGTGCTCTTTCATAGACAGGACAGTGGGAAGGGTGTTGAGAAATAGTGAGAGGGTGCTGTTTTATAGCGGAATCTCCACCGTGATTTAGTGCAAGATAAATGCTACACTTTCACTGGCAAACAAAACTCCTGTTTTCCCACATTCTACTTGAGTGGACTTTACATCTCTCTCTTTGTCTTTCCTGTTTGTCTTTTATACACACACACACACACACACACACACACACACACACACACACACACACACACACACACACACACACACACACACACAAACACACACACACACACACACACACACACACACACACACACACACACACACACACACACACACACACACACACACACTGTATATACCTCCATCAGACTCACACCCTCATTCCATATTCATCTGTCACACTTTCTATTTCACAATATAAATGTGTTTGTGGTTCATGACTCATAGAGCAGGAACAATCAGACGCAGGTCACGTGAGCTAGGCTTGGCAAACTCTATTTAGAAAGCACAATCTGTTATTCCAGGTGAAAGCATTTATTTCACTAACAAAGAGCTGGTGCTGTTGGCACTGGGAAAGAGCTACCTGCTGAACTGCTTTCAACTGGTGAGGTGTGGAAAGGGACAAACCATAGTGTTTAACCTAGTGGTAGTGCGGCTTGTCACGAACATATCATTACAGTGTAAAACCTTGTGTGTATTTCTAATATTTTGAGTATGTATATATGGATATGTGTGTGTGTGTGTGTGTGTGTGTAAAGGGGCTTGCATGCATGCATGTGTGTGCAAGTGTGTGTGAATCTGCATGCTTGCATGGGCGTGTGTGTGTGTGTGTGTGTGTGTGTGTGTAAGAGAGTAGATGTGTGTAGGAGAGAGAGAGAGAGAGAGATAGAGAGAGAGAGTGTGTGTGTGTTTGTATGTGTGTGTGTGTGTGTGTGTGAGTGTGTGTGTGTGTGTGTGTGTGTGTGTGTGTGTGTGTGTGTATGTGTGGACTCTCACGTGAGTGCCAGTCATTATGTACAGTGAGCTGATGCAAACGCAGCCTGGCGAGCGTGCAGAGACAGGGCCTGGGTCTGCCTCCACCTCAGCCAGCCATAAGCACCGCCACCCTTCCCTTCCCTTCGTGCCGCGCCACGATTGTGCTAACAGCCAGCCGTGCGGTTTCTGCCCTGCTTCACCCCGCCTCACTCACGTCTCCTTTTTTATGTAAGACAGGCTTGTAGAGACTCGGCCTCCCCAGGAGCCGAGATAACGCTGAGATAGGCTCTGGTGCTCATGCTAATGTCTCTGTCTCGCATGCATTTTCCTCGGCCGTCGGCACGGACTGTAAGTAGATCTGGCCTTGGATCACAACTTGTGCATCAGCTAAAGCATTTAAATGTAATCAGCACATTGCAGACACAGGTCACAAATGGCGGTCTATTGTGGTGGTGCTATTGCAACTTCTTGATAGGCAAAGTTACTTCTTGGCATGAAATTCCCAGCACCCAGCAGCTCTGCTTTTTGAAAATGGAGTTCTTTGAGGTGTCTTTTCCCTCTGAACTGGAGTCAAGAAGAAAACCACTCTGAGCACAGATTCCCCCCTGCCTGGGATAATTGCCTTTATCTGTGTGGTATTTTGGATTAACCCGGCCAGACAGCATGACTCTAACACCACATTCTTCAGTTGGTGGTCTGTGCTGTTGGAGAAGGGTGCTAACGGAGGGGAATTAGAACACCCTACCTACTAGAGGAGAATTTAAGGGGTGACCCTGACAGCATTTGACCCCTGGGGCATAAAGAATGCCAGCCCCCATCCCTTTGCAACTTGGGAAGTGTCCTTTGTCAGGTGATTTAGAGGGGATGTGTGTGTCTGGGGCTGGGGGGTGGGGGGTGGGGGGATATGGGTGGCTGGCTTGACTAAAGGACGGGTACCAGATTCCTTCTCCTCCCCACCCACCCACTCCATGGTGCAGATGGAGAAGTCTTTTCACCACAGAGAAGGAAGTGTTTACTCTGGGGAAGCCAATCTGAATGGCTCCTCTCTAAACAAACATAAGATAGTGCTGCCTGTCTGCTCTCACCTGGCCAACAGATTGCTTCTTTAAAGCATTATAGACACTAGGCCTTCATTACACATACAGATTGTATGATTTTATGTAAGGATTGTAGATTTAAATCTAGGGATCTAGCGCTTTTGTTTGAATTGACAGGGACATAAACACAGAGTAATTCTGATCCAGTGCACTACTTCTTGGAACACTGTATTAGAGATAGTACACCCAAATCTCTTAGTCTCTGTATTGTGATTAAAGCTGATTTTATTTCACGGTTTGCTGTTTTAATAGAGTTGGCTATCATGACCTTTTTTTTCTCGCTGTTGTAGACAGTTTGGCTTTGTCTTCTATACTTCTTTGCTCAATAAGAAATCCTAATCCCCAAAACCAAACAGCAGAGTTGTTGGAGACAGTCCTTATTAAAAAAATAAAATGTTAAGTGAGTGCAATCCAGCAGATCCAGGAAATTATCACTGTATGTCTGAAGCAACAGGGACTTGCAATGTCGTAAAATCAACCCCGGCTGTTTGTTTATTAGACAACAACACTGACCACTAAGTGGCTGAAATGGCATCATCCCTTTGACTGTGGCCCTGCTTGTTTCTGAGAACCGAGGCTTCTGGGAAGGCCAGCCCCATGAGGACTGAAATGGCACGATGGCGTTCCCTACAGCACTCCTACAGTCTTCACATTTAGCAACCCCTCTTTCATCAGTTGCTTGGGCTCCAGACTATAAAAACAGGAATTCTGTTGAGCTCTATCCCCCCTCTGAGCCTCCCCAATAGGAGCGCACAGCCTTGGTGTCTGGCCCTTGGTGACAGAGTGGACAGCCCCTGAGAGGGAAAGAGAGAGAGAGCATGCTGACCTTTTCCTGATGGATGCTGTGCCCTAACTCTTCGTTTGTTTAAGAGGGTAGGAGGCTGCTTTTAATGAGAACCCTGGTGCTAGGAAAGATGGGATCATGGGGACAACTAACAGCACTGGACACTAAAGGGCAGCCTCTTCTTCCCACCCTAGCAAAACATGTACAACAAGCTCTTAGTATCCAAATCAAAAGGTTTCACATTTGGCCTTGTTTGGAACAGAAAATAGGGTGTGCACCAGTAGATATATTTACAACCAGACCGGTTTCAAATTGGACAAAAGTTCCTATCAAGAACCCTTGACATGAACTGGAACCTTCATGTGTTCTTTTCTGCACAGGAACCTGTGAAGGCTCTGGGCCTAGTTGATTCCTTGAGACAGCGCTGCAGTAAGACACCCTCACGCTCTCTGGCTACATACCGTGGACTGATCTCTACTCCAGACAGATGCGAGGCCTGGAGGAAGCAGCGAGAAGGGGGGGTGAGGGGGCCGTGTGAGTCAGGGGGAAGGGGAGGGGGGGTTACTGGCCATATTTATATAAGCGGCTCCGCTGAAGTTTTCAGCTGAAGTTTGCGTTCCAAGTGTTGGAGTCGTCGGGCGGCTGCCAGCCCAGTCTGAGGAGCAGGCCTTGTGCTGTCTGGCAGCCATGGAGCTGACATATCCCCTTACATGAGGGGGTTCCGTCAGTAGCTTTCAGGCCCACACTTCCCCCCCCTTTTACACACACACACACACACACACACACACACACACACACACACACACACACACAAAGCCACTTGCACACATCTCCCTTCCTACATACACAGACACTGCATATACACATAGTCGCATGCACACACAGACACAGACACACACACACACACACACACACCGACACACACACACACACACACACAAAGCCCCCTTGCACACATTGCCCCCCCTACGTACACAGACACTGCACATACACACAGCTGTTTCTACACACACACAGCTGTTCCTTCCTACACACACACACACACACACACACACACACATATGAACCCCATGGAGCACAGGCCCAGATGGAGAAAAGGATGCAGGCAGAACCGTCTGAAAGGGGCTTGAAAAAGACTTTAAAAGGAGTTCAGGGGGGAAAAAGCAAAGGATGAAAGACCTGTGCTCATGCTGTGCGTCCGTAAAAAGTTCTGACCCAGATGTTGTCATGGAGATCTTTCTGGACCATGGCTGGACCTGGTGTCTCTGTGGCACGTGGTGGGGAGGGGGGTATATGTGGGTGGACTGGGTTAGAGCAGCTCCAACCTGACCACATCTGCACAGCACATGTGAGAGCAACTCGCGATTGGACCAGACCGGACCGGACCGGAACCACTGCATTGGGCAAGCAGCCAGGCTTAATCTGCCTCCAGAATAGAAATTGTGACTTTATGTGTGTGTGTGTGTATGTGTGTGTGTGTGTGTGTGTGTGTGTGTGTGTGTGAGAGAGAGAGAGAGAGAGAGAGAGAGAGAGAGAGAGAGAGAGATAGTGTGTGTGTGTGTGTGTGTGTGTAAGAGAGAGAGAGAAAGAGAGAGAGACAGAGAGTAAGAGACGAAGAGAGAGAGAGGTGTGTGTGTGTGTGTGTGTGTGTGTGTGTGTGTGTGTGTTTCTGTGTGGTGTTTGACTCCAGCATAAAAAATAAAACCAGCAGGACAATGTTTCTGTGGATCTCTCCGTGGCTCCAGGGCTGTGAGCCTACGCCTTTTCCTCCAAATATGCAATCAGATCATCCCCACTCCAGCAGACGGCATGCTGTTCTCATTTCAATGCCAATTTGGATCGTCCAAACACAGTCAGACAGACAGACGACACATGCACTGTTTAGCCTGCACGTTTTTGGGGGTATGGGTGCCATTCTCCAACACGCAGTATGGATAATGCTGAGCAGACTTCAAGGAGGACACAATGGAAAAAGGAACGAGTGCAGACACAATGGCTGAGCCACAGGCAGGAGTGCTGTCATGTGGCCACGGGCCTGCCAGCTGTAATACTTCACAGTGCTGTCATGTGCCGACCAACTACAGTTGTGCTGGAAGGGGTTTTCAGACCCTTTACTCAAGTAAAATTACTAAGACAGTGTTATGTAAAACAAAAAAAATTCTTCCATTACGAGAAAAAAAGTCCTGTGTGAAAATGCCTGTACACATTACACACACAAAAAAAGTACTGTTGACAAAATGAAATGTGGTGGAAAAAAATTAGTGGTGTAACAAAAATAGTTCTGGTTATATTCCTCTGACTAATATACTCAATTTGAATTTCATGAATTCAATAAGTGAACTGTAATTATTAAATACTCAATGTGTTACTACTCAAGTAGTTACTGGAGGTGGGGATTGTTACTTGCATGTGTTTGTGTGTGTGTGTGTGTGTGTGTATGTGTGTGTGTGTGTGTGTGTGTGTGTGTGTGTGTGTGTGTTTGTCTGTCTACCTGCCTGCTGTCTGTCTCTGTGATTGTGTGTGTTTTGGGTCATTTGTAGGTTTGCTGAGATCATTTAACAGTGGCATTTAGACAACCATGCATCTCAAACAGAACCCTTGGATTCCACTCCATGGAAATTCCCTTTGCGGAGGGTAAGGGGGAGAAGAGAAGAGAGAAAGGAAAAAAAAACTCTTTTCAGATTACAAAAATAAACAAACCTGTTTGGACGCATCCTGAGACAGAGCTCAACTGCAGGAGTGGCTTTCTGTCAGACCCGAATGCGAGATGAAAGCATATCCCTCCTTAAACACCCTGGCAGACATGCTAGTTATCTCTTCTCACAATGAGACCAAACACTTACTGCGTAATAGCTGCTGCTATCACATCAGTCAGGTCGCTGCACTCTAGCTGGCACTGTTACAGCAGTCAGCATGTGTTGTCATTGGTGCTAACACTCACTGGCACTACAGTTAGTGCTACTGTTAATGTTAGCTACACTCTAAAAAATAAAGATGCTTAAATGGTTCTTTAAATCTCTGGATGGCTTCATGAAGAGTGAGAACTCTGTGTTGAACTATTACATTATGGTTCTTCACATTAATAATGGTTCTTCAGAGCCTCAGATCATAATGGGCTATGCTACGTCATATTGGCGTCAAATGGTTCTTTGAAGAACTGTTGCTTTGACAGTTCTTTAAAGCACTGAAACAGGTTCTTTCATGGCATCGCTCAGAAGAACCGGTACTGGACCCATTATTTTTGAGAGTGTATAACTGACACTATCCCAGCATTCTGCACACGCTAGCTGGCGCTAGCACAGGCATCGCTGTCATTATTACAGCTGTTGGCACACTTTAACCGCTGCCATTTAACTCATTTCAATGGGATGAGCTGGTATATAGGGCCAGAGAAGCTTACTTGGGCAGGCAGGTGCAAGTCTGTTTCAGGACTTGTTAAGTAAAAAGGATTATTTAAACTTACCTTGATGACAGTGACGAGCATTTTAGTATTACGCTAAGACAACGTAGACCTAATCTTAGCAATTTTGTCTAGATAGTAAAAGACAGTTATGGTGACAGCATTGCCAATTGTCAGAAGGGTTAGATTAAGGTCAAAGGGAACACCAAGGTTTTTAATAGTTGGCCTCATCAATTTTAACAGTTTCTCAAACGTTAGCTTGTCTCACTATGAGAAGCTGTATTAGCATTTTAAAAGTAAGAAGGTCTCACAAAACTATTTCTTAACTTCCAACAGGCATTCCCGTAACTTTAAAAGCTGACAGTGGTCATTTTGAAGCTCAGGAACATAAAATTGTGTGTCATCAGCCTAACAATGAACCACCACACAAAGACACCTGGGGTACATCGAATCTTACAGCACACAGTCCAGAGCTGGTGTTTAAAGAAAACATGTCAAGTTCTGTTCAATAAGAGCAACACCAACAGAGGACTGTCCCTGATCCCTGATGTATTTTATTTCCTGTGGTTAAGAAGTATAGTATGGTCAGCTGTGTTAAAAGCTACTCTAAAGTCAAGAAGCAGACAAGTAATACGTCATAAGTGACTCCGGTCAAGGCTGTTTCCCAAGATCAGAAGCCAGACGGACATTTTTCAAATAAGCTATTAAAAGACCAATGAGCTGTGAGCTGTTCTGCAACAACCACTCCAGAACTGAAGAGTAGGTTGGACACTAGTCTATAATTTTGCATGACTTGTGGACCCATACTGGGCTTTTTAAGTAGTGGTGCAATGTCTGCTAATTTTAAAGCTGCTGATACAGTGCCAAGTTCAAGTGACTAGTTAATATAGTGAGGAGAAAGGAGTTTAAATGAACACGGCATTACTACCAGAGCAGCTGCTGGTGCTACCACAGCAATAGCTAATGCTATTACGGCAGTCAGTACAATCTAGATGCCGCTATCATAGCACTCAGTGGCTCTATTTAAGCAGTTGGCATGCTAAAGCTAACAATATAATAGCAGCTGCTAGTGCTAACTCAGCAGTAGATAGCACCAGTACAGCAGCTAGTGCATGCTTGGGAACTGAGCTCTCTTTTCTGAGAAGGTTCACAACATGAGGGCTTTTCATCAGCCAAGAAATGAGCACACATCTGCAAGCATTTCACACACACTAGCATGACAGTTGTGAATATGAACAGCCACTGCTATTGTTATTATTATCATTATGGTCTGCGTCTGCGTCGTCGTCGTCGTCGTCGTCGTCGTCATCATCATCATCATCATCATCATCATCATCATCATCATCATCATCATCATCATCATCATCCGACAGGAGGGCAGGCAGGCTTTATGTCAGAGTCAGACGATACCTATCAATTTGCAGTGTTTCCATACAGTGGAGACTAGACTGTACTGTACTCCCTGCCGCTCAGAGCAAAGGGCTTTGCGGTCTCCTGCCTGCCTGCCAAGGATCTGCTGCAAACGATCAGGTGCCATTGATTAAAACCTTCTCATAAGCCATTCTAGGCAAGGCCATCTGTTAGGGAGAGAGAGAGAGAGAGAGAGAGAAAAGAAAGAAAGAAAGAAAGAAGGAGTGGGCTGGGGGTTGTGGGGAGACCAAGCTGAGGAGACAC
>CM059285.1:17488016-17498016 GCA_030347295.1 Setipinna tenuifilis
AGCAGTTTATCAGACAGTGTGTGGGAGCCTTTGTTCAGTTCTGCTTTATAAAAAGCAAAACTGAGTATTTTCAAGTGCAGAGTCTTCAACACCACCACCATCTTTACACAAAATATAGATATTTGTCTTGTCACAGCGCCATCTTTCCACAACGCTGACATCACGGACAGCTCAAGGACAGACATTAAGGGGGAATTCAAACACAGCATAATCTATTTTGTCTGCCTCAGTGTCTCAGGGACCCACACATGAGTGCTGCCTGCAGCCTGACCAGGTCAGCATGCTCCGCACATTCTCCAGATGTGAGCTACTCTCTAAGCTGCTCCAGTGTGGGAAACCGGAGTCTAATGTACTTCGCTTTAATTCCTGCCACATCACAAACTCTCTGATGGCATGTGTGAGGGAAAACAAATGGTGTAATGGTTTTGTCAGTCTGGGCTAAAAGTCTAGCCTTGCATGCATCATGCTTGGGAATCCATAAAAAAATCCTGCTGTATATATCTTAGTGATCTGTGCTATTTATTCCTTATCATTAGGAAATAATCCATGATCCATAACAGATCCATGTCATGACAGATGTTTGTGAGGCCTAGAGACCGCCTGTTTCCGTTTCTGCTGAGCTGAGCAGACTGCAAAACTGTTGCGATGAGATGAGGCAGAAGTTTTGATAAGCGCGGCCCTGGAAACAGTGTTTTGTGCAAACATAAAGCTTCCCGTCCTAAATCAGCGTGCAGACATGTTTGGCCTGCATGCGGGGTGTTGTAACATAAATTGAAGATGGAGGAGAAACATACGCTATGCTGGCACTTCAGGAAATACACACACACGCACGCACACACACACACACACACACACGGAATGAATCTGGCTTTTGCAAAAAGCACTGATGGAAAGATGGGGTCAACGTTGCAACAGAGCTATCTGAGACTTACCCTCATCTCCGAGACATTACTTGTTTGGAAACATGTCTTGTCTCAGTACGTGACCAGGTGATCATGGCTTGTCTTTCGCTCCCTGTTCTTTTGTTCTGCTTTTGGACATGATGTTCCTGGATGATCCTTGTTGCTGCCTTCCTCTTTCCTCTGGGGCCTCAGGAGTGTGTGTGTGTGTGTGTGTGTGTGTGTGTGTGTGTGTGTGTGTGTGTGTGTGTGAGGAGAACACATACATGGATACCACACACAGGCCAGGTGTGAGACCAAATCAGAGGGACTTTATTGTGTGAGGTCCATGAGTTTTCCCACGGACAGAAAGGCAGATACACACACACACACACACACACACACACACACACAGACATGAGTCTATGAGCTTCGTCCTCACAAGAGAACTCACATGTTAAATGGACTGTGGTTTTCTTGCAACAAAAGAACCTTCTCTTCACGCCCACAGACCAGTTCACAGGAAGAGAAGCGGATAACACTTCAAGACTACACACACACACACAAACACACACACACACACACACACACACACACACACACATACACACACACACACACACACACACACACACACACACACACACACACACACACACACAGGAAGAGAGGTGGATAAATTCCCAAGTCCACTCCCACCCCCCTTCAGAGATCCTGCAGACCTTTGGTCATTCCTGTCTAAGGGGGTGTAGGCCGGGCTGGAGTCTCTATCACTGTAAAATAACTCAGCAGTTCAGCTGAAAAACTTTAAATACTGATCCCAGTGCTCCCTCACCACACGTACTGTGTTACAAACTGAAAAAAATATAGAATGGGAACACTGGACCATTAATCTGTGAGTCTCATTAATCAGTGGTCCATTAGGCGTTCCTGGTGCCATGAGGGAAAGGTTTCCAGAAAGATCCACCAGTCCAAGCGCAGTCTGTTACTGAGCTGCAATGCTTATACATCTGGCTGACTCAACACTTGCACATTTCAGAGTGTTTAGGTCAAATTCAGGCCAGTTGAGTTTGGTAGAGACTGTCTGTTGGAGATGAGTGGTGTGTGTGTGTGTGTGTGTGTGTGGTGTATGTGTGTGTGTGTGTGTGTGTGGGGGGGGGGGGGGGGGTCTGGTGGTCTAGGAAGAGGAGAGAGACCCAGCTGTGCAGAACAGGAATCTGGAGGAGTCCTCACAGCAGATGCCCTTAGAGCAGGGGCCTCATCACACACACACACACACACACACACACACACACACACACATACATACACACACACACACACACACACACAGACACACAGACACACACACACACACACGCACACACACATGCACACACACATACATACACACACACACAGACACACACACACACACACACACACACACACACACACACACACACACACACACAGAAAGCCAAAAAAGAAAACACAACCAAGAGAAGATGGTGAGTGACTCAGACAGACATATGCACTCAATACAAATATTTGACTCTTTTGCACATTTTTTAGCATTGACAAATTTCCACAGTACATCTACATCTTTTTTTACTTTCTGTGTTTAATACAGCACATGGAGGAATTTCTATCTACAGAAAAAAACACAAGTTGCCTTACTGAGAGTAGTCTAAGGTTTCTTATCCGTGTGTGAGGGCATGTTGTCTTGCGTGTAAGTGTGTGTGTGTGTGTGTGTGTGTGTGTGTGTGTGTGTGTGTGTGTGTCTGTGTGTCTATCTCAAGGCTTTTGTGTGATGTCTAAAGGCAAAGTTTGGTCCCACTGCAAGATTTATGTGGGGAGTTGTGTGAGCAAGTTCTGCATTATGCATTTGACTTTGGGACAAATGAAGCATCATTTCAAAAATGTGTCTTGGCAATCAAGGACAAAAAAAAAACTGCCAACAAGAGAAAGTTAGACCTCCCTGAAATATGGCTGAACTATGTCTGCCTGACCAACACTATTTTTCACATTACTAGATGTCACTAAACTCTTAGTTGTTTGCATATGTGTATGTGTGTGTGTGTGTGTCACTAAAGTCTTAGTTGTTTGCATGTGTGTGTGTCACTAAACTTTTGTTTGTGTGTGTGTGTGTGTGTGTGTGTGTGTGTGTGTGTGTGTGTGTGTGTGTGTGTGTGTGTGTATGTGTGTGTGTGTCAGACCTCATGTCTCTCTCAAACACATCCACACCAGGTGATTCCTAGATGTCAAAAGAAAGACATTCATCCAGAAACTCATCTTCCTCATGCTCTCAGGAATTAAAGCAGGAAATTACAAAGGAAATGAAGATTAGCTGTTTAATGAACAAAATTGACTGAGTCAGAAGAGGTAATTTAGGGCTAAGAGACTAAAACATTATATATAATTGTGAGAAACAGATACCTCACAGGATTAATGAAACCATCAACCTACCATTGTCTTCTGTATGACAGAAAGTGAGAGTCTTTTGTGTGTGTGTGCGTGTGGTGGGGGGAGGTTTAGAGAGGGAGAGAGAAAGAGATGTGTGTGTGTGTGTGTGTGTGTGTGTGTGTGTGTGTGTATGTGTGTGTGTGTGTAAGAAGACAGAGAGAGAGAGATGTGTGTGTGAGAGAGAGAGAGAAAGAAAGGGAGAGAGAGAGAGAGACAGAGACCTCACATTACATTCAAGCACAGCCACAATGGTGCCTTAATGTTCCTTTTCGTTGGTCTGCGTCTGTTATCTCTTGTTATCTTTTTCAGAAATAGCAGGAAGGAATGCTGTGTCACCACAACCACCCACCGCTAGTGGAAAAAAAAATCCCATAAAAGTAGCAGATACACACCAGAAGGTTTCATTAAAGATGAATAAAATCATACAGTGATTTACTGCACACAGCTACAGTATATACAAACCTCAGTCATGTTAAAGGATGAGTGGGTAGCAGGGGAAAGTGCACAGGGTTCATGAAGGCATAAAGATATATACGGTAACTATATATACAGTATGTCACAAAAGTGAGTACACCGCTAACATTTTTGCACTTTTTTATTACATCTTTCCATGGGAGAAGTCTAAAGATATAATACTTTTCTACAACGTAAAGTAGGCAGTGTACAGCTTATGTAACAGTGCAAATTTGCTGTTCCCTCAAAATAACTCAACACACAACCATTAAAGTCTAAACCACTGTCAACAAAAGTGAGTACACCCCTAAGTGAAAATGTCCAAATTGTGCCCAATTAGCCGTTTTTCCTCCCTGGTGTCATGTAATCCATTCATGTTACAAGGTCTCCCATGGAAAGATATAATAAAAAAAGTACAAAGATGTTAGGGGTGTACTCACTTTTGTGACATACTGTATATCATTGAGGGCTTCCCTACACCACTGACAGAGGGGAAATGTGTGGAAGGGGAGAGAGTAGGCCAGAGTATGGGGTAAGTGGTGCCCATGCGGAAGCATTATAATATGCCACAGAACTACTCCTGTCAGAGTTGACCAGACCATGGTCTGACACATGCTGGATGGTCCCATGATCAGGGCCGAACTAGTCCAAATCAGGGTCACAGAACAGGGCCAAACTAGTCCAAATCAGGGTCACAGAACAGGGCCAAACTAGTCCAAATCAGGGACACAGAACAGGGCCAAACTAGTCCAAATCAGGGTCACAGAACAGGGCCGAACTAGTCCAAATCAGGGACACAGAACAGGGCCAAACTAGTCCAAATCAGGGCCAAAGAACAGGGCCAAACTAGTCCAAATCAGGGCCAAACTACTTTCAGCAGATGTCTGACTCAGGAATGTGGTGAAGCCGAATCAATTTCAAATCTAGCCCAAATCAGGGTCATATACTGTAGGTCCAAGTCAGTCTTAGGACTAGTCCAAATCTGTCTCGGTAAAGGGCCAGTTAACATCTGTCTGGATGCTCAGGGACTCCTTAAAAGAAAAGGAATTTAACTACTGACTGCAAACAGCTTAAGTTGTAAATAGTGAGAAAAACAACATAAAAGTCACTGATGAACCAGTGGACTATATGCATTTCTCATTTTTATACATGTGTGTGTGTGTGTGTGTGTGTGTGTGTGTGTTAGTGTGTGTATGTGTGTGTGTGTGTGTGTGAGACAGATCAGCTCTCTCCTCTGCGTAAAAAGAGGAGGAGTGTGGTGGAGCCACAGCTTTACGTCCTAATTACAAAAGCAGAAGGCCTGCTCTCTTAAAGCACAAAATGAAATATGGCTGATGAGAAAGCCATCTCATCTCATAAGCTGACTCCATTTGCCCAGACTGGTCTGGTCGTACGTATCCCCACCAAAGCAGCACAATGCGGGAGATTAAATCAGCTCAGATTAACATTCCACGCAGTTTATCACTCACACACACACTTTCTCTGACAAACAAAGGGTTCCGCAGCAGATAATGGCGGATAAAAGGAGGGAAGGTTTTTTTGTAAGGTCAAATTACTGCGGGCTTAGCTTCAACAACACACACACACACACACACACACACACACACACACACACACACCGGCGTTTCTCAAAGACGACACTCTGCCAATTAGATTTATAAACGTACTTGTGGTTTGAGTGAAACTTTATATGGTGTTTTTGTAAGACGAATTACATCTGGGGAAAAAAAAAATTGTACAATTAAAACGTCCTTTGCTATAGTTAAATGGTTTAATACATTTTAATACAGTTTTGCCAACCATTTACATATGTGTGTATACCTGGTATGTATAGACAGGGCTTAGGAATAAATTATTACATATATCAGAGTAAAAAAATGTAACTAAAGTAAATGTAATAAATTAGTTCAAAATGTTGTGATTAAAAATGGCTTACATTTGATGACATTATATACAACAAGCAGCGCCTGAACTTTTGTCCTGTGTGATTGGTTATCTGTGGTCTTGTGACCTTACAAGGTCATGGGTTTCTCCTTTGTTTTTTGGGCAACATTTGTGGAGTACACAGCAAGTCCAATGGTTGTTGTTTGGATGCTTGATATCCTGTAAACACGTTTGAGATTTGTACTGCTTGCTGTGGCTAATTGGTGTTGAATAAAAAGTCACCAACTACCTCCAACATCATGAATATACATGAATCTTTACAAATAGGCCTATATAAGATTAATTCGAGTGCTTTGTTTTAGCCAGTTGTGCAATACTGCTGTTCTTTTGGCAGAATGTGCTTAAGCTCTGAGTGTTGCTTTTGATTGGATTTGGGTTCTGAGTATTGTTCTTGCCTGTTTTATTTGTTGGTGTTGTAAGTGTTGTTTTTTGATTGTTTTTTTTTAGGTTATGTCTCTTGCTTTTGATTGGTTTTCTCATTTGACTTTGCACCTCCTGTCATGGACATGTCTGACGAGAATAAACAAAACAAAAAAATACGCTTCACCTACTAACTGAGATATGAAAAAGAGCTGCAGAGTCGATCTGACATACAAGGCTGTATTTTCCTATTTACCTGAGCCACCCACTAGCGCAGAGTGACTGTAAATCATTTTTAGCAGGTTTTTATTTGTTGTAATTCATCCCTTTAAAAGTGCAGGCGGCCCTCACTGCTGACAACAACCCCCAGATTTGGAGAGTCTCCAGGAACTAAGCTAACTATAGGTTTGCCTATGGTTGCCATGACAGCCTCTAAACCAGCCATTACTTCTTAAGGATACAACACACTAGAAGCTCTGTTTCCCACACAATTTTATTGTTGAGTTTAACAACTCACTACACATCTTTTGTTTCTGTTGTTGTAAAGAAGTGTTTAAGACTCATTCTAAATCTTTTATTCAGGTGAAGTCATAGCTGTTCATAATCAAACTACAAAAATCAACAAACAGTATGGGCATGCTGGTACATGAGCATGTTGTGATATGAAAAGTATTAAAATAAAAACCATCCACACATTCTTGGTAAAGCGAAACGCATCAGGCTGTCATGTCAGCTCCATAAAGACAACAGTGAATCACAACTATTTACAGTGACTACTGAGAGCTTCATTCATGTCACTCACCACTGGAGATTAGAACTGTGGGTTTCTCTCATTGTATATGTCTGTATATCTGTGTGTGTGTGTGTGTGTGTGTGTGTGTGTGTGTGTGTGTGTGTGTGTGTGTGTTTTGGATTTTGTAATTGCATGTAAGTGTGAGTGTGTGTGAGTGCACAGGTGTGTGTCTTTCTGTATATTTACCTTTGTGACTGCCTGTCTGTCTATCTTTCTGCATGTGTGTGTCTTTTTGAATGTGTATGTATGTATGTCTTCATATGCAGATCAATTAAACATGTCACACATCACACGTCACACTACCAGTATGTATGTCCCCCAACCCCATGTAGGGAGGTGTGTGTTTCTACTCTTTTCACAAAAAAAACTCAACATCTTTGGTGTTGGAAGAAAAGAGTTACAGGTACAGCGCTAGGTCCAGGGCCCGAAATCTCCAGCTACTTAAACTTATTCCAATCAAAGAGAGGAAACACTTGTGTAGTGTTAAACACATAGCACACAAGTGCATGTGCCAAAGGATAAGCCTACTTCTATTATCAGAACAGGTTGTTTTAATAGTGCTGGTAGAAAGAGACAGTTTTCAGCCCCTGTTTAACATGATTTCAAGAGGGCTCCAAGGAAAGAAGCTACTTCAACCAACACGACAGAAAATAAAAGTAAAAGCTCTATTGAAAACTGACGTCATCTATTCTGCATTTAAGTCAATGCCTTAGGAAAGATAGTCTCATAAACCAAGTTGGCTAAAAAAGTGCACATACTTATTGTCCACACACATTTATTTCACTGAGTTTTACTGGAAAAAAAATGATTTTGTCTGATTGTGGTCTAATTTGAGAAGTCTCGTAAGGGTCATGGATGCTGATTTTAGGAATCCGACAGTTTAACCTGCCTTATGTGCAACAGCTAAGCTAAGCTAAGCGGTGAAGAAGCCCCATCCCTGTGTCTGTGTCCTCATCCTAACAGAGACATCTTTCTCTTTGGCACATGAATGGGTGGGTGGGCGGGAGTGTAAACGTGTCATAAAACTGATGTAAGCTAAACAAACATTTAATTTCTTCTCGCCCCCCTCCTCCTCCCCCCCTCTACCCCCCCCCCCCTCCTCCCTGCCCCCCTGCCCTCCCCCACTTTAATTAGCACCCTGGGTGGCACTGGGTTGCCAAACAAGGCCCCTGTTGGAACAGGCTCCTGTGACAGCCCTGAGCGGTGGTGCTGCTTTATGGCTGTCTTAATTAACAGGCAGAGGGATGGCCAGGGATGAGAGCATGCAAAAGGCACTCGCTCCTCAGCAGCACCACCACCACCGTGTGCAAGAAACCCCCCCTCGTCTCTTTACCGAATGCCACACGCGTGTACTAACAGCTGCTCTCATCCTCTTGCTTTCTCTTGGCCCTGGTAAATAAAGTGTAATCATGTAACCTGCCTCAAATACTTCACTCTGATTTATTTTGTTAGGTTAGGAAAGATTTAGTTTGGGAAGTGATTAAATAATTCAAATAAATATAAATAGGTGACTGTGCGCCACCTCAATACTGTACATAATCTGTAGGAACATAACCGGCGAAATAATATGAGCTTGGTCAATACTTAACATTACACATGTTATATGGTGAACACAATGGCAATTTGTAAGTGAAATACATGTAAAGTTGCTGTAAAAAAATAAAATACATAGACATTCGGCAAAAACAATGTAAAAAAAAAAATCATACACTTTGATTCAACATTTGAAAAATGTAAAGGTAGATCAAGTGAAAGTTAGGCACCTCAGTTACATGACAGATCAGGATTTTATATTTGTCTAAAACAACCTCATCAAAACATGATACACGTAGACTTATATGGTTGCTACTAAAACATGGCATCAATGAACCTAAGCTAGTCACACAGTTATGCAGAGACAGTGAAGGATTTTTAAATGGTGTAAAAAAGAGGAAGGTTTCCACAAATTATTTTAGAGGTCCAGTGGCAGAGCAAACCAGATCAAGGAGAGGTCAGAGGTCAAAGAGAGGTCAAAGAGAGGAGATGCCCAGAGGGGAGTGTGGGTCTTCACCGGCCTGGGATGCCCGTTTAAGATAGCACTTCCTTCAGGCTTGTTCTGGTACAAGGCTAAAGTCCTAAAAGGACAACCGTTTTGCACTTTGGAATCGAAAGAGAAACCGAGATCCCTGAAACAAAGGAGGGACAAGTGTCAGGAATAAAGCTCTGTAAAATGTTGTGCATGTCATAGGGTGTTGCATGAACAACAAACTCAAGACCAGTGGTGAAAGACATTGCCAATCCACCTTAGAAAAAAAACAAAACATTGAAAAGAAATCTGTTAGCACACAATACAAGGAGAGAAACTCTGTGATAACTGCATAATCAAACACACCCAAAACACACACACACACAAACACACACATTAATCTGGTATCTTTGTGACAGCCCAAATATTCCCACAGACTATTAACAGCTTTGAAAGGCAATATGCCTGTAGCTAAAGCTTCTCGTTTTATTGGTATAATAAAATCTAGTATACAGGTTCCAAAACTCACTGAAGCGGTGCGATTTGTGTCTCACAGCAGTAAGAATTAAAAGGGGTCATGCTATGTTTCCACTGCAGCCCAAATCCTTTGTTTTTTTGGCATATTGTGCAGTGATCAGATCGGCTCTTAACTGCATGCACCTGGATTGGCACTTAAAAGACACAGAGGACAGGAGCTGTTTGTGTAGAGTTGCAAAAGGCTGAAAAAGGAAAATCCTTTTTGAGTGGTTTGGCTGCTCAGACAGAGTTGCATTTGTAAAAAAAATCCAATTGGAATCACATTTGAATCCACCTCTGTATGTGGATTGAATCGTTTCATGTGGTTTTTCTGCTGCATGGGCCACCCAAAAGCTTGATAAAAATCTAGATATGCTACAATTTGGGATTGGGTTGGCAGTGTAAATGCTGGCAGTGAGGCAGCCGAATGAACCAAAACAAGTACAAATATCACAGACACACATTTATCCACGGTTCACCTGTTCCACCTACACTCGGCTGCGTCACAGTCACTGGCAATTGCCATCCTGTTTCATTCTGCTAAATGCTAAATACTGCATGCATCTGTTCACTTCACGGCTCAATTAATGGTAATTGTGCAAAAAC
>CM059285.1:17505516-17628016 GCA_030347295.1 Setipinna tenuifilis
CACGGTCCAGTCACCCTATCCCAGAGTCAGTGCCAGAGTCTTACCTCATTGTGTTCCCAGTGCCAAACATCAAAGGTGGGCTTCTTCAGGGCCTCAATGGTCTCCTGGGAAAGTGTGTACTACAGAGGGGAGGACAGCAAATGCCAAGCTGTGACCTTGGAAAAACTCACTAGCTGCTACGTACATATCTGCCAATACAAATCCTACACCAATGCTAAGCTAACAAAAAACAAATGCAAGCCTCACAGACAGCTGACACAAAGCACTCATGGACCTAACAGAAAGCTAACAGCAACCGTACACAAAGCCATACTTAGCATCAAGTGAACACAGACCAACTTAAAGCTAACACTAACCTAATGTCAAGCTAACATGGCACAAAGTCAATAAGAAGTCCCATACCTTTGGATAGCTGGGGACATCACGGCGAGGGGTCAACTTTTTGCCATCATCTGTGAAGTTGTACCTACATGGACAGTTCACCCTGACGCAAAAAGCACAAAGCATGATTGTTTTTATTACAGCATGCTTCCTCTTAGTCTCACCTTAGTCCAGGGGGTGTATTTAAAGTAGCTGGTTTAGTGGCTAGTGAAATGGTAAACCCTCCTCTAAAAGTGTAATAGTCTAAAAGAAGTGTTGTGGCCTCAGTCCCATAGCAAAACAAACCCAAGGCTCTTCAGTTAGGAGATTTAGTAGCCCAGAGTTATCAAACCATGGTGTGTGTCTGAGTATGTGTTTGGATGCAAATGGTGTTGCAGATGTTGTTGGCCTTGTTGATGTTGTTGTTGATATACTTGTTGACGTTGTTTGTGGTGTTGCTGATGTTGTTGGTGCGTACCTTCCGCCTCCTCTGGAGGACATCTCATCACGGAGCTTCTTGAGGTCATTCTTGCACTTTTCAATCTCTACCACCTTCAGACCTTCCACTAAACACAGACCACAAGCCACAGAGTCACAAACCTTAAAGCCTTTATAGCGCTACAGGTGGACATCCCAGGTTGAGAAAATAAAGTCTTGCAACCCCATTTTTGTGTCAGCCAATTTACTTAACTAGCCGATTCTAATTAGCACAGCTCTTCAGCCCCATAGGTGGGACATTTAGTGAAATCACCCATGTTAAGAGCACAGGCAGAAGGAATACCTGACAGGACATTTAATTTCTCAACCAGGTTTGTCCACCTTTATGTAGTACATATGACCACTAGTGAAATAAAAGTGCTATAGTAAAATCTGAACACATATCGTATAACACTGATTTAGTGAAACTGGAACACTGTTGGTCTTGTAAGTGTGAATGTGTCTATGAAAATACTGACATTTGTCTGTGACGTGCCAAAGATTAAGCCTGGTCAAAACTTACACTCCACTCTCTTCTCAAGCATGGCTAGTCGATTGGTCACTTCTGTTTTCAGCTCATTGATTCGAAATGCCCTGTGGAAAGTCAGGCATTACTGTGGGCCTTTACTTTACAGGACCATACTATACTGATAATGGCTTTTTTCTGTTTAGATAACATTACATTCATTTATGACTCTTTTTTATGAAACAGCAGTCACAGTCTGTAGGTTAATAGCTAGTTTACACTTATTTACGCATGATCAAAATGCGACAGTAACACTGCATTTTTACCATGAGCTGTCTGTGATTACATTCATATTCATAGCAAGAGTTACAGCAACACATGGACACAAAATTAAAATTGAGTGCAGTCATTACCTGCTGAACTGCTCGGCCACCTGGGATAGAACGTTCTGAAACATGTCCTCCTTCTCTGTTGAAAGATGGAACACTGAGGTCTCAGAATATGCAATCGCAGAGTGATCGTAGTACATGTAGCCTAAGCATAAGGCACAGTCAAGACATGTAATCCCAAAGTGCTTCTGGAATGTGTCATTCCAGAACAGTCTTAGAATGAAAGCACTGTATGATTGTAGAACTGAGAACTTGTACAGTCACAGAGTAGCCTCACAACATATAACTAACAGGGGAAATAGGCTCAGACTGGTATTAGAACATATAATCACATCTTATCATAGGCTTTGTCTTAGGACAAATAATCACAGAGGGATATTACAACATCTAATCACGGAGTCGTCATACATTACACATTTAAGAATGTATAATCTCAGAAACAGGTTTAAAAAATGTAATCTCAGAGCGGTGTTATAATGTGTAATTCAAGAGTGATGCTAGACAGGCAGCCAGAATGGCCTATAACATGTGCAAGTGGAGGTGAAGACAAAATATAGGACAATGAAGACAAACTCTTTACCTCCAAGCTGACCAGTAGATAGGGGCATCACTTTGTACAGTGAGCTGCATGTGGAGAAAAACAAATGATTTAACTCTGTATCAAACTCCAGCTGAGTGACAGCTCAAAACACTCAAGATTACAGTGGTGGATATGTACATTTGTGTATAAAAATGGGTATCACTTTTTTAACATTAGACTTAGCTGATGCTCTTACCCAAAGTAACTTACAGTTATTTAAGCACAGGGTTTCAGTCCCTGGAGCAATGTGGGGTTAGATGCCTTGCTCAATAGCACTTCAGCAATGGATGAGGTTGCAGGAGAGCACTAGTTGTTCAGTCCCCCCCCCCTTATACTGGAACAGGATATGAACCTGTGACCCTCCAATCCCAAGACTAACTGTCTAACTACTAGGCCACAGCTGCTTTTGCTAAAGCCTGGCCTGTATGGACGTGTGTTGGGGAGATGAGTGGAGAGGAGACTTGCCTGGGGGAGTTAGTGGGCATGGTGGGGTCAATCGAGACCAGGGCCCCCTCAGAGTCCACCATCATGATGGCTGTGTTCCTGAACACCACACACACACACACACACACACACACACACACCGCTTGTATTGTTCCTGAACACACTGATACCTCTAGCATAACAGCTAGAAGCGCACGTACCAGACACTGTGATGAAATATTACGCATAAGGTCCTCTTCAGTTGTCTATAATGTTACTGGTTGGGGGGTTATCAAGAATCATATAAACATAATCATATAAACACCACAGTATGTGTGAGGCCAAAGACCAAAACTTTAAGGTCCAGAGACTAAATTACTTATTACTCATGTACGACATTAACTTGTTGTAATTTCATTCACTTTATTTATTTATGTAGTGCTCTAAGGTGTCCTTGTGTGAAAAAGTACATTGCATTGTAAGCATTTTCACATTATATTTCCTGATTATTAAAATAATAAGTCAGGGTGAGAGGTGAGAGGCGAGTGGTGGCAGTGGTGGGGGTGTGGCCTCTGACCTGGGGATGTTGGAGGAGGAACAGAGGAGTTCCTTTATGTCACACGGTGAACAGTGACGACTAAACAGCACCTGTAGAGATGACACATGATTCAACTCAGAACACTGTCTGAACACACGAACACACACACACACACACACGCACACGCACACGCACACGCACACGCACACGCACACGCACACGCACGCACACGCACGCACACGCACGCACACACACACACGCACGCACACGCACGCACACGCACGCACACGCACGCACACACACTGGGGAACAGGGATGAATGGTGAAAACTTGAATCAAACTGTCTGTAGGCTTATTCCATTGAAAAACTCTGTACTATGTACTCATATGATTTGGCAAATGTTTAAATCTTCATAGTGATGCGATTGCTCTTTCACAATTTTCCACGCAGAAAAAACTCACCCCATACACTCTCTTTCACACACACACACACACACACACAGTAAACAGATGTACTCGACAAGCACCCTCACAGTCTGAGCATTTCCAGGCTGGAGAGGTCGAGTGTTGAGATGTCATTTCCAGGTCTGCCCTTGAGCCACTCTGGCGGCTCCCTGAGAGGAGAGCTGTGTGGCTGTGAGGGGCCTGCCTGGATGGATGGATCACTCCTGGACCCTTGCGCTCCAAATCAAACGCTCAGTGTGGATGAAATTAACATACACACCTGTTTCTCTCTTTTAAGCCCATCTTATCTGGGCACAGTCTCTGTACCATTGCAGATGCAACTTGGCACTGCACCTGAGGTTATGTAGTACTTTGGTGCACAATCAAAGCCATGTTCAAGCACAACACACATATATTCACCAAAGGTTCATTTCATCTAAAAAAAACATGACGATGAATATGTGTGTTTTATGTGTAGTATATTATGCTTACTGTCTGCACTACTTATCTAGTGCATACTAAATATATTTATTTCAAATATAGTATGTGTGAAACATTCAGTGTTCCATAAGCATGACACTCACTATACTGTAGCCTTGCTTTAGGTTGTGTAGCCGCAAGGTTAGCAAGTAATGTGTTACACGTACTGGCATTACATAATTTAGTTACAAAATAAATATATCAGTAATCCTTTACAGTTACTGGGGAAAAGTGTAATTTAATTACTGTTACTTTTACAAATTTCAGAATTACATTATTGCAATATATTTTAGAATATATTTTATGGGTTTTTGTTGTACAAAACACCCTCCTTTGCCATTTCACTTCATATCTGAAGTCTGACACAATTCTGAAGCTTCTGATTGGTTCTGCTGTCATCTCTACATTTGCTGTGCCAGTTTGCATCTGGTGCAATAGCGGTCTGAGTTTGAGTTGTTAGCAATGTCAGGTAAAGATAGAAATGTGTTTCGCAATAGAATCCACAAGCCACATTTTCACTTCTAATTTGACACTGTGCTGCCCTCTTTAAATAGGCTAAGGATATTGTGAAGTTGTGTTAGCCTTATGTTAGCACTCCTGACTTGCTAGCTAGGTTCATGGGCAATGCAGCTTTGACAATGTTGTTGTTTTACAATGCCTCCATCTGAAGATACTGTTTTTAGGAAACTTTGATTTGATTTGAAAATTGAGCAGAGTAAGTGATGACACAATGATTTCAAAATTAATTTCATAATTTCAAATACAAACTTTTGTTGTAAGTTTAACACAGCCAGGTTTCAAAATTAGAAAAAGGTTAATGATTGAAAATATTCATTCACAGTTTTAGAATGTAATTTTGAGGAATCAAAAGTAATTACTTTGAGATAGTAATTAAAATAATTACACTACTATTACATTTTTAACTGTAACGAATTACATTTTTTAAAGTAATCTTCCCAACACTGTGTAGCAGCCAAACAAAACACACAGACACACACACATGCATGCACTTAATCTCCCTACCATACCCAGACACAAACACACACACACACACACACACACACACACACACACACACACACACTCACACTCACACTCACACTCACACACACACACACACTCAAAGAGCAAGAAGAGGTTGTGCTACTTCCAGGTGTCCTCAGGTTGGCCTGACACTAGCAGCTGTGACATGCACTCTCCCACAGGATATTTTTACAACACTGTCAGCAGCCAGTTATTCCCGTCAAATCCCCACTCACTCACTCACTCACTCACCCGCTCACTCACCCAGTATGACTAGCAAGAAGCAGTGAAAAAACAAAATAGTATGTAAATGTACTGTTAAGTAGAAATGTAATATATAAAAGAAAAAAAGAAAATAAAGATGAATGGTGTACACATATACATCTACAATACACAAAATATTTTTAAATAATAAATATAAATATTATTTTGGTGAATGTTTTAAATCTATAAAAACCAGCTTGAAAAAATGCATGCTAATATTTACTGTCAGTGTAAAAAAGTAAAGGAATACATTTCCAAGACATGTGGTCTTCATTATACTATAGCAGCTATACCTGTAGTACCACAGATCTGTGCTTTGGGAGAATGGAGATGAGACGATGTGTTAACCTTTTTCAAAATGTTAACAAAACAGAAACAACTGAACCAATGTTAGATGTGGTAATGTTAGCGCTTGCACCTATTACTTTAATAAGCAAATCTAGTTCTATTTAGGGGTTAAACTCAAACTTGCAAAATGTGAACTTTTACCAGCCACTGACAAAAAATGATATAATTCACCAGCTATTCAATAATACATTTTTTTGTGTCCACAATTTACCAGCCACTTATATACATATTTTACCAGCATTTGGCTGGTGGCTCATCAAAATTTCCACCCCTGGTTCCACTGTGCTATGGTGTGCCGCTGTTTGGGTTCCTTCACCAGGCAACTGGGCGAAGAGACCAGGGACTCACCTTTTGCACCTTGCCGTCCACGTCTAGGTAGATGGCCTTTGGGGCGTAGGATGAGGAGCTGGACCCCATAATGGCACCTGTGTCCCTCTGACAGCCCACAGCAGCAGCACCACCACCACCTTCGCCTTCACTCCACACACCCAGCCAGAGGTCCACCCCAATGCCCCCTGCCGTCCGGTCCCCAACAGCCTCCCTTTCTGCCACACTCTCAGGGCTCCTCTGCTCCTCTGACAGGGTCAGGTGGGGGTCAGGTGCACCCCTCTAGAGGCACCAAACAGCACACAGGTTTGGATCAGACATGATTGGGTGCTACGGTTGAATTAGGCAAAGTCGCTTTGTGCTGAGGTGAAGAGGGGCTTTCAGCACATCAAAGAACCAGTCTTCAGCCTTGGAGGGGGGGAGGGGAGATTTGGTTACACTTTATTTTACAGTCCCTGTTCCAGTATATCTACATCATGAAGTACAGTGTAACAAAGTGTTTAACAATATGCAACATTATGTACTTACACTGTGCCAAGGGCTAGGATTAGGGTTAGTGGTAGGTATGTACAGTGACATAATATAAGGACATAATATTACTTATTGTTACATTTAGATACACTGTAAAAGGAACCGTAAAATAAAGTGTTACCGAAATTTTGAGACTGGATGATCTGATGTACACAGACTACTTCTACTTGCAATCTCTCTGTAATGAACTGTGCAGGGTCAGGTGTAGTATGTGAAATTCACAAGTTATTATTTTTTTGTTGGTACATTTTATCCAAGAAAAGCCAATGAAAGCTGATGTCACTGTCCCTGTTTAAGCAAGCCAAAAAGCACATTTGGCATGCACAACTCAGAAGATCTGAGCACCAGATTAAACACAATAAACACCACCCTATTCTGTGTCATTTTTACATGAATGCTGATGGTGTCTAATGTATCATGACAATATAAACAATGACATCAGCATGCAATGAATATGAAACAGTTCCACAGATTTACATATAAAACAATGGCAGATTTGCAATTCCAAAAGAGGCATATTTGCATTTAAAACAGTGACAGATTTGCAGACTATTACATGTAACAGTAATGAATGAAAGATACCAGATGATATCCAAAGAAAGCCAGATTACCTATTTTGCCCATTTTCGTCATGCGAACAAGAAATCCAGACTTGAGCACAAGTTGAATGCAAACCTGATTAATAAATTCCAAGCCTAATTTTCCCAGTAAGTCTGGAGTGAGATGAAGGGGCACTTACAGCGTCAATGCCGCGGTTCTGGGTGCTCCAGAGTGGGATCGGCCCGCTTGCCTCAGCACAGCAGGTGGCTATGATGTGGATCAGGAGGGCAGCAAGCAGGGGAGGACCTATACTGATGGCTCTCGCTCACTCACTCACTCACTCTCTCGCTCTCTCGCTCGCTTACTCACTCACTCACTCGCTCACTCACTCACTCGCTCGCTCCCTCACTCACTTAATCTCTCGTAGCAGTTGCCAAGGGAGCGCTTCCATGGTAAGAAGGTGGGAGGGCTTTCATCTTCTCCTCCAGATCCTCAACTGCTGTTGTAGCCTCTAAAAACACAGCATGGTCCATTGTTGTATATCCAGTTGTTCTTGTAGAATGAATTATTTCCAAACTCTTATGTATTTGATGTTCTTTTTAAAATGCACTTGGTTTTATCTTTTTATTTGTTGTTTATGCAGAGTTTCAGAAACACACACACACAAGGAGAGAAAGAGCGAGAGAGTGAGAGAGACAGAGAGAGAGAGAGAGAATGTACAGAAAGCTGAACTGAGAAAGAAAATTAAAAGACACTCAGAAAAGACACTAAGAAAAAAAAGATATGAAGTGGTTTGACTCTGAGCAAAAGAGCAAAGAGCAAAAGATAACAATTGAGACACCTGTCAAACCTCAAATATCACCAGCCCCAAAAACACAAATATCAGATCTGAATATCTTATAACTTTGAAAACCTTCAAGGACACAAAAAAATGGGGAAAAAGTTATACTAACCACATTCTATGCCAAACTGAAGACTCCATTAACAACTATCAGCTCGGGGGGATGTGGAACAGTTTTAGCACACCACAACCTCAGGAGTCAGTCCTGCCAATCCAAAATGGACCAACATTGACTGAACATTTCAAAAATCTATACAACAAAATACAGCTGAATCAAAAACGAAATATTATAATAGAAAAACTTAAAATCTTACAATCAGTCAGTACGAACCACCAAAACCCTCTTGATTACCCTATTTCAACAGAAGAATTATCTCAAAAACTAAAAGCTAAAACTAAATAAAAATCACTAAAACTCAAAAAGGCATGTGGTTCTGACAGCATCGGAACTGTGCTGAAATACAGCTCCCCTGCATCGCAGAACTATATATACATAACTATTCAACCTCATTCTTTGTTCTAGCTGTTTTCCTGACACATGGAATCAAGGCGCCATTACCTCCCAAAAGTGGAAAAACGTTTTTAATAAAATATTTACCAGTATAATCCAGCCTATTGCACTGTATGGGAGTGAGGTCTGTGGTCTATTTAGTATGAAGCCCTACAGGTAGAATTCTGCCTATCCATTCCAAAGGGCTAATCAAAAACACCAAATAATGTATGCAAGTCAGAACTAGGCTGGTTTGCATTGGCTCTACCAGTAAAAAGAAAACTTATCTGCTTCCAAAACATCAATTAGAGTCAACAAAAGTATGAATCAAGCAAAAGATGCCTATTTAGATCATTGGTCAAATTACCAGCCAGAGCAGAATGAAAACCTATCTGGCCCTGAAAAGAGAATACGAATTGGCTGAATATCTCATCTCTGCCAGAGATACAAAGCAGAGGCACGTCAAGTACAGGCTCAGTGACCACAACCTGGTTGTAGAAACAGGCAGGCACAGAAAAAAACTGGCTGCCAAGAGAACAAAGAATATGTGGTCAGTGTGAGACAAGTAGGGTTGAAGCAGAGGAGCACTTTCTCCTTCACTGTTAAAAATACAATCAGATAAGAGAGTCCCTTTTACCTTAACTGCCTAAGGGACTCTAGTCCAACGTGGACTCTCAAACCTGTACGCAAAGATATGACACACAAATACAAAGGTGTATGTGTACTGTATGTGTATGTGTATGTGTATGTGTGTGTGTGTGTGTGTGTATGTGTACAGTATGAGCATGCACACGCACACACACACACACAAACACACACAGTCACACTATTAACTACTGTATTGCTATACTCAGTATGTTATAGGTACTTTATTTTGTTACCATCCTTTTATTATTTGTATTATTAATTGTATGACATTGCTTTGGAACACTTTATTTAAACAGCCATGCTAATAAAGCAACTTTGAAATTGAAAGAGATAAAGAGAGAGAGAGAGAAAGAGGGGGTAAGAGAGGGAGAGATGCTCAATTATATACAAAATGTGAGGTTCATTTTAAATAGACAAAAGAGAAATTATTCCAAATAAGCAATGCCGTATAAATGAAATTACTATTCACATTTACAAACAACTAATAAACAAGACATGCACATTTCAAACATCACTGATTTGTGAGAAGATCTACACAATGAAATTAGACAACCTCTGACAATTATGCTTTTCCCCCTGATTTTATCTTGACAGAAATTACATTCAAGGACAGCGACCATCAATCAGACCCAACTCCTGTGGTTAATCAGCTCATTTCAAGAGCAGACATAGGAGGGTCAAATGATCACCTCTCTTAACTCAAGCAGTGTCTGATTCGTTTCATGATTCTGAGATGATTGTAAAAGGATTATTGTATTTTATAACATCATTTGAATAGTTTATTTTAAGACCTCTAAAGAATTGTCCCCATTAGACAACTGTAATTAGGTTATATAATATAGCTATAAAAAGATTTGATGACTCCCATTCGCTATAGCACATGCGGTAATTCATCTTTACAAAGCTGTACATCATTTTAAAGTGTCCTTGTTGTTAAATGTATACATCTATCATTGGGTTTCTGTCTTCTTTTTATGTGTTTATTTTCTATTTTTCCTCTGTTTGTACACTACTTAAGCACATTTGCTTACAGACAACAGGCACATGGCACTCTTTCTACAGTTTCTACCAACCAACAACCTACCAACCCACTAATAAGAAACCTGACCCCATTTGACCTCTGAAAACACCCGCCATTGCACTGCATTAGTCCCAGTGATAGAAATATCATTCAGCATGCGAAGTCAATGGACACCATACACTATTAATGTGGAAAAACACTTTTTGCAGATTTTTATGTATAATTTGTAATAAAGAAAAGTGGGGGTTGGACATTTTCATGAACAAAATAAGAAGATCCAGTGACTTAACCATGACTTCAGAAAAATAAAGGCCATATACGTTTATAAACCATATTTATAATGAAATTGTATTTTAGTGTAAAACGTGAATATGTATAGCCAACAATATTGTACAGTTTACATTGTATGTGAGTCAGGTCTTTATACAGACACAAGAAGAACTGAAGTTGCCAATGGAATGTAATACATTACAAATCAATTAAATATAATTGAAGTGCAAATCAACAGTCTTTGTTCTCTAACTACAGCCTGAAACAGACAAAAGAAATACAGTGTATATTCATACACACCACTGTTATAGTCGTTTCACCGTGACCTGAAATAACTGTCTGTAGATAACTAAAAGATAATTATACTAACATTTCACTGCCCCGAGAACAAGACTAATTTGTTCAGCATGTGACGACTTGTCTTGAGGTTTTCTTTCAGCTTAGCAGTGTATTTTCTGCCTCCATAATAATACCTGACCTGCACTAAGCTAACAATACAGCATTACAGTATTCAGGATGTTTCATGTAAGGACACATTTTCCATGACTTTTTAACAGTAGCCTACAGTACAATAAGCCACTTCCAACACATACATTCTGCATTCAAGAACTTATGTGGGTGGTGGGGTCACTGCATTTTACTACTAATAATGAAAGTAACATATACAATGGACAACAACAATGAAAGAAATGAAAACAGACTTGAGACATGCTGCATACAGACAACAGAATGTACAGTTACAATGACAAAATGTAGGAATTATCAGCATTTACTCACTTGAACTGTAAGTCCTAGGCTTCTGCCATGGTCGGTTCTGTTAATACAGACACATGCTGCCCAGGTTGCCATTTTGTATGAAAGAATGCTTCAGAAGAAGTCTATCATTACAGATCTTCACCCACATGTCAGCACTGACAAGCTGATGTTTTGGGTGGACCAATATGGCTGCCGGTCATATGACTCAAGTTCACTGAGGCTTCACCTGGTTGTGATTGATGGAACCCCCTGTTTTATACGCACACACACTGCATGGACGCACACACACTCAATAAAACAGCTTTTTATTTGTGATTAAAATGACACTCTTTCAGGCATTAATATTACATTACATTGCATTTAGATAATGCTCTTATGCAAAACACTTAACAGTGAATTAGGTGCAGGGACAGAGCCTGTGGTATAAGAACGTGGAGTTAGATAAGATGCCTTGCTCAGGTGCACTTGCCACTCTCCCTCCTACGTCTGCCCTTGTATACATATGAGCCCCTCAGGGACACAAGAAGAATCTCAGTCCTAATTAACTGACATTAAAGTGGTATCATATCGTACCACACATGGATTTACAATGAAGCTTCTGTGTAATGAACTAGGATTATGACGCATCCCATTTCACTGGGTTGTATGTGTAACCCTACTTGTTATGGTTCAGACCCACAGTCAAACACAGCGTACTGTATTATGCTACTCAGCATTAACCAGCCATGAATGTCAACATCGCCAAGTGTCTGAACCTGCTTGATGTTTTATTTAGAATGTTAACACCATGCCTTTGATAGCATGTTCACACAGACATCAATATGTACATAGTTCTTTCATATTTCATACATTTCTGGAAAATATGGGTTATTGTTTTATGCCTTCCTGTGGGAACACGTGCTCTGTGGCTCAGGGCCATCATTACTGTTTGGTTACTCTTAGGATATGAGCAGCCTTGAGTCCTCAGAACGTACTTACACTACCTACCATACCTGAGTATGGTTGTCTCTGGTCCCTGGTCTGCACTCACACTACATAATATTAAACTGTACTGTACTAGGGCAGGGTTGAGTTGCTGTATTTGTGATCACACTACTTGCATATCCAACTGAACTGGACTCAAATTCACTTCTCTTCCAAGAGTATTGCTGTGCCGTGTCCGGGTACGGAACAGAGCGATCACACTGGTCAAATGATCCAGACTCTGGAGGTCAAGTGTACTCGGGTATGGTGAGGATTTGGTCTCTACTTCGATTGTAAAGAAACCAAACTACATTATCACTGAGTGAAGAAAAAGGTTCACACTATACATACTGGTAATTTATGCTTATTTTTTTGCACAGACATGTTTTGGCAAAAATGAGTTAATTAATTAGGCATTGTGCAGGTTTTTTTTCCTGTCTACTGATCAGCACTGAACTAACACCTTCACCTTCCTCTCTCTCTCAAGACAAAACAACCAAGGATCGACTTGGAGGGCAAGAGTGAGCAAGCTCGCCCAGGATGGGGTAATTAATTGCGCCTGGGGGTTAAGGGAGAAGGCAACAAAAAAAAAGAAAAAAAAAACTTCCCCACACCCTTATCAGAAGACAGAGATGAAGCACAACCTGTTCAACAAAAGCCAGCGACATAAAAATACAGCACCTGAAACTCCCCCGAGGGTAATTACACCTCTCAGAGCCTGACAAAGGGGGCTGAGGTAGGGGGGCAGGCGGGGAGGTATTGCAGATTGCACCCCAGCAGATGGGAGAGACTAGAGATGGCTTTTCGAGATCAAAGTCATTTCCCACTAAACGCTGGGCAGATCAAACATCGCTGTATTCACTTGATTCGGTTACAGTATCTTCTCACCCCCCGGGGGTGCACCATGCCCCAGATAACACTGACTTATAACACAAGTTGCTCAACTTTCCAAAAATGGACCCATACCAAAAAAAAAAGAAAAACCACAACAAATAAAGTGTTACCTCCCGTTAGGTAACAGCAGATGTGTGGGTGTAATCAGAAGAATAGAGGAGAACTGAGGGGAGAGAGAGAGAGAGCGGAGCCTATTTTCTCAAGCATATTTCAATGATAAAAGAGCACGAGGAGCAGGATCTGAGAGAGGCAGAGATGGAGACATTAGCCTGATAATAAGCCTGTGGCCTGCTGGGTCGTCTGGGGATGGAAGGGCTCAAGCTGCAGCATTATGGAGCGGGCCTTTTATCTATCTATCTCTCTCTCTCTCCACTACGCCCAGCCTTTGTGAGCTTATCTCCCTCTGCGCTAGGCCCAACCTTTGTGCGTTTGTCCTCCTCCGACACCTTTGCTGCCCGACAGCCCTTTATTAATGACATGTTTGAGGATCATTTTCCTCACGCATGCCGGTCAAGCGTTAATTGCTTTTAGAAACACATTGTGTCTTAATTTACACATGCGTCAGTCGTGTCTTGTTTTCATTTATAACGAAATATTAGTTTACTTATATAGACTGCATGTATAGATTCAGTTTGTCAGTACTTGTGTATACCCCGAGGTTTACGAAGGTAATATGAGTGCATTAGAACTTCAGTTACTATTTCTTTAGAATGGTTTTATAACAAGCAGTTTACAAAAAATCAAAATGATTTGACTGATCTGACTGTTTTGACTCTTCCTGCCATTGTCCTGCTATTGTGCCATACCATACAGTACATACCGACAAAGATGAAAATGGGTCTAGTGATCACAGGCCTCCATCTGGTTGCTCCCTCTGGTGGTGAGGAATAGCATCTGTGAACACCTATAAAAGCAAGTTTTTGTAGTTAAACTAGTTATATTTTTACTGACTTTTCAAAAACATATGGGACAATGTAACAAACAATTTAACAAAGTAAACAAAATGCAAATAAACAAACACAAACAGACAGACGCACATAGACACAGAAACACACACACACAGACACACACATGTACACACACATACACACACCATAGTTGGCGGGTGTTAAAACCCCTTGATTCAGTGGGGCATTCTGGGTAAATTCCATCTATATTTCACTGTTGAACTTGAGAATTGAATATCTCTGATTCTACACATTGCATGATAATGACCCATGATTTAAAATGAAGAAGACACTTGGGCCATCAATTCAGACATTCAAAGTGTTTTAATAGAGTTATTATTAATTCAATGATGCACCTACAAAGGAATGTTATAAAATTTAAAAACGCCTACCTTTTTTAAAATTTGCAGTGTGGAACTGGTTATACATGCAATAGGAAATTTAAAAAAAGCAATTTATCACTGTCTCACATCATGGTAACAAGCAGATAGGCAAAGGATTACAAGTTGTACACACAAAATACAATAGGTGTACATAGGCGTCCCCAGGTGTATTCTAACCTATCCAAAATCACCAAATACAAAACAGTATGCTTATTACTAAATGTGAAATAAATGTACTTTTTTCATGCATCTTCAATCATTTGGAGTTATTTTCAAGGAACTACTATGTATTTTCTTGGATAAATATTAGTGATGGCCTATACTCTCTCCAACTTATACCTGAAACCTCTCCAACTAAGCAGGAGTTTACTGTATGTTGCTGTAGACATTTGCATGCCTTCCCCACAGGTATCTCTGCATGCTGTAAGTCCTGAGAAACAATAATAAAATGAGCCCCTTTAAGCAAGAAGCATGTTGTTTCTTGCGCACTGGCAGGATTGCATCACACGTGAAAACGTACTTTCGTCGAGAGCTGGATACGCATCGACCAATTTTACTTCGAAGCTGGGCCACCCATACACCGTTTTAAACATAAAAGTAAGTAGTATGGGATAAAACAGGTTTCAATCACATGACTAGCAATGTTTTGAACGAGGCACCACGTGCATCTGGCTTACCGCGAACAAGGAAGTGATTCCAGCGTGCCTGGTAGGCTATACAGCATGCGTGCTACAAAACGACGGTCAAACATGGAAAATAATACAATTGAGTGCAAAACCAGTCTAGTCTTTTGGAGGACACATGAGGCGTGTGTTATCTATCGATGGTTTTGAGATTTGGCGTTGTTTTTAAATCGCTACGACATCGCTACGACACCGGAAGAATCCTTCTCTGTGAGGTAAATAAGCTCAAAACATATACAGTTCAAACGGTCGAATGTTCCCTTCTAGTAATTTACTCTTTGGGATGTAAAATAATTTTAGATTACATAAAAAGGGACGGCTGGCGTGACGAGACACGCCCACTTTTTTTACAAAGACACGTTTGCTAACTGAGACAACCGTAACACCCACGAATCTAAAACTTCATGTGCTTGTAGCAATATAACTATATACTAAGTAAAAAATAACATTAGAAATAAAAGAGCAGTAGTTTTTTGTTGGTACTTCAACCCTTTGATCGTCTAATTAGCATAATCGCGGTGGCGCGACCAGAGGGGGCGCTAAAGAGTCAGAGCCAGGTCCTCATTACATGATGGTCAAGAAGTAACTGTACCAAGGGTTTTTAACCTGTTGGTTTAAATGTATGTTGTGCACAGAGAAGCAGAACTTGTGTGAGAGACTTTCCACTCCAGACTGAGCAGAATGGCCCTCACCAGGATGCTGGTTCTTGCTGGGGGGCTGCTGAGCCTCTATGCTTTTTGTGTCTCCTCGGAGCCGTGAGTACAGCCTTCACTCTGCTTACAACTGCTGCTAAAGTAGAAGATATACAGTACAGGCCAAAAGTTTGGACACACCTTCTCATTCAATGCGTTTTCTTTACTTTCATGACTATTTACATTGTAGATTCTCACTGAATGCATCAACACTGAATGAACACATATGCAATTATGTACGTAACAAAAAAATGTTAAGTCTTACCTTTTTTATTAAGTACATAATTCTACATGTGTTCATTTATAGTTTTGATTCCTTTAGTTAGAATCTACAGTGTAAATAGTCATGAAAGTAAAGAAAACGCATTCAATGAGAAGGCGTGTCCAAGCTTTTGGCCTGTACTGTATGTTAGATAAATGAGGAAAACACTTCTTCAAACAAAAAACAAAGTTTAACAAACAATTTGCTTGGACTGTGGCTTGGGTGTGAAAGTTTCTCTGGTGCTCTTCAGCTTGGGGATTCCAAGTATTTCAGAGAAACAGGCAATCCGAGGCACTCAAAGAAGATGTAGATAAAAACGTTTTATTTACATTTTGTTTTATTATAACATGCCAAATAACATCATGATCCAGACAAACACACAGACCTTTTCCATTATCACAGTCAGGCTACACCCTTTAGTGGCAGGCGATGGACAAATTCTGAAGGAGACATCACTGTGATAATGGAAAATAACTTGTAAAATTGTGTTGTAAACATGCCTGTGTGCTTTTCCGGATCGTTGTGTTATTTGAAATGTTATACTGATCTTCAGGATGTGTATTATATGTAGCTTTTTTTTCTTCCTATGTACTATGTCATGTGACTGCAATGCTCAGGTCATCAACTTTAGTCATGTAATTTACCTGACTGCTATTGGGAGTGGCCACAAGTAACCATTTTTAAAGCCCTGATGGAGGCTTCATAACTACTTTCATCACGTAGGACACCATAAGTAGCTAGTAAACAAAACGTTTTTAACTACCGGTACATCCTCTTTGAGTGCTTCAGATTGCTTGTTTCTCTAAAAAAAGGTTTCTTTTCTCTTTAGATCTTTCTTGGTGATCTTTCCAGCCCTGATAACATCAGAGTCAGAAGCCAAACTCTGTGCCAGCCTCCAGAGTCCAAACGAGACTCTGCTCACATCTATTTATTTGACTGATGGGAACAAGAAGAAGCTTCTGCACCAGGAAACATTAGACAAAGACTTTCACGGCTGTTTTACTTTTCAGGTCTGTTGTTCACACGTGTCTTCCAGGCCCTCTGTCCCTTAAAATAAGCCATAATATTATCAAAGTCTCCAAGAGAGGCTGATGAACTTAGAGTGAGCAAAACTTGTGGAGAGACTGAAAGATGTTGTCACTACTGGAGTCTGACAAGAGCTGAACCAAGCTGTCACTTTCTGGCCACCTCAGGCATGAAAGGTTATGGTTTACAGTGAGGGGCTGTTGGGCAGACATGGGGGGTGTACAGGCTCAAGGTTTTGTGTGTGAGTCACTGTACCTGTTGATCATTACCCAGTGCATTCAGTGTTTACATTGGTCTTCCACAGGCCCCTGCAATAAACAAGGACTCTGTGCAGAACATCACAGTGGAGGTCAAAGGGCAAACATTTCTTTGGACGAAGCAGAGTCGGGTTAAGTTCCGTCGAAAACCTGCTCCCATAACTTTCATCCAGACAGATAAGCCCATATATACCCCAGGCCAAACAGGTATGTCACAGAGACACCCCGTGGGTTGTACTTTTGTTTACTCTGAGTTCATGTGTACACCATGAAAGTCCCCACTGTTTATGCCCACAGTGCATTTCAGAATGGTCACCATGGACACCAACTTCGTTCCACTCAGTGAAACGGTGAGAGACACATCTGGACTGCCATGTGTCACGATCATCTTAGTAGAAAATCATCGTAGTGCTAGCTGTAAATGTTGGAAAATGAGAGGGAGGAAACACAAGAAGCACATGGACATTATGTTGAAAGGGGAATAGACTTTGTTAGAAACAAGTGGCAAGCACAATTATATTCTACAGTGGAAATGCCTCTTCCTCCTGATCAACTGTGTTTGTTGCAGGGCTAGCAGCTGTAGCATTTAGCTGTAATTTTCCTCTGTTACCATTAACTTAGACTCATAATTTGAGTTTTTAGCCATAATCTGAGCTATGCTGCTGTATCAGAAAGAAAATGGTGTCATAAATGCAGGCAGCCTTTAGATCAATGCGTTAAGTGTATGATTTGTACTCTTGCAATAGACAATTCTGGCTAGCATTATCGCCCACTCACCTTTGACCTTACATGTAGCCTTGACCTGCTTAGCAAGCTAGGGGACCAAATAATATCAGGCTTTTAACAAATAATTAACTCAACAGTATAACCAATCATAAGAGGAAATTTTGAATATTGATACAAAGTAACAAAATACAACAGTTACATTCATATATGCAAAATGTGTTTAGATATTGGCATACAATTTGAAACAATTACGGTACACACATAAAAAATCTACATATTCACAAAAGAACCTTCTCTGTGGCTCCAAGAAACATAGAGGTAGTTTCTATCACCAGCCACTTTTTCATTTTTTTCCAAGTTCTCAATATGGGTCATGACTCCTGTGTCTTTGAATGAAGATGCAGCATAACTCATAAATCTATCTTCTTATTTTTGCAGTACAACCTGGTTACTCTGGTGGTAAGTCGATGCTATGTAGTTCTTTATCCTTGTTTCTGTAATCTCTCTTTTGTTTGTGATTGTTTAATTTAAATTTCACAAAATCACATTTACTTTGTTCTTTTTCGGGCACTTCACAGGATAGCCGTCATAACACCATTGCCCAGTGGCCTAACGTGACATCAAAGGACAAGATAGTGCAGGTGTCCCATGGCCTAAACTCAGAGGCTGCACAAGGGAGTTACACCCTAAATGTAGCTACTAAACACAGAAAACTATCACATACATTTGAAGTGAAAAAATATGGTAAGTGTATTTACTCTTTAGAGCCATATTGTGTATTTCTTTAAGCTGTTTACCAACAAAAGTACATTTTTTTCAATTCATATGTATGAACTTAGTAATGATTAATCACTTTTAACAACAAATTGAAGTGTGCTTGAAAGCTTTCATATTCATATGCATTCATAGAGCCAATAAGCTTAATGATGGCTGCCATATTTTTCAGCCATCTTCTGTTCTGTTTGTTGCGATATACGATCTCACCACTAGATTAGAGAAATGTTTACACACTAGATCTTTAAAGATGTTGTCATAAAATGGTTCAGACCTCTAGGGCCTTCTGAAACTGTATCCTACTTCTTAATTTGAGAAATGTTCTTTTTAGCCATATTTAGCATTGCTCTTAAAGAAACTTCCTTCTCTTAGTATTGCCCAAGTTTGATGTTACTGTGAACACTCCAGAGAAGATCAGTGTTGGTGCAGAAGAATTGAGACTGGAAGTGTGTGCCAAGTAAGTGACAGGACTGTATGGACATCGGCCAAAACATTACAAGGGAAGGGGAGCAGTCTGTAACTGAGCTAAATCCCACTATTTAAACTTCAGCACTGAAATATTACCTCCAGCCCACCCGTGGCTACACCTATGGCCCTGGGAAGCATATCTAGTATAGTCCAGCCTGCCTAGTGACTGTATTAGTTCCTCTACATATACTGTGAATGTCTGTCACCATCAATAGCCGTGTACGTACTGTATCGCTAAAACCAGGCTAACAGGGGAGTACCAGAACTGCTAACGTTCGTACTGTCATTGTCTTTTTCATGTACTGAGAACAATAACAACCACAGTGTGATAACTTGCTTTCCTGTGCTTTCACAGGTACACATTTGGTCAGCCTGTACCAGGGACAGCTTCCATGTCATTGTGTGGAAAAATCAAGGCAGAGTATCCAGATGCACCTCGTTTTGCTTCGTCGAAAGAGGTAACTGACACTGGACTGTTCACCTATTGGATATCAGTGTATTGCATATTGAACAAAATTAGACAAATATGTAAATCCCTTTAGGACTATAATTTTTTTTAAAACAGTTAGATCTATTTTTGAATTGTAAAAGCCTTTAAATTCTCAATATTTTTATTCTTCCCTGCATTGTTTTTTTTGTCACATAGTGTGATTTACACAGACCTGTGAGCTGAGATGCAAAACTGAGGCAGAGAAAGGCGTCTAAAACGTGTGTTTGTTTGTTTTATAACCACAGTTGGATCAGTCTGGGTGTGCCTCTCATGTCTTCAACATGACAATGTTCACCCAGACCCAACACAGACTGGCAAATGTCTTAAAATTCGAAGCCACTGTGGCTGAAGAAGGAACTGGTGAGTTTAAAAGAGAATTTTAAAGAGACTTTGTTGACCAAAGGTTCTGTGTCTACATTAGTTTATTTACTTTTTTTAACTTTAGGTATCACTCGGTCCAACAGCAAACACATTAGATTGGACTACTCCCTTGGGAAACTTACGTTTATTGATACAGAAAATGTAGTTGAGGAAGGGGCAATTTTGGAAGGAAAGGTAAGAGAACATGCAGTTTACAGTATAAACATACTAAATGAATGTACTTGAATATACTTGTATACAGTTGGAATGGGAAAGATTTCGGAATTGTTAGAATAAGTGACCATAATCCTGATGTGAAAAATGCCCTGGGCAGGGGCTTAGCCAGAAATCATAAAATGGGTGAGCCCAGAACAAAATCAGGTGGGCTAGCCCAAAACACATAAGGTAGTTTTCTAACTAAAACATTCAATCATACTTATAAAGCCTTCTGATTGGGTGGGCCTGATTGACAAGTGGGTGGGCACAGGCCCACCCGAGCCCACCCACTTGTCACACTTGCTGCACATCTCAGACTGCTGTAAACGGCCTACAACCTGGCAAATATTGCACCTTTTTTTTTACCTGTGGCCCTGGGAAACATATCTGGCATAGTCCAGCTTGCCTCGTGACTGTATAAGTTCCTCTACATTTGTGTAAAATGTAGAGTGTCTTTTCAAGAAACTTCATTTTTGGGGGGCAAAAGAAGGGGGCAGCAGGATTTGAATGGATAAATGTGCTTTTGGTCCCCATTCTTGTTCCTTCAACAGATCAAATTTACCCGTTACGATGGCACCGGTATTGCCCAAAGGGCCGTCTATCTGTGGAAAGGTCCAGAATGGAGACCAGAACGTCTACAAAACCTGACCACAGACTCTGATGGAGTGGCCCAGTTCTCTCTCGACACAGCTCCTATCTCTGGAAGCTTTCAGCTCATCGTAAGCTGAGCACTGCCTGGCTATGTCTGTCTGTTGTGTGTGTTTGTGTGTGTGTGTTTGTTCGTATGTGACTTGGAGATCTCCGTAAACTGAGCACTGCCTGGCTATGACTGTCCGTTGACCTCACAGTCATAGAGAAAGTAGATTATTTTTTGGCCCAACTTCTTGTTGTCATTTCAAGGCAAGGATTGTTTCATGTTCTTGTGAAATTGAGAAATGCTAGAAACAGTGTTATTTTCTTAGTAAAATATTAACTGCACTAAAGCAAGCCATTAAAGATGCAGTTCTGTAGACAAGCCCAACAGGTGTTATCGAAATTCACCAATAACTTGAGACTGACTCTGGACTATTAGTTCAATTCTTAAATTCAAGCTTATTTGTTACTGCATTTGTTTTTGTTTATTGTTAAATGCAGAATAACTATTCGGCTTTTGCATGCCACTAATATGTGAGCTTCATCTATCAATAAAATAAGTGTTTTTGCCAGGGCACAGAACAATCCACTCGGTTGAAAAATGGTTTCTTTAACTCCATCCAAGTCACACCATCATCCCAAACAAACCAACCAGTGCTGAATTTTCTTCTTCAAGGAAAACTGTTTGTTCAATATTGATCATGATATATATATTTTTCCAGGCAAGTCCATCAATCAACATCGGGCAGCGTGTTACCGAAACTACTCCACATTATGACTTCGCACACAAGTATTTGTCCAGACTGAGACCAGTGTTGGCAGACCCCCCCGAATCTAGCTCTCTGGTCGTACAGCCCATAGAGAATCCCCTCCAGTGTGACACAGACACCCCCATCACCATCAAGTACACCTTCACTGGGGAGACATTCAACACAGACTCAGTGGATATCATTTTTATGGTGTGTACGCTATTCGATTCAATTGTATATATTGTTGTACATTTTATCATTTTCATTCTATTTAACTGTTTTTTTTTTACTCATCTGTTGCCTTTTTCCAAATGACCTCTTCCTGTGCTTGTATAGTGACGACAAAAGACTTGTATTTTCTTGTACTACATTAGGCTATGTCACAAGCATCATTACAACAATCGTTCTGGTAAGATTAGGATCAGTTTCCTTATGTGTTTCAGGCTTTTTCCAAAGGACTGATTGTTGAACATGGCTTCACACAGGCTACAGTGAGCAGCCATCAGCCAGTCGTTAAGGGAAAGGTGTCCTTTAACTTGTCTGTCAGGCCAGAGATGGCGCCTTCTGTGCAAGTTATGGTGTACTGTGTCTTACCCAGTAAGACGTTACTGGCTGAAAACAGACAATTCTCCACCGAGAAGTGCTTCAGAAATAAGGTATGCCTCCAGTTGCCTTGCCTTGAAATATAAAGACACTGTGTGATTTTGTGTAGTATAATTGTGGGACTGAAATGTATAGATTTTAAAATAACTCAAAAAGTAATGAAGGCAGTGTTTTCAAATTTTGACAGTATGTTGGTATTGTTACTGCCTGGAGGTGATTCTTTTTTTTTGGTGAAAATCGGTTTAGTGGTCACCTCACAACCAATGTTAGGGGGGCTGCTTGGTGGAGGTCTGCGCTCTCCAAATGCTTTTCTAGTTTCAATATGTATCTATTAGTTGTGTGCAGAGGTGTTTATCCCAGATTCAGAAAGTAAAAAACCTGCCACAAATTTCATCCAACCACCTCTGAATGAGGTGATCGTAAGAGCTGCTCTCAAGACAGGTAGATCAGCTGCTCAGTGAAATCACCTGTCTTAGAAGGAAAACTTGGCAGGCTTTTTTACTTTCTGAACCCAGGATTGACACCCCTGGTGGTGTGTGCAGGTGTCTTTGCAGTTCTCTTCTCCTGAACCAGTTCCTGGGGAGAAGAGCTCCCTGCAGCTGTCAGCGCAGCCTGGCTCTGTGTGTGGTCTCAGTGCTGTGGACCAGAGTGTCTTCATCCTGCAACCAGGGAAGCACCTTGATGCCCAGAAGGTCAGAGGGTTACCATAGCAACATTCCAAATGAATATGGTGAAGTTGTAAATCTCCTCATATAGTAGAAACACTAGTAGTAGTGTGATTCTGTGTGATTTATAAGTTTCCCTTCATTTTACTTACTTCCTATGATCTGTTCATACTATTTTAGGTGTTTGGATTATTACCACGCTTGGACTCAGAAATTCATGATGTTGAAGATAACAGTTGTGATATATGGTGGGCCACATTAGAGTACCCTTCTGATGGCCCTTCAGCTGTTTTTAAGGTAAACCAACAACAACCATCAGTAATAATAACAACCATCAGTAATAATAACAATCAGCAGTAATAATAAGAATAATATCATTATCATCATCATCATCGTCATCATCATCATCATCATCGTCAGCATCATCATCATCATTGTTACAAGTTAGAGGTTAGCCTCTGGGAGTTAAAGCAATACTATGCAACTTTGAATGCTTTTTTTGTAATGGAACGGATGTAATAAGTTAATTAAATCTGTCTCACACAAAACCACAGAACATAACTCATACTGTATGTAGTAAATCTAAAAAACATTCCACTACTACACTGCCCTACAAAGCCAAAAGACAATAACTATTTGTTTTTCAAAAACTGAGTTGAGACTCGAAATTGACTTCATAAGACCTTTGTCTTGTGACTGAATTCCTTCTTATACCATAAACAAAAACAGTACCAGTATTATACCTACAACATGTTTGACTGGGCTGTATGACAACTTTAAAGGCATTTTTCTTAGTTTCAGTATTCACATAGTTACTGCACTTTGCCTTTTGTAGTGCAATACAAGCATCAATATGCTCAGATCATATGTTAAAAATGTCAAAATAAATGCAGTTACAAATTTGCACTTAACTTACCAACAGACTTCTGCCTGTGTGTGTGTGTGTGTGTGTGTGTGTGTGTGTTAGAGAGTATGTGCTTTCAGTGAGTTTGTATCTAAGAACACATGTTGTCTTTGTGTCTGATTTAGAGATTGGGATTGAAGGCTGTAACTAATTTGTTTATGGAGTCCCCTACATGCGAAGTGTATTATAATGATTTAGGTAAGTGCTTTTGAATATTGTTAATGTTTTTTGTGCATGCATATTATAACACATAATACGCTCACATACTACTGGAACCACAGTCTCACAAAGTTATAGAAGGAAGGCACTTACAAAAACATCACCCTGGTACAGGAGAATCAGTCACACTTGGCTATGTAATCAGTTAAAAGGTGGGCTTTAGGTTTGTCTAAAAATTATTACTTTGTAAACATATCAAGAATTCAGATGCAAAAGTCCATTTGCGACGAATTTACAGAAATATATGTAAATCATTTTGATTAAGTTTATTTTCAGTTCTCCTCCATTTTTTTTATTGTATTGGCTTGATTTATTTTTACTTAATAATAATATTTAAATTGCAGTAAAACTGACAGTTTACAGTAAAACAACTTAATTTATGTATATTTCTGAACATGGACTTCTCTTCATATGTTCATAAATTGACCTACCTCTCAGTGACCAGTAATGAAGACTGAAACAGTTCCATTTGTTGGATAGTACACTTGTATGCACGCAATGATTTCTGTTGTGGTCTATTCCATTAGATTTTGAAGAAGAATCCGACGGTCTAGTTGCAATGGATGAATTAGATGAAATCAGAAGTCAAGTTGAGTTTTTCAAAGGTAAACTTAAACCCAAAGCTGAAGCTAAAGCTGTGACAGTTCGGACAGTCTTCCCAGAAACATGGCTCTGGTCCCTGGTTGAGGTCGGGTGAGTAGCAACGCAAAAAATTACGGGTTTGTGTGTCTCTAGTTGTGTCCATACGACAACATGTTTTGGTCGAAACGTGAAGTTTTTATTCGTTTCTGCCTTTCGTCCACACGGCACCGGCATTTCGGGTGGCCAAAAATAGTGTTTTTTGAAAACGGGTTCCAGAGTGGAGAAATCTGACAACGCCGACCGTTTCATTGTCGTGTAGACAAGCAACCGCAGCTTTTTGAAAACGATGACACATATATAGGCTGACTAAGCTCGAATGTGTCACTCCACACCTACCCACATTGTTGCAACATGTGTGTCTTCACAGAGAGTCTGGGGAAACACAGATCCCTCTCACTGTTCCTGACACCATCACCACCTGGGAGACGGAGGCTTTCTGCCTGTACCCCCAGGGCTTTGGTCTGGCCCCCCGAGTTCAGCTCACTGTTTTCCAGCCCTTCTTCCTGGAGATCTCTCTGCCATACTCCATCATCCGTGGAGAGACCTTTGAACTCAAAGCAACAGTTTTCAACTACCTGCCAAAGTGCATCATGGTATTGTCCTGAATCATATTCTGAGCATAACCTGATTCCAGTGAAGCAAGATCCATTTCATCACAAATTACCTAAATAATGATACAGCAAGTTAATAGCCATTCATGTCCAGTTTTGTCAGCTAAAGTAAATTCTGATTGCATGCTAGTGAAAGGTATGTTGTACAGTATGACTGTGTAAAATATGGCTTTTTTTCTAGTAACTTATGCCATGACCGCGAGAGTGTGGTAAACCTGGCTCCCTCTCTGGTAGGTTACGGTGACTCCAGGCCTGTCTTCAGACTTCACTTTGAGACCCTCTTCTGATGGTCAGTACACCTCTTGTCTGTGTGCAAATGGCAGGAAGACCTTCAGCTGGACACTGGTGCCCTCTGTGCTCGGTGAGAATTCTGTAAGAAAGCTCTCAGCGAAAAAAGTTCATTTTCGTTCTGGTGTAAATATACAGCGGTATAGGTATAAAGATGTAATTGCTAAAAATAATGGTGTATTCTTTTGCATGGCAGGACTACACAAACACACAAACACACACACACACACACACACACACACACACACACACACACAGAATAGAGGAGTGAAGAGCCTCATTACCCAAACTTACAGCAAAGGAACTAGCTGATAAAACACTATAGGCGTCACTCCACCGAGTGCAGTAGGAAATGCAAGAAGGGTGGAAAAGATCCATTTTGGCAATAATGCTGTATTCTTTTGCATGGCAGGACTGATGAATGTTACAGTAAGTGCAGAGGCTATTCCCTCACACACAGTGTGTGGTAACGAGGCTGTGTCTGTGCCAGAGAGAGGTCGCACAGACATAGTAACACGCCCCCTGCTGGTGAAGGTAGGTGTTGTCTAACACATTCCTTATCATCATCAGTTTGCAACCTCAGTAGGATCCCAGCTCCTACACTGATCTTAACTAACAACAGCTTTTACACAAGTCTTGAGTTTTCTGAAAATAATCATTAACAACAGACACTACTGTTTGCACTTTTTATAACATGTCTGGGCTTTTGTCATTTAAGGCTGAAGGAACAGAGAAAACTGAAAGTTTCAATTGGCTGCTATGTCCACAGGGTAAATTAGGTCTTGTATTCCTGTAATCCTCATTACGTCTCTTTGATCTAGTCAGATGACCTCCATATTTAAGAGTTTCTTTAATCCTACACACATGTGATCAAGGCAGTTTTAAATTCTATATAATTTGTATATAAATTCATATATATAATTTGGTTGTCATTTTGGCTTTAACAGTGTCTCTTTATTCCATTAGGGTGCGCAGTAAGAGAGGAGGTGGAGCTGAAACTACCAGCAGATGTAGTACAAGGATCAGCAAGAGCTTCCGTGTCTGTGCTGGGTACCAGAGATGATAATAATAATAATAATAATAGTAATCATAATCATAATAATAATACTAGATGCAGCTCAAAGTGCTTCAACAGTTTGGCAGGAAAAAGCACAAGGCAGTATTTGTTGCAGCTTGGTAGCGCCGAGAAAGTTCATTCGGGCGCTGCTGACAGTTCCTGCTTGTGTCCATAGGGGCAACAGGGGTGAGAAAAAACTCCCTGTTTTGCATTTGGATTAATTAAGTAAAGGAAAGACCTCAGGCAGAACTGCGGCCCCTATAAGAGCCCATCTGCCGGGGCTGGGATCGACTGGGAGGTCGGTGAATAACACACAGCTCCACAGACACTAGCTCACGGGTGCCCCAGTTCTTCTCAGTGAAGGGCCAAAAAATGAATCGTGGGTCGAGGGTTGGGGCCCAAAACTAAGCATTCATATACAGTACAGGACAAAGTTTTGGACACACCTTCTCATTCAATGCATTTTCTTTATTTTCATGACTGTTATTTTCTCACTGAAGACATCAAAACTGTGAATGAACACATATGGAATTGTGTACTTAACAAAAAAGTGTTAAGTCTTAACTTTTTTTGTTAAGTACATAATTCCACACTGGTGCATTTATAGTTGTGATGCCTTGAATCAGGATCTACAATGTAAATAGTCACGACAGTAAAGAAAACACATTAAATGAGAAGCTGTGTCCAAACTTAGGGTTAGGGTTAGAATATACATTACAATTAGCCGCCACTCTCATCCAGAGCGACTTATGGTGAACTAGCTGCAGAGACAACATGCCTGGAGCAACATGGGGTTCCATGCCTTGTTCACAGGGCACTTCAGCCAAATTTGGCAGCCTTGCACTGCCTCGTGCAGAGGAAAAGTTAGTAGACTATTGAACTCCATTTCCATGTCTGCGTCCAAACACACATCTTGTCCTGCAGGAGACATCCTGGGTCGTGCTCTGAAGAACATTGACAGCCTCCTCAAGATGCCTTATGGATGTGGGGAGCAAAACATAGCCATCCTCTCCCCGAACATCTATATTCTGCAGTACCTACAGAACACTGGCCAGCTCACACCAGACATCAGGGAGAGGGCCACCAATTTTCTCAAGAGTGGTAAGAAGGTTTTTTTTCCCTCAGTGTTTGAAGAGCTTCCGCCATACAGGATATGATGTGTGAGGTGGTGTGGGAAGTGTAGTCTTTTCTGGTTGATGTTGGTCTGCTTTAGGCCAAGTCTCACTGCTGTCCGATAACATCCCATAGATGCATTACCATAATGATGGACATTAGTGATACACCTTGCCACCTGGTGGTCCTTTGGTGTCATGCAATAAAACAGTATACAGAACAGTCTAGCTGCAAAGTAGGTTGCACAATACAATATTATCTTCTCTTGTACAATTCTACCCAACAGGATACCAGCGTCAGCTGAACTACAAGCACAGTGATGGGGCCTACAGCACGTTTGGCAAAGGAGATGGAAACACATGGTGAGTTGACCCCTACTTGATTATGAAAGCCTTCAACTGGGACTATACTGTTTTTTTATCTCTTCTTTCAGGCTGACTGCATTTGTGATGAGATCCTTTGGAAAAGCAAAGTCCTTTGTCTACATTGACCCAGACGTTATTAGATCTGCTAAGACTTGGCTTCAAGATCAACTCACACCAGATGGCTTTTTCCGTATGCAGGGGGAGCTCTTCAACAACAGGATGAAGGTACCTGTACGATAATGATTATTATAGTGATGCATTTGTTGGTAACATGGTGTATCAACAGTTTGTCTGTATCAGGATAAATATGGGCGCATTGTTACCATGGTTTTACTGGCTTTCTTCTTGTTTTCACAGGGAGGAGTAAATGATGCTGTAACCACTACTGCTTACATCACTGCATCGATGCTGGAGCTGAACATGTCTGTAGAGGTCAGGAAATCAACGTTTAGTTGAGATAAACCAGCTGTAATGCATCACAGAGATAATTTAGACAATTTACATGTTGTCTTAAATCATGAAAAGAGTTACTCATCACATACATTCACAGCTCATGGAAGAGAATTGTTGCCTGTAAAAACCAATAGGTAACATGCTTTTTGTGTCCTAGGAAAACACCCTCCGCTTTCTTAAGTCTGTCAGGGACCTCTCCAATACGTACACCACTGCTCTTCTGACCTACACCTTCGGCCTGGCTGGAGAAGAGGACAATCGAGATCGACTTCTCAAACACTTGGACAGTGTTGCATCTTCTGGAGGTAGGAGGCATTACACCGTTTTTACCTGTTGTATACGAGACACCGTGTGCCTGAACCAAGACAAATGGACCAACTCTTTAGCCTGCTTTCTTTAGCCTGAAATCCACCTTGACCATCACAGTTCAGGCCAGGCCTCTGACTGAGGGAGAGTGTACGTGTAAGTTTCGCTTTCGCATGTCGCTCATGTCTTCTCAGAGAGTCTCCTGCACTGGTCTGAGTCCTCAGCAAAGCAAGCTGACTCCCTGGCGGTGGAGACGAGCGCTTACGTGTTGTTAGCGCTCCTCACCAAGACCACACTGACTACTGCTGACCTGGGCTATGTCTCCAGGATCGTCAACTGGCTGGTGACGCAGCAAAATCCATATGGAGGCTTCTCCTCCACACAGGTGCTGCATCCTCACAGGCTCCCTCTTCCACAGTCGTATTTGAGGAGTGCACGGGGGAAAAACAGGCAGGGTCACAAAATGGCCGAAACTGAGAAAATGTAATTTTAAAAAGTTAGATTTTTGATTTGATTTTATGAGTAAATGCTGTTTTAAAATGCTTCCAGCTCGAGATTGTGTGTGTTTTTTCCCAGAATTACTTTTTAAAAAGGTGGGGTTTCAATGCAACTTCTGATGGGGGGAGTAACTTGGAAAACGTGATTTTGTGACTCTACCTGTTTTTTTCCCGTGGACTTCTCATTTGTGTTGCCATTTCTAGGCTGTTCCTTAACACAGTGGGCCACAATAAAAGTTAAGTGTGTGTTTTTTTTTCTCATAGGACACGGTGGTGGCACTGCAGGCCTTGGCTTTGTACGGCACCAAGGTCTATGGCTCACACGACTCCAGCACAGTTACAGTGCAGTCAACAGGTGGCGCCAAACACCAGTTTGAGGTGAACCAGCACAACACATTACTGTACCAGGAGGGGGCGCTGCAGGACTTTCCTGGAAAGTACACCATAGAGGTCAAGGGCTCTGCTTGTGCTTCTGTGGGGGTCAGTGTTACTTCCAATTTCTTACCAAACCAATTTTAATTTCAGCCCGTGATATTTCTGTATGTCTAACAGATTTGTTGTGCAAATGTCACCTCACATCCTGTTGGCTTCCTCAGTTCAAAATTAATCACAAATTTAAAAAGGACATTTATTAACATATCACTCAGAATAAGTCAGTATTGCGTTTTGCTACCAGTGAAAAAACAGGAAGGCACAATTTCTAATGGTCAAAGTCATTTTTCAAACAGTTGTCAAGATAAAAGCCATTTGAAATATGGCATCCCACCATTTTTTTCTTTCCAATTCAAAATCAGAGGAAAAACATGTTTACTATGGACATTTTGGTAATATTTGAAATGGTGCAAGTGAACTTCAAATAGCCAATTTTCAACTGTTACATTGTAATCTTTTATTTAAAATAATTGAAAGACAGTTTTTGAACACCTTTTGTTTCATAAAAGGTCAAAGAAGAACATTTGACATTCAATTTCGTACCAAAACGCAACCTGTATTTGAAAACTAGACTCTGCAACTTCACACTCATTTTGCCAGATTGGCTCTCAAAAGAAATCGTAGTCACACTCCTGAAGTCTCCGGCTTCCTCTACAACAGGTGGCTCTTTTCTACAACATCCCCACTCCTACTGAGAAATCCACCCTGACCATCACAGCCCAGGCCAGGCCTCTGACTGAGGGAGAGTGTAACAAGGTCAACAGACAGATGCTCAATGTAGACATCACCGTCAAGTATGTACAGTCGTTTTCACCTCACTGCTTTTATTTTTATTCACCCTTTCTTTTACTAGCGAATAAAGGCACATTTTTGTATCCAGCACATGGTTTATTTAAAGGTGACTTTAAGGAGACCAATGTCCATCTCTTGTACAGCTATCATGGCCCCCAAAAGAGCACCAACATGGCCATAATAGATGTGAAAATGCTGTCTGGCTTCACTCCTGACTCTGCCTCTCTTGAACATGTAAGTTGTCTATCGCAAGTGCACATTAGTATGTGGATAATGTCCAGAGTGATACTGATGACTGCATTTTTTTTTTACAGCTGAAGGACAGCAAGTTGGTGGACCGAGTGGATAAGAAAGATGACCACATTCTTATGTACCTGCCACAGGTGAGACTTAAAGGAATTCCTCTCAGAATCTACAAACATTCCATTGCACACTTCCTCAACAATATGCCACGTCTGCTTAGCAATTATTGTAAGTTAAGTTGTGCTTTTCCCTTTTACCAGGTTCCAAAGGATTCACCTGTCGTCTACCAACTGACCATCCAGCAGGATGTCCCAGTGAACAACCTCAAACCAGCAGTGGTCAAGGTGTATGACTACTACCAACCAAGTAAGACCCCTTCTTGAGTCACTTTAACATGCAAGGAAAGTAAATAACTTAGGCTCTCCTGCACACTCATCAATGGCTGAAGTAACCCCACATTGCTCCAGCGACTGTAACTGAAACCATATACCTAAATAACTGTAAGTCACTCTAGATAAGAACGTCAGCTAAGTGTAATGTAATTAACATTCCATCTTATTTCATAGAGCTTTGCCATAATGCGATAAGCTTATTACAGTTTGAGAAATAAAAAGAAATAAAATTGTTAATATTAAGCAGTTCAACAATCTGAGATATCTAGGAGGTTACGACAAAAAGAGAGATCCATGCTCACCCACATGACCCTGTCGCCATGACCCCAAAGCTCTCCAAAAGATAAGAAAGTTAGACAGCAAAACATCCTCAGCAAAACAACATCCCACATAACAGTCCTCTGTTAACAAGCCTGGTATACCCTAACACAAAGGACCCATGATCCTTCAGCAGAGTAATATCCTCCAAGTGTAATGTAATGTAATGTAATGTAAGCTTGCAGCTGCCTGACTATGAACTCCCTCTGTCTATCTTAGGTGACCAAGCTGAGGCTGAGTACTCTTCCCCTTGTGGATAGGAAGGTGTCCTGATGTACAGAATGTGTGTGTGTGTGTGTGTGTGTGTGTGTTCTTTAATGCTCCCCAGGCATCACATTAATTGCAGCCGTATGCTCTGGGTATGTGTGCTCTGAGTGTGGGCCAGCTGACTCTTCCATGTGTATGTATGTGTGTATACTACAACTGTGTGTGTATATTACAATAAAGACTTGACTTGACTTACTCTTCACAACATGGCTTGCCAAGACACCCTTTTAGGTTCTTTCCCCGTAGCTTTGTGATGGGGAATACAATTTTATTCCCCATTTTCATTCCATTGCAGATTAAAGATGGGTTGTAATGTACAAACTGTATTTACTATACTGAAATGTTACATTTTTAAATGTCCAGTGACTGTTCTGTATAGCTTTGACCATATTTTAAGGTGATAGATTGATTTTGCAAGTAGGTTAAGACTTTGTGAAGGTTATTTGAGGTCCCCCCTGCCATGTGGCAGCATGGAAAGCCTACAGTAAGGCAGGAAGAGCAGCACAGAAGACATGGGTAAAGGGTGTTTGTGAAGCGATGGTGAGACCGTATGACACCTTTTAAAACTTCACTAAGAGTAGAACTCTAATTCCAAGACAAAGTCAAGACAGTTGAATTTTGTATTTATTGCTGTTAATTCCAGGAGGGGGGGGGATCAACAACTCTCATAAATTTCAAATAGTCCTAGAAATATATTTGACCTTTCCAGTACATAATGACATTTAGATATCAAAGAATACAGTAAACATACAACTGAAGGTAACAGTTTACCCCCTTGTACACAGTACAGCATTTTGTTTAACCATTAAAAAGTTTGACAAGTACAACTGGCAGATCTGTATGTACAACAATCCCATGAGATCACAAGGTTCATCCAACAGTATCAATTTACCTTAGTGGTCCAACTTTTTAAAATGTAAGCATTTCAGTCTTGGGTTTCAGTACCCATAATAAAGTCCTGCCATACAGATTGATGTTTAGTGTCACTGGAAGATTGTTTTTGTTGTTCTTTTTTTGTTCTCTTCAAGCAAAGTAGGCGTTCACAATGTCAGCAGTTGCATAAGATTTTTTTTTTTTTTTTTAACAAGACAACCTAAGTATTTTACAACTTAAATAAATCTTAACTGGTAAGCAAAATTGTCACAGCAAAAAAAAGAAACCTAACCTGGACCAGATGGAGTGCAAGGATTATGTCAGGGTTGGCCTTCTCTGGCGTTTATCGTTTATTTTCTGACACAGTGACAGTAGGGCCCATTTTCATTCAGATTTCTTTAAAGGTTCTACCCAACTGTGAAAGTGTTATTTTCAAATTGGCATGGCATCGTGGAGGTCACCGTGTCTAGGTTACGTCCTAAGCAAAACCACTGTGCATGAAACCTCATGGGGGCAGGGTGGGTGTGTGGGTGGGGGTCTCTGCAGAAATAAAAGGAAGACGAACAACAAGGCTGTGAAGTGTGCAGATACAGGATACAGATCAGATACAAAAAGACCCAATGAAGGTCAAGACCAACAGGCTTCAGGGAGAGCAGATAGCCAATGGCACCCTCTAATGGCGATATGAAGAGCATCATCTGAGCCCCACCAAACAGGATTACACAGCAGTATACCAGTGCTGTTTGTCAAGAAACAGGAACACCATGTTGTTGAGGGTAGCCTTCATAGGACCCTTAGTTAATATAGTGCATATATTACCCAAATATGAGAGAGAGAGAGAGAGAGAGAGGGGGGGAGAGGGAGGGGGAGGGAGAGAGAGAGAGAGAGAGAGAGAGAGAATCACAGCAGCTGTTTTCACTGACATGACAACATGATTAAAAAAAATTTGGGAATTCACATTATGTTGACTGGAAATGCTCTGAGAAGTTTTATTATTATTATTCTCCTTTTTGTCTGGGACTAAATCAATTTCTTAGCACTAAGAAGTTAGTGTTGTACATTCAAAACACTGCAGCAAAAGGAAAAAAAGGAAACAATTTCTCCCCTTATCCTTTTTTGTTGCATTTCTTTACTGTACAATTCAACATAAACAACAATAATAATAACAACAACAATAAAAATTAACCAAACTTTTTTTTTCAGAGCATAAATATACAATTGTAAAAAAGGTAAGAAACCCTTGACTTAAACCACTATGGATCCCCCCTTTTAAATCAAAGAACAAATTTCAAAACCTTTCATACTCGTAGGAGACACATTTGCCTGTTGCTATTCTTCTTTAAACATAAACACTTTGAAAAAAAAATAAGTTAGTAAACATAAGCTGCTGTCTTGTGTGAGTTTTCAGTGCAAAATACCAGAAGCCACTTGGAAAGAGTCCCTAGGTCATAAAAAAAGCAAGACAGCTTCTCTCTCTTGCCTACGATGGAGGCACAGGTGTTCACGTTTGCCAAGTCCCTGCCCAAGTCCAAGTCCGCTCCTTAAGAAAAGCAAAGGTGAAATAACGGGACAAGTGAGGGTGGTTAAGAGGAAAAAAGAGCTCGATAAGCACTACCCCCACACCCCACCCCCACCCCCACCCACACTCCCTTCCATCCATCTCCCACCCCTCATTGTCCTCGTTAGTGTTTCAGGGTTGGTTGAGAACATCGGAGACGACCATGTGGCTACAGGGGCTCATCCTTCCGCATTGTCTAGTGCTTCAGAATTGAGAGAGGCGACATACTTCAGCCGGAAACCACCTGGACAAAGGAAGACACAGAACAGACAGACAGTCAGGTGCTTATTGTGCGATTAATGAAGAAAAAGAAAACGATGCGCTAAAATCACACAATCACTAACAAACATCCACTGCACTTTATTTACTAATAGAGGCTGGGGCATTGCTATGCACATTTTGCTCCATTTGTGGTGGGAGCTCGACAGGTTTTAAATATGCTTTCATATAGTTTCTCCATTTCATTATGTAATAACTCCCGCATTTTGTAATATGCCACAATAAAGTGTCTGAATGCAATGTGTAATACATTTCCAGGCATTTTGTAATACATTATTACATACTGGGATAGTTATTACAGTCATTAAATGATACTATTTGTAGTATTTTTTTGCCAGCAGCTGCTTTGGCACAGAGACTAGTAGCGCACTGGACGAGGCGGAGCATGCTGGCGGCTACCTTGCTGTGTGGCGTCGATGGTGGGCTGCTTGCAGTCCTGCGCCATGTGCCCCGAGGCTCCGCAGTTGTAGCAGGAGATGTTGCCGTTCTTCTTGTTGATGCCCCCGACGCCACCCATGGCCACACCACCACTAGCGCCGCCACCGCCACCACCACCACCAGCGGCTTGCATGGGCCCCACTGCAGTGGGGTAGACCTGTGGGTAGAAGCCCCTGAAGGCCGCCATCTGCTGGAAGCCGTAGTTGGCCGCGGCGGCCGCTGCTGCTGCTGCCTGTCCGCCCATCACGTGCTCCGAGTGCGTGTGGGCGTGGCCGTGGGCGTGCCCGTGGCTGTGGGCGTGCCCGTGCGCGTGCGTGTGTATGAGCGTGCCGCCCGGGTAGGTGGCGGTGGGCGGGCCCGGCGGGAAGAAGGGCAGCTGCGCGGCGCTGCTGCCCTGTGGCGCCCCCTGGCTGAGGTAGCTGCTGGTGCAGAGGGAGGGGAGCGGGAAGAGGTGGGGCATCTGCTGGAACACCTGTCTCGCCGGCGCCATCTGGTGGAAGTAGTAGCTGGGCATGTGCCCGCTGCCGCCACCACAGCTGCCACGGCAACCGCAAGCGCCGCAGCCCATTGGCTGTTGCTGCTGCTGCTGTTGGGGAGTGGGCGGGCCCTGCTGCTGCTGCTGCTGCTGCTGGGCCATGCTGTTGCCAGGGGCGACGAGGCTGCTGCCCCCGCAGGTGCTGCTGTTGATGTAGGAGGTGCTGTCGCTCTGCGCCGTGCTGTGCGTCAGGGCGGGGCTTGGGCTGGGGGCGGGGCCCGGCGCATGGGTCGGGACCACGGCTGGCACCTGAGTGGCTGGGCCGCTGGCCACAGCTCCCGCCCCCAGGCCGGCCATGATGGTGGTGGTGGGGATGGGGAGGCTGTAGGAGGGCGGCAGCCCCGACGGGAGGCCCATGCCCGGGGGCTTGGCGTGAGGGTCAGAGGGCAAGGGCACGGAGCCCACGGGGGGCATGGACTCGGGGGCGCTGGGGTACGCCGGCTGCAGCGGAGCGCCGTACGAGGGAGGGGGCGCGGCCGGGTTGACACTGATGGCGCCCACGGGGGGCTGATGGGACCCCGGGGGCCCCGAGCTGCTCTCCAATCCCGCCTGGGGCCCGGCCGTCTTGAAGCGCTGTACCAGGGGCTGCAGCGGACCCGCGGCCAAGCCCAGGCCCGAGGTGCCGAAGCTGGGCAAGGGGGGCGGCGCGTCCGGGGGAGCCTCGCCCGCCTGCGGACCGGGCACCGAGCTGGGCAGCATCACGGGCAGCGACAGCATCAGGCCCTTGGCGTCGGTGGCGAGGGGGGGCATGGCCGAGGCTCCCCCCGCCTCCGCCCCGTTCTGGAGCATGTAGGACACGTGGTGCATGCCCAGAGCCATGGGGGAAAAGTCGGCGGGCGGCAGGGGGCTGTCGGGGTGCATGGGGGGGCCCCCCGGCTGCTGGGTCTGCTTGCCCAGGACCAGTGGGTGCACGGGGACCACAGCTGCCGGGGGGGCTGAACCCTTGAGCAGGAAGGACTCTGGGCAAGCCTTGCTGCAGTCATCAGAGTGGCTGTCCGTGTCTGTGCAGGAAGGGAAAAAGAATAAGGGAAAGGTGAGAAATATGACAGAGAGGTAGGGGAGGAAGACAGAAGAGAGATGTCAACATTTGGGGCAGGCCTGCTTGGGATGGGGAGGGGTCTTCTGGGGAGCCCGACTTGGGATGGGAAGGGGGTCGTTTGGGGAGCCCTGCTTGGGATGGGGAGGGGGCTTTTGGGGCAGGCCCTGCTTGGGATGGGGAGGGGGCTTTTGGGGAGCCCTACGTGGGATGGGGAGCGGGCTTTTGGGGCAGCTCTGCTTGGGATGGGGAGGGGGCATAGGAGAGATAGGAGGGGGGCATAGGAGAGATGGGGGGGGGGCATAGGAGCACATAAAGCACCTTTGTCCTTCTCGTCCTCGCTGTCCAAGCTCTCGCGGCCGTCTCGCTGTGGGCTGGGCGGGGAGCTGTAGCTCTCGGACGACGTCTCTCCGTATGTGTCCGCCCCCGAACACACATCTACATGCAAACACACACACACACACACACACCAGAGACACACACACACAGAAGATGGTGTCACGTTCTGTTTTCTGTAGTTACCCATTACATACCACCATGGAGCACTCAAAACAAGATTTTGACCATTACACTGTAAACTTGCGTAGGCCATTTTGTAGTAATGAATTATAGCAGTACATGTGATTTGTAAGCAAGTGGCAATTTAGTGAGATAAACACACATCACTCACAAGCTCTTGCAGATATTTTCAAACATTCCCTTTTTATTTTAAAACTTACTTGCAATTCACTGTTAAAGCTGTAATGTGGCACACTCTCGACACACACACACACACACACACATTCGACACACACACAGGTATTTTAGGGCCCACTAATATAGGTTGTCAGTCAGTCAGTCAGTCAGTCAGTCACACTCACCTTTTGCCTCGGCCTGCTGTTCTCTCAGGGGGGTCGGAGACGCGGCAACACCATTGGCCAAACACACCGCACGCCTGTCGCCCCTCTTCTCCTTCTCCCTGAGGGAGGAACACAGGGGGAGGGTCAGTCAAGGAGTATGATGGCAGATACATGTTAATGTAATGTGCCTAACCCTTGCGGAAAATAAGGCTATTCAGTCAGGACACAAAAAGTATTGTCCTCAAAACACAATACTAATTGGGACTAACTGCACTTGTGCACAACATGGACCGGTAAGGTAACAGCAGTCCAGGTAAATCCAGTGGCCAGATGTGCCACAGTTCCCTTAGTTACTTTGTTTGAAAGCCTCGAAATGGACTGGGTTTAGATAAGTGTTATTTTTGCTCTGTGATGTGTGCGTGCCCATGTGGCGTGACTTTTTGCCAGGGGCCAAATTAAGAACGGTGTTTCCCCCGGTTACGGCTACGGCGTGAGCACGTCCACAGGAAAAACGGCAGGTGCACAGTCCCTTAGGGAGACGAGCATGGAGCCTGCAGGAGTGAATGCCGCTTCAAATGAAGGTGTGCTCACCGCCAGACAAAATTCCAGTGTGGTGCTCGTCAGATCATATATATGTCATTTGTGTGAACATCCAATTTAAGTCAATTTTAAAGTAAAAAGGAGAGAGAAGGGAAAGCAGTAGGAAAAAAAAAAAAAAAAAGAGACTGCAGTTCCAGTACCTGGCGAGAGGGGGAGCTCTGGACTTCGTCTTTGTGCTGGCGCTCCGCCTGTCGTCTGCATTCTAGAGGAGATAACAGATGAGGGCATTAGAACGAACACACACACACACACACACACACACCGTCAGACCGACACACACACACACACACACACACACACACACCGTCAGACCGACACACACACACACACACACACACACAGCGACACACACGGTCTGCAAACAGAAGCAAATATTTTACAGGATAAATTGTGTGGTCAAGCTTGGTCAAGCAATCTTACAGTCAGGCAGGCTCTTAAGGTGTCCTCTCAGAGAACACTTTTCACTGCACCAGTCAGCTCTGAGGTCAAGTCAAGTCAAATTCATTTGTATAGTGCATTTCATACACAAGGTGCAGGCCCCACTAAACAACATGTGTATTCACTAGCCATTCATGCCATCCCAGCCATCAGTGTTGAACTCTGTGTCCATGCAGGCGCGCGTGTGTGTGTGTGTGTGTGTATGTGTGTGTGTGCGTGCGTGCGTGCGTGTGTGCGTAAAGGACTCTGATGCTCTGTCCAGTGGGGTCACTTCTCGAGAACTCGAGTTGGAATGTGTGTGCGTGTCTGAGAGAGAGACGGAGAGAGAGAGAGTATGTGAGTGTGAGCGAGCGTGCCTCTCCACAAGTGTCAGCTGTGACATCACACGCGTGGACTTGCACCTTTCTGTCGCTTGCTCTCTCTCTCTCTCTCTCTAGGACGGGATCAAAGTCTGGGGCCGTAGCCTGGTCACTATCAAGCGCCTGAGTTTCCCATTAACCTGCTCTGGCTGCTGAACTATGCAAATAGTTGACCCTGGAGCGTGCAGGAGCCCCGTCCGGTCACATCCGGCCGCCGCCATCGTCTTCGTCGCCCCCTTACCCTTAGAGTGCCCTCACGTTAGAGGTAAGTTCGGGCCTAAAAAATCCAGCCCGACCAGACCCAGGCCCGCGGGTATTAAAGCCCGACCTCGACCAATTAACTTGATTTGCAGGCCCGAGCCCAAAGCAAACCCGAAATTTGCTCATTTTAGTATACATTTTTATAAACATATATTTATTTTTTTTCAAAAGTCAGCGAGAGAGAAGCCCGGCCCGACCCGACCCGAACGTAATGATTGACATTTTAGGCCGGGTCGGGCTCGGGCTTATGATCTTACCCTTAGAGTGCCCTCACGTCCACGCACGGCGCCACACGCTTAGCGTTTGCATAAGCATGTCCAGGCACAGATAAGGCTCAGTCCGCCCTCTCTCTCTGGAAGCCCTGAGTCCTAGTCTGACCCTCTCAGGTGATCTACATGGCGATATAAATGACCCCTTGATGACCATCTGTAGGTGAAGTGTGAAACTAGCCAAAAAAAATTTTTTTTTAAATTGAACAACTGACCAAATTGCATACTTCTGTTTCTTGCGCCTGAAAATGGTTTGTGCTGTTTATCGCTCAATCAGATAGAGATACATGGAGAGAGATAGGTAGACAGAAAAAAAGAGAGACATACATACAGAGTGATAGAGAGATAAAGAGACATAAATAGAGATATAGATAGATTGATTTACATATGCATCTGATTTTTTCTGGGTGTGCACACACGCACAAACACACACACATTCACAAACGCACCTATGGACTTACAAACACACACAGACACACAGACTTTAACTAAACTTGAGACTACTGTGGGGAAATACTAGTTGCATGTAACAAAAAAGGGCACCAGGTCAAAGTCGTGTAATTCACCATTAGTACCCGAGTCAGATGTACGATGTGTTCTTTCAGGCCTGTGTTTCACCAGAGACGTCCTGCCACACACAAACAGCCCCAGAGGGAATGTAAACAACGGTTGCTATAGCGACAAGGGTTTCCCTGCCACGGAAGCCATTTAGTCACCAAACCACAACAAGGCAAACAATGGAGTTTTCCTCAAACATGGCCACACCTAATACGAGCAAGACCAATGCCTTGGGTAGAGTACATGTGTACGTGTGTGCGTGTGCATGCAAGTGTGTGAGCGTGTGTGTGCGCGAGTGTGTGTGCGCGAGTGTGTGTGCGCGAGTGTGTATGTGTGTATATGCCTGCGTGCGTGCGTGCGTATGTGTGCGCGCGTGCATGGCTGCCCACCAACCAGCGGGGCTGAATAGCAGTGGCCAATGCTCAGTCCCGTCCCATTGTATGGGCTCCATTGAGACGCACGAGGGGAAGGAATGTGCTTGGCTTGCAGCGCTGGCCATACATAGGGCAGCACCCGGTTAGGGGGGTGGAGGTCTGGCAGTGTGGGGTGGGGGAGGGGGGTGGTGGTGGGTCAGGCTGCCGAGGGACAAGGCTAGCTGTCTGGGGTCGGAAGCTGGGCTTAGGCCTCCTCTACCCTGGGTAGAGGGGGTGGGTTGTTGCAGAAGGCGAGTTCAGTCCCTTCACTGGGGACGTGATCTTGGAGCGAATGGCAGGCCTATGGCTTTAGGCTGCCTGAGGAGAGAAGCTGTAGGGCTCTTTTATTAGAAAGGCTAAACTTGTCAGGGTTAGTCACTCAAACACCCACTTGGAAAAACAATCCTAGGGTATACACACTGCGCTGGGACATACAAACGGGGATCTGGTGAGTTTCTGGAGTCACAGGACTAAATGGGAAGGCTGGGAGTGACTGTGTCTTTCCCCCTGAAGATCTTCAGGCAGGGCTTGGGTTTAACCTTTAGGCAGGTACTTCCACACGGTGAGATGGGGAAAGTTGGGATGATAAATATTGAAAAGAACACTAGTGTCTGTTACGGGGTCTAGCTTACAGTGTCCATAAAATATAATGAAGAATTTTAGAATCTCTGAGTACTGCGCATTGCATTCATTTACAGAATAAAAGAATCTTAAAGACTGCATATATTGATTAGCCTGGTAAACACACACACACACACACAGTTTGCCCCACAATCACGCATCTGCCCTACAGGACGGACGGACGGACACACACAGACACAAGGAAAAAAACAAAACAAAAAAACAAAAACTGGACCACTTTTTAAATGATGATATCTCAGAAATCCGTGAGGGTACCACAATTTTAAACCACGCAAATTAAAGCTCATTCAGTTCTCTTTCCAGTGATGAGCATGCAAGCAATGATATGACCACCATGGCCATTTAGAGAGAGAGAGAGAGAGTGAGAGAGTGAGCGTGAGAGAGTGAGAGAGAGAGAGAAAAATAAAAAATAAACATACCCATGGAAAAAAGCTGCCAATTGGTTTTGGCTTTATAACCTGATCATTTTCCTAATTTTCCAACTCACCACTTCACTAAAGATGAGTAAAAAAAGGCAAAAATGATTCATTTTTTCCAACAGAGCGGACAAAAGGAGGAGGTGACAAAACAAGAAGTGAACATTCGGCCAACTGAGGGCACCAGCATTCTTCACCTGCATCTACTTCAACTAGTGAGCTCCCCTTTGCCTCATGATGAAGATGTTGTCATTGCAGAAAGGGATGGAGGACACATTAAACACCCTAATATGCCCCTAACAACCCCATAAAAAGTTAGTTTATAACAGGATCTGAACATTTCTTGAAGTTTTATTCAATTAGCCATAGTGGACCACCCCTTGCTGTCATGGTCATAAAAGAAAATGAATGAGCTTTAACAGTGGTCCAGTTTTTTTATGGCCCACCCTGTATATATAAACACGCACACACACACACACGTTCTGTGGGTTCGAGACTAGGCTTGTGAGTGCTGGGGACGGACACACACACGGGGACGGACGGACGGACACACACGCACGGGGACGGACGGACACACACACACGGGGACACATGTTCTGTGGGCTCGAGAGTAGACATGTGAGTGCTGGACAGACACGGGGACGGACACACAAACACACACAGGGACGGACGGACGGACACACACGGGGACGGACGGACACACACACACGGGGACGGACGGACACACACACACGGGGACGGACGGACACGCACACGGGGACGGACGGACACACACACACGGGGACGGACGGACACGCACACGGGGACGGACGGACACGCACACGGGGACACATGTTCTGTGGGCTCGAGAGTAGGCATGTGAGTGCTGGACAGACACAGACAAACACACACACACACACACACACACACACGTTCTGTGGGCTGGAGAGTAGGCTTGTGAGTGCTGAACACACATACACACACACACACACACACACACACACACACACACACACACACACACCTGTTCTGTAGGCTCGAGACTAGGCTTGTGAGTGCTGAACACACACACAGGGACACACACACACACACACACCTGTTCTGTGGGCTGGAGACTAGGCTTGTGAGTGCTGCTAGGGTTCTTCCTCCTCCACTCAGGCAGGCCGTTGTGCTCAGTGCTGTGCTGCTGCCGCCGGCCCTCACACTGAACCGCCCGCGAGCTAGGCACACTGGGGGGAGGGAGGGGGGAGGGAGGGAGAGAGAGCGAGAGAGAGAAAGAGAGAGGACGAGAGAGAGAGAGAAAATTGGGTGGAGTTGGGAGGTGGAGTTAAGAAGAGAGAAAATATTAGCCGTCAGTCAATATTCGGCAATCAGCAGCAGTGACCACTTTAAATGAAGGCTTGGTTGAACGGCGCCCTATCTACTCAATCACCTCCACTGACACGTTGCCAGCACACACCTAGAGGAGCACTCCTCCTGACCAGGCAAGGCAAGTTCATTTCTATAGCGCATTTTATATAGAGTAACTGAATGTGCTTTACACATATAAAAGCAATAGATAATCCACATTTTATCCACAAAAAAAACATAATAAAATCCCAATAACAGAAGTTGCAAAAAAGTTAAAATTATACACAAGATATGGTAAAACATAGTAAAAGCATAGTAAAACATGGAAAAAAAAGCAAAAGACTAGGTCAAGGTGTCCTTAAGAAAAACACTGAATTTCACATGGCTCTGAAGTTGGGTGGCACCTTGCATGGCAGCTTGTGCTTTGGGCGTTTTGCTAAGTGGAAAAGGGGCATATTAATATAAATCTCCTTACCGTGTGTGTGTGTGTGTGTGTGTGTGTGTGTGTGTGTGTGTGAGTGTAGCTCACTGAATGTGTATGTGTCTGAATGGAAGAGTTTGTTAGTTAATGTGTGAGTGCAGGGTGGGACTGGCTAAAGAGTGTGAGCTTACCTGAGGCTGGGACTCTTGCTGCTGGGCTTCTTCCGGTGACCCTGGACGTAAGGCTCTGAATCTGAAAGGTCAGAGGGGAAAGCTCAGAGGTCATGGCCAGGTTATTTATTATTTTGCAGTCAGAGGGGCAGCAGAGGTGTTTTAAAAGAAGGAAGTAATGATCTCAGCAGTTTTCCTACTGACTGCCAACTAACGAGACTGACCTTGGGTCACATATGGATCTACAGGCCAATGATATAATTTGCCAATGTTACCAAACATTTCTTGGTCCTACTTGAACATTCTTATTCACATAAGTAGGGAAAAGCAGTCAGCAGTCTAACAAAAACACTATTCCTTAACCTGTAAAAATCAATAATGTTCATAAAAGCAGAAGACAGGGCACGTAGCCATCTCTCCCACAGTGTGCCATTGAAACAGTATCGCCTCTGGTCTCCTGCTAAAAACTCTCTATGGTAGTTGAGTGTTGGAGGGAAGATTGGAACATCTTCCGTCTTAAAAACATCTCTGGCCAGTGGCCACACATAACCTTCTATAACCCGCTATTGTCAGACTGGAGGCAGAGAGTGGTCATGTTCCAGCAGGCCAGTGGGGAGCTAAAGTGTGTTCCTTATGTGTGGGCTAGACGTATGCAGGAGCTGGCAGCTCTCTTCGCACACACACACGCACGCACGCACACACGCACGCACGCACGCACGCACGCACACACACACACACCTCCCCCTGGGCTGTGTAGTGCTATTTGAGCAGCACGTCTCGGCGTGTGTGTTTCAGCACGGGTGCGGGTAAGGGGAGGGGAGGGGAGAAGGGGAATGTAGGTCAGTCTCCGTGTTGGCTCGCTGTCCTTGGGAGACCCCAGCCGCCGCCTTCAAGGTCAGCGCAGCGCTATAAAGGGTCCCCGGGGTGTCCCGGCAAGGACCGTTCCCGGCAAGACCGTTCCCTTCAGGACGTGACCTTAAGCCGTATCGCTGCCCCTCGCGTCAGAGGAACATGCGCAGACCAAGGCTATTGTTTGCGAGCGAAAACCGCCAAGGCTCGTCTGACCCTATCATTACAGGGGCGTGCGCATGCGCCGTGGAGAAGCCGTGCGGGACGAACGACAAGAGCGGGGGAGGGACATGTACCGGAGACGCTTCCAAACTCCCTCCCGAAATAAAAACGTGCTCGCTCATTCGCTTTCCCGTCTTTTCCCTGTTGCCTTTAATTCGGCATGATGAAACCGAGCACTTGTTGTATATTCCTGTTACTTTAAATTAGGCCTCCTTCATCTAAAAGGAGGAAGTGGTGGTTGTCCGTCTCCCCTGGGGACAGAATAAGGATCTGAAAAGACCTTGTGAGACCTTGTGGACCAATATAAAGCTACTGCCTGAAAGAGCAAATGGCCTTTAAGTGTCTCAAGTACACGCAACAGTAAGGGAAACACTGGCTTCATTCATTTTTTTTTTTTTTTTTTTTTTTTTTTAAAGCAACCTCAAGATGCAATTTAGATGCCAGAACCTGCAGCTAGTCAAAATTAGACTGTCGAATGTTTGCACTGATGCAGCAGTCACGCAGGCTGCCTTATGGCCTACCGCTGAGATGCATGCCGAGTACGCAGAAACAGTCACAGTCATGTTAAAAAGGCAAAGAAGCAGTTAAAGTCAGAGATTATATGTCTTTGCTGACTACAGGGTAATTTACATTCAAAGAAATTGGAGAAATAGGATTCCATGTTTGATTTACTGATGTAGAACGTCTCGTTTTTAAGTCACAGCGGGCTAGCAACGATTAAGCAGACACCACAAATTGAGAAGAAGAGAGAACAGAACCCTAGAATAAACCAAAATAAAATAAAATAAAATATTGTGTGCTCTATTGGACATGGTTTTTTGACGTCACAGAAACCCACCCTCCTCTTGGCTGGACGCTTCGGAGCAGTCCTGTTTAAAGGCTTTTCCTATGAGAACGGGGTTACCTGGGGAGAGAGCAGAGGAAGACTTTCAGTGGGCAACCAACAGTCAATAGACACAAAAGGCACAGCATTTATACGCCACTTCTATTGAATTTCCATTTTTATTCGGTTTTCACAGCTTCAAATACACACAGGGGCACACATACACATCATGCACTTCAAAGCTCTGCCGACATAATAAACCATTACTTAATTTCCATTCAACCAACTTCTGGGTTGATTATACAGCGTGATAAATTACAGTTTGGCACGAGTGTGTGCCAGTGTTGATTTTCCTTCAGGTGTCGGGTATATAGAACAGCTTGGACACCATTCAGGTGCCAACCAGGTGAACAGGGCGGCAACTCTAGAATTCCTACTGTAAATTATTCATTCCATGAACAAACCATCTGAATGGGATGAATTAATTATGCCATGGCCCACAGGTAAACAGTAGAGGAGAGGAGAGGAGAGGAGTCATGAGGCTCACGGCAGCAGCCGAGCGAACAGCAGTCTTTCCCCCTTGTTGAGAGAACTTCTCGCATTTCTGTCAGGGTCCCTTGATGGGCCACTGACATCGAGTGCATTTGTCAGCCGCTCCCCCCAGGAGGGCCTTCCCCTCTCTCTTCTCAGTCCTCCCCCATTTAACCGCTGGCAACGTGTTTGTCAACAGCCCAACAGGGCTCCAGGAAGACGGCGAGCAGGTTTGACATTTACACCTTGCACTGGCACACCTGATATCGCCCACCTTCTCCTGCTACACCCAAACAAACACAGAGGTGGAAGGGTGAGAACCACCTCCCTGAGCTTTTTAACAAGGGGCTGGAACACGGCAGGCACTGTCAGAAATGCGCCGTGTGCCAGAAAGGCAGTTAAATGCAGGGCGCGGAGAGGAGAGGAGATTGGCGCCGACCGGAAGTACCGGTTAGAACTTGCGTCCTTACCCTTCTCTGGTTTCCAGGCATCAATAAATGCATTCACCCTCTCTTTTTCTCGCTCTTTCTTTCCTTCACAGAAGCTGACTGAAAAAGGCTGGCACTAGCTGCCGAGGGATAAAGTGTCTGTCAAATGTTAACATCTTACAGTACTACAGAGCTAAAGCTCCTACATCATTGTGTTACATCGGAACATCGCTAATCTTCAAAGTCAAACTTCAAGGTCTCCACGTTCCACAGCAACATTTTACAGCATCTCCAGAGATGCTTTTGGAGGCTGTCAAATGCTCCTGGAGAACAGCTGCTTGGTGAAGCTTCCTAAGCAAAGGACAAGAGGAAGAGGAAAGCAGGCAAAAATAAATAAGACAAAAAAAAAAAGAAGGGAGCCAATGGGAAGCAAGCAGAGATGGATCATCTTTGTCAGGAGGACAACAGATGGGAACAACGGGGACAGACTTGTGGGAAAGAAAGCTGTGAAGAGAGACCGCGGTAAGTAACTGTAACCTCAGCGAGAGAGGACGACAGGGAGGGAGAGACACAAAAGAGGAGGGGAAGGATGGTGGGAAGAGAATACAGAATGAATAAAAGAAATAAGTGTGAGAGGAAAGGACAGAGAGAGAGAGAGAAAAAAAAGATGGTGGGGTATGAGTCTTTAGTAGATACAGAGACAAGATGAAAATAAGAGACAAGACGCAGAGAAAGAAGAAAAAAAACAATCAAGAAAGAAAAGAAAGAGAGAAAGAAAGAGAAATAAAGAAAGAAACACAAAGAAACAAAGAACAGAAAGAAAAAAAGAAGTGAGCAGGATCTTCTGCGAACGTTCTTGGAGTTTGTGGTCTCCTATCTCCAACACAGTCACCCCCCCCCCCCCCCGCCTCCCCCCCCCCACACACACACACACACACACACACACACACACACACACACACACTTCCAGCTCCAAGCACATGGCTGAGGTAGCAGTTTGAGAACCCAGTCCTGTTTGGGGTCACATTTGCTTCTAATAACGCCCCCACCGCCCCCTTTCAAGCCCGCCGTGAGGGGACTGCTGAGCTTGGCAGCCGTGGCGTGTCACACATGGCACACTGCAAGAGCCCTTCCAAAGGAAGGAGAGGAGGCTGGAAAAACCTGGCAAAACCAATCTTGAGAAAACAAACGGGACGTTTCCTGTGTGCGCTTTGAAGGTGACAAAAATCCAAACACAAGTGAAACCCTTAAGGGCCCGCACTGAGCAGAGCACTTATTTCACACGGAGAGAACAATCACAGTCGTCTTCTGGCAACCCTCCTCTCAAACTCAGGATGCCGCCCCCGCCCCCCCAACCCTCTCTTCGCTCTGGCTCGTGGATTCAGACACAGGCTTTGCACCTACACTTTAGTGGGATAAGAGCGTAGTTGGAGTGCAAGGACTTTGGCCAAGGCCACTCTCCTGCACAGAAAAAAGAAAAGCAGCTCATCTCGCGATGAAAGTGTAAGCACATCTTTGAATAGGGCCTATATTTAAATGTTTTTTTTTTTTAGGGACACTACACCAACTCATCAAATTTCATGAAAATCAGGCCACCAGTTTTTGGGTAATCCTGCTCTACCGACAGACGAACCACATCAAAATCCTTTTTTGGCGGGATGAAAAACTAGCCTTGTTAAGTAGACTTAAATAACCTTTTGGCTGGGGAGACCAAGCTTAGCCTACTGTCTCATCCATTTCAATAATGAAAGATCATGCATACAAAACACTTTTTTTTTTTTTTTTTTAAAAGGGGCAACTCAAACCAGAAATCAAATATCTAGCAAAGGCAAAAATTCAACTTTTTTTCAAAGCACACACACACACATTTTTTAAAACTAAACCTCCAAGCACACATTCTTATTTCAGCAGGGGGACAGATGAGAGGAGATATTTGAGCAAGTCAGGAGTTCACGTGAGTTATAATCACACCAGCATGCAAAAGAAGGGCCGTTAACAGTCCTGCCAAGCAGCTGCTTCTGCGGCATCCCCTGGCTAAACACCACCACATCACACAGCTTCTCACAGCTACAGTTTGTTCTCGTCAGCTCGGGATAGGTGTTGGTTTGGTTTGGAACTGACGGACAACACCATGCCAACAGATGCCTAAATGAATGGTGAAATGAATGAGGTGTCTGGGTATAAATATTTTGATTGTCTCAACGAGCAGGAAATGCGGCTGACGTAATCCCGCACTGCTGTTTATCCTGCAGAGCCTCGGAGAACGACCCAACAAACCCCTGACATTTAACACTTTATAAAAAGTCAGACACGTCATCGTCGTGTGTGCCAGCGTGTTCCGAGCAACAGCGTTCCCCCTGCGGAGAGGCGGACGTGCTACAAGGAAGCTGTGGCTTTGTGTAAAAAAAATTTGCTTTGTAAAAAGTGAACCTTTACGAGCCAGTGACAAATAAATGTTGAAATTAACTAGCCACTCATTAGTAAAATCATCATTCTGTGTCCGAAAGCCACCAGTTTCCATCCCTGACTGTGCTTATCTCACCTTTAACAGCCATTGACAAATAAATGGCAAAATTGACCAGCCACTTATTAATAAATCATCTCTCTGTGCCTGAAATCCACCAGTTTCCATCCCAGGATTCTGTGCTTATCTCATGCCTGAGGGGTGTGGGGATGGATGGAGTGAGTGGACGGAGTGAGTGGATGCCAGCGGCGAGGATCAGCCCTGGGCCTGTGTGTGAACGCCAGACTGTTACATCCGCACGGGGCTCGCAGACACCTGTGTGTCAAATGAACGCACCGAGTCTACTACCCACATGGATTCTTCGTCCCCGTCTTTATTACATACACACGTTACCAACTGTTTACTCTTTGACCAAATTCACTGCTGGAGTAACGTAACTGACGTAAACGTCTGACCTTTACACCACGGTTTTGGTTGGTTAAACTGCGCCGTAACCCCTACCCACCCTTCCCACCATGCCATCCCAGGGGTCGCGCCTGTCTTTGCCCCGCTCTTTGGCAGCTAGGTGCTGACTACATGATTTACTGCACTTCTGGGATCAATGCCTTCACACTCACTCACTTACACACACAAAGGAGGAAGAGGGAAAAGGGGAGAGAAGGGGAGAGAGAGAGAGAGAGAGAGCGCACAGTGAGGGAGAGAAAAGGAGAGGTAGAACGCTAGTGGGTAAAGAGACACAATAAGACAGACAGTGAGAAAGACAACAAGCAGGTAAAAGTGAGAGAGAGGCCGTGAGAGAGCCAGTCAGGTAGACTGTGAAGGAAAGAATAAAAAAAGAAAGAAAGAAAAAGAAAGAAAGCGGTAAAGAAAGCAGGTTGAGACAGGCCCCAAGAAGGAGGGGGAGCGAGAGATGGAAAGCACTGAAAGAGAGAGGGCCCTCATTGGCTACTTCAGTGCAGCTGGGAAGAGTGGCCATGTGACCCGAGCCATGGAGTGGCGTGAGGTTAAACTCTGGCTGGCCTTCGCGGTGTGACTGGGTCAGTTAGAGCAGCAGCAGCAGCAGACGCCACGGCCCCCTCTCTCCTCTCAGGCTTAGCTCACAGCACATCACAGCACAGCTGGCCTCTCACAACCACGTACAGTACACGCCACCAATTAGGGAGTCACAGACCTGCACCCACAGACTCATTTCCTAGGGTGTAACTGATTGAGCGGTCATGATGTACATTCCATAATACCTCACTGGTATTGCCATCACGTCATCACCATCATCATCCTCCTCCTCCTCCTCATCATTACTACTTCCTAATCTTCTCACAGGACTCCAGACAGCTGGAGAGCATAAACGTAATGAATGGTTAACGACTGCAATCCAGTCCCAATCCCATATTTCACAATCACCTAGAGGGACGTAACTATGACAGATGACACAGATGCTGCCTCTCGGCGGTCCAGGAGAATCGAAAAATAGGCCTTCCTGCCGCGTTCTCAGACAACCGAGGGTCAATCAGGTCAAAACAAGAAAGAAGGGAGCGAGAGCGAGCGACCTGCACCCACAATGCAAATCTACTTGCCTTTTGTTTGCAGCTCAGTTCAACAGCATAAACGTGGCCTCTCCCATACAAACACATACACATTTATGAATAAACACATACACAGTCAGGAATAACACACACACACACACACACAAAAACACACACACACTTACATGTGCTGCAACTGTTGCTGGAGCACGCCGAGTCTCTGAGGAAGAATCCACACACCTTGCCTGTGTGACGGAAGCCCGGCGGTGCAGACAGGAACTTCTCCCTGAAACATCCCAAAGTAGCCTTTTAGCATTTATTATTTACTCAAACACAAACATAACATGTACAAAAACCACACCGGTCACAGACTGACAAACTGTTATTTGAACTGCTTGGAGGAAGACTGTGCAAGTTCCTTCGTCCAAACATGACACTGGAACCAGCTGTAAGCCCAGACCTTCCCATGAAAACTAAAACTCGCCATACAATCAGTCTGGTCTCATTTTTTTTACCAGCACTTCTCAAAACAGGTGACTGAAGGAAAGAATTAGCTTTTGTGTTCAGGTGTGATGTGCAGACCAGATAAAAGACACAAACCCTTAAACATAGAGAGAGAGAGAGATAGAGAGATAGAGAGATAGAGAGAGAGAGAGAGAGAGAGAGAGAGGAGAGCCAGAGAGAGCCAGAGAGAGAGAGAGACAGAGAGAGAGGCCAAGAGAGCCAGAGAGCCAATGAGAGAACCAGAGAGAGAGAGAGAAACAGAGAGAGAAAGAGAGATAGGGAAAGAGAGAGAGAGAGAGAGAGAGAGAGAGAGAGAGAAAAAGAAAGAGAGAGAGCCAGCCAAGGAGTGTGGTCAGGGGTGACACGTGTCAGGAGGAGGAAGAGGCTCCACTCTGGCCAGTGTGAACAAGCGTCCCAATGTGACAATGACAGGCCTGACGTGTCCCTATCCATCACCACCTGCACCACCGTCACAACAACTCACTCATCAAAACAACCCAATATTTTACTCTTTACTCAGATAAGAGGAGTGTCATAATGTCAGGTAGCTCCACCCACCAACTTGAGTAGAGCAGCAGCTCCAGCAGCACCTGCACCCAGTTCTGCCAATTCACACAAAATGAAACTTAGGGAAATGCAGCCGGTCAGTTTCGATTTTCCAGAAGGGGGCATCAGTGCCTTCACAACACTTAATGGCAACACTGTGAGGTAATGTGTACGTGTGTGTGTGTGTGTGTGTGTGTGTGTTTGTGTTGGTGTGTTTGTAGGTGTGTTTGTTTGCGATTGTGTGTGTATGTTTGCGATTGTGTGTGTATGTGTACATGTGTGTGTGTGTGTTTGTACATGTATGCAAGTGTGTACGTGTGTGTGTGTCTGTCTAAGTGTGTGTGTGTGTGTGTGTGTGTGCGCGTGTGTTTAGGGCAAGGTGCAAGATGCATGGCATATCTTTATGGCACACACTGGTGTGGGAGCATCAGCATTCCTTCGCGCCGACTGGGCAAGAACATTAGGTTGGGGATTCCAGGTTTTTGATTTAATCGCCCCGGTTATTTGTGACATGCCGCTGACACTTGCAGTGACGTACGCCATCAGCCGCTCGACCGTCAAACCAAACCAAACTAGTTTTCTCCCCAGTCTAATATTGAATTATGTTCCAGTGCATGTGAGCGCTACACAAAAATGTCAGCGAGAGAGAGAGAGGAAAAAAAAAAAAGAAAGAAAAAAGCTGGCCACGAACTGCCAGAGCTATCTTGGTGCTCACTGGATTGAGTGATTCACAAGCACATGGATCACACGCTGAAGTCCAATGTCACATCATCACACTATACGCAGAGGAGAGGACCCACCTGCCCTGGTCAGGCAATGGCCGTGACAAGATTATGACTCACAACCCTAGAACTGTCTAGAATATTCTGTTGTCAGTGCAAAGAGAATCTGGACAGAAACAATATCAAAAGCACAGATGGGCAAAAGTGTCGGGGAAACACAGGGACAAACACAGAGACACACACACACAAACAGAAATACACACACACACACAGACACAAATACACACACAGACACAGAGACACACACAGACACAGAGACACACACACAGAGACACACACACAGAGACACACACACAGAGACACACACACAGAGACACACACACACAGACACACACAGACACACACAAAGTCACTCACTTGAGGTTTCTCTCCACCTCCCGCTGCTCATACTTGTCGGCCTGGTTGAGCAGGCGCAGGATGCTCCTCTCGAAGGGCTCTGTGGACTGCTCTTTGGGGAGCTGGGGTTCGGCAGAACAACGACACAACATTAGGACAACGAGAAAAGGGAACCTGTTTGTTTGGCTGGACGTATGTGTTACTGTGGCAAACAACCACATCGATTACCATGTCAAAAGAAAGGAACATGTAAAAATCCCACCACATCATACTGCCACATGTCATGTTGTCATTTTCAAGGTGTGTGTGTGTGTGTGTGTGTGTGTGTGAACAACGGAGAAAATAAATAGGCTATATAATGTGTCAACATTTTTTTCCAAGCATTTCCAATTTGGTGTTCTCACAATTTTAAAAACTATAAATAAAATTATGTACAGAAGGGTAAAGCAGCCAGCTTAAATATACATAGCCTGAAGGGTATTGTGCCCCTCATTAGTGGATGTATGTTAGCCTAGTTTATATATTTTGGTAGGGTACAAAATGTTTTTTTTTTCCCTTACAAAAGTACTGCACAAGAACATTTCATGATGGGTATGCATTTTCAACAATATGGTTAGTAGTTTCTGATGAGAGATTTTATGCCCTTTATACCCAAGTTCAAAATAGTTCAAAGTTCATAAATACTGTAAATTCTAAATCTACTAGTTAGCACCATTATCTGCAAGTAGGAGGAACATCACTTCACTGACAACTGGAGGATATTTTATTCTGCCAGTCTAAGGATGGTCAGGAGAGTAGCTACGTCGCCATAGCCCAACTCCGAAACATCTCCAGGGCTTGGAGGTAGCAGGCACATTCCTCACAGGACAAACAATAGGCAATGCACTTCACCTCCATTTCTCACCCAAATATGGCATAGAGTATGTCAACCGTCTGATCATAATCTTAAGTATTTCATGGCCTGTCCAACAGTGTCGGAAACTTTAAACAAGCTTTTGCTTCAGCAATGGAATTTAATTGGGTATGCACATACAGGGGCAATAGTAGTGAAATACATTGCCTATTGTTTTCTCTGTAACAAATATACTTTCTGCCTCCAAGTCTCACTTGAGTTCATTTCCTTGTCTCTTAAGTTGCAAGTCTACCTATCCTTCCAACACCCTGAATTTAAAAAAAAACTTGCATTGAGTTCCTGTCAGTGTCCCAGTCCCAGTCAATGGTGGAGGTCTACTACTTTAAAATGCAGATAATGGCCCCAATGCCGCTTCACTGGAGGGGTCAGAGGTTTTGCAGTATGTCTCTTCAGAGCTTGATTCATAGGCATTTGCTACAACAAGCTTATGAATGTGTTGGGACAGCTCTCTGGCATTACCATGAGATATCCTTGTGCAGCACTGTAATACAATAGCACAGTGCTAGACTGATGCATTTGTTTATTGACTTGTGTATTTAGCATCCATTTGACTCAGTGTGGAACATAAATGTGTTGTGCGTGTCCTGTGACTGTGTGGGCACTAGTGACACTACCCGCCAGTCCAACCCCCCTAGGAGCAGCAGTGCAGATTTGTAAAAATACCTTCAGCAAGAAGTTCTCCAGTTCCAGGTGGGTTTTTGTTACACTGCTCGACGTTGAGTCTGACCACTTCACCTGTAAATGATAACAGATTAGATTAAACAAGTGTTTAAAACAGTACCGTTTTCATTTTTCTACTTCATACAGAAATGCACGACTGTCTGGTGGCTGGCCCCATTTAAAAAAAAAACAAAGCAAGAACAAAAAATAAAGGGGAAAAAAAGCATTTTCAGGGCGCACGTGTCACACAGATACGTTAGCCTGCTATAAAGGTAAATATTGCGTGAATGTAAGGCGCAGACAGAAAACAGTCCAGTAAGCGTTCATTTCCTGTCTGAGCTGGCACCGTCACAGAGGGAGAGAGGGAGCAGCACACATGTGCTGGTTTCAGCTGAGGCAGCATGGGCACAACGCTGACTGAAGCAGCCCGAGCTACAGCTTATTACCATTAACCAAACAACAACAAAACAAACAAAAAACCTCAATGGAGAAAAAATGAGTAGCAGACTAAACATGACATCTAACAGCAAATGACAGCAGATTGTTGACTGATTATGAGCCCTTTTGATGTGTGCACGCACGCAGGAGGGACAAATAAATTAAATGCTGACTCATCTCGAGCATCGAACCACAGCACCGATAGCTTTTCGGGGATTAAGACGGCAAAGAACACAAAAACTCCCAAACAGAGAGCTTAATCGAAGCAAATCTTGCTTGTATTGACAAAGCCCTGCTGTCTGTGCCCCACTTTCCCCTGCTTTGTGAAAACGACCAAAGATCTCGTCTGTCTTGCTCGCTGCATTTCTAAGCTTCAATTTGATTTCGACGTCTGTACGTCTCGTGTAAATACATTCTACGACACAGCAGAGATGGTGACTGTGATTACGTCCCTGATTGTACACCGCTTTCCAAAGCGATCTGGGCAGAGAGCCAGGCATCCCCTCCCCCCTCTCGCACCCCCCACCACCCCTCTGCAACCACAGGGCTAATGGGAGTTATTTAATGGATTCATTTATTCTGACTGCTAGACACTGAAATAGCTCTAATTTCACTGAAGACCCACTTAAAGTTATCCCACAGAAAAAATAAATAATACAAAAACTGCATGCTTACCTCATGGAAGTGAGGTAAAAGTGGACACTTCTACTTCAAACCTGTCTCAGTGGTCTCAGTGCAAGTGAATGAGCTAACTGGAGTGACCACTGTGTGTGTGTGTGTGTGTGGTTGCTGGTTGTCAGGGTGAAAAAAAGCAAACAAAATGTAAACAGCTTTTTAGTTGATTTAGAATGCTGCTGTGCGGTAAAGCTGAAATACACTAAAATGGATCATCTTTACTTGGGAATCTGCTCGCCAGTGAGTAATCAGAGACAGGCCAGCAGGGGAACACAGCACAGAAAAAAATAATAGAAAAGAAAAATTACATGAGATAAATGCCTACTCGCATTGGTAAGGTGTTCAAAACAAAATCTGTGACTGATTTATCGGATCTTTGCCTCAATGGAGGCAACGCAAGCGCTGGCCCAGAAAGCTAAAATATGCAAACCTAACGCATGAGGAGACTTCACGCGCTTGTGGAAAAAAGGAAAAGGCAACACTTGCGATATGTGGAGTGGGGCCAGCGTGGCAGAAGGCCTCCAATCCAAACAAACACACCGCTGCACTCCCAGAGAGAGGGAGAGAGAGAGAGAGAGAGAGAGAGAGATATCAGACTGCACAGCCATAGTGGTCTGAGAAGTACTAGCACCACACACACACACACACACACACACACACACACACACACACACACACACACACACACACACACACACACACACACACACACACACACACACATTTTCCTGAGCTGATGGAGACAAGACACTACAGTGCTTCATCACTACATCTCATTATACTTTCATATGAGAGAAGCTGTTGTGTTTTGGCTACTCCGAGTGCAACAAATTAATAAATGAATAAAAACACAATGTGATGAACAGTATCGAGTACAGCAGTACAGCAGACACATACAAACACACACACATACAAACACACAAGCCACCATATACTAAGGCATTTTGGATATGGAGGTCCAATTCCTGATGCAGGGTCCCTCCCTTCCATCCTCCCACCCCCCCCACACCAAAAAGCCACACGAATGCTAATGATGAGGAGGTCTCTAATGAGGTTTGCCTCCCCCTCTCTCTCCATGCATCTTTCAAAGCATGGCCTTCAGCGAGATCCGTCAAGGAGCTTAATACAGCATTACACATTACGGACTACATAAGAGTTAGATTAGATAAAGGTTAGATAAAGTGTAGAAAGACAAACCCCAACCCAAACACACACGCAGTGGTCAATTAGGCAAAAAAAGAAAAGTATAAGCGTGATGAGGTGAAGGTGTTTGCCGTTTAGGTTTCAATAACCCAAAAGATACTTTCACTCATGTGCAAGAGTAAAGGGGAAAGCACTGAAACGGACACCGTGCTCTTTTCAAAACTGCTGTTCCGGTTCCCAAAAGAGGGCCGATATCATGTCAAGATCATGTCACATGCCACCGCTGCCAAAGCCCCATTTCAAAGAAAAGAGGAGGGGGAAAAAAACACCCTTTCCTTAGCACATTTCCTATTTTGCCAAAGAGAACACAATGTGTCACCAACCGGGCACGCTGCCAGGGTCAGTGCCCTCTAGTCGAAGTGTGAAAGAAACTTCAGGAAAAAAAGGGAGCGAATAAAGAGGGCTGCGCAACATAGCTGTGCAACAGAATTCTGTTCTCCCCACCCCCCACCCCCACCCACCCTTGACAGGACCGAGAGGGGAGTCGTGCCAGTGGGGGGTGGGGGGTGGAGTCATGCCAACCTGCCCCGCTAGTGTCCGGAAGCAGGGTTGGCAGTGCCAGCGGCGTGGCGACCACGTCCATCCTGGGAGAGTCCCGTTTGTGGAAGACAAAGTGACCTGCGATATTTGTGTGTGTGTGTGTGTGTGTGTGTGTGTGTGTGTGTGTGGTGTTTACGCTCACCAATTTGTCAGCAATTCAAGTAGGCTAACTGGTACACTTTTCGAGTGTCACAAGCTTGTTGGCATAAGGGGCAAAAAAAAAAAAAAAAGTTCACGTCCCTTCTCTGTTTACTCTGCCAACCATTCACATGCACACATACACAAACACAGACAAGACACTACTCCCCCGCCCCCCCCCTTTTCAATCACTGGCTGCATGTGGGCTAGTTATCAGTCTGTGTGCGTCTCTCCCAGAGGCTGCGGGGAGCCAGTGAAACAGCAAGCAGCGTTGGGCCAGAACGGCTCCCGCCCAGACCTCTGTAATCTGGCCCGGGGAGGCGTCAGCATAGTGCTTCAGGACCAGCTGGGCCAAACAAGACGCCCTTTCACTGGCCACACTCTTAAATCATGTCATCAGCCTGAGGAGGGAGGAGGAGGAAGATGGAATGAGGGAAATTGGGGGGGGGGGGATAAAGAAAGCGTGAGAGAAACAGCTTTAGACAGACAGACAGAGAGAGAGAGAGAGAGAGAGAGAGAGAGAGAGAGAGAGAGAGAGAGAGAGAGAGAGAGAGAGAGGAAAAGGGAAAGTTGAAGAGGAGGAAGGGAGAAAAGGGGGAGAGAGAGAAAGTGTGAGAGAGGAAGGAAGGGGAAAAAGGGAAAGTGTGAGAAAGTGAAGGGGAAAGCTTGAGAGGAAGTGTGAGAGAGTGAGGGAGAAAATGAGGGACTGAGGGAGTAGGAGGAAAGAAGAGACGGATGCAAAGGGACACAGAGAAACAGAAACAAGAATGGTGGAGAGAGAATGGGTAGGTGAAAATGAGGGAGTGGGAACAAACCCTTAGACAGAGACAGAGAGACAGACAGACCATATTACTTAATAAAAAAAACAACTCTACAAATACAACCCAACAATTAAATTCTGGCTTAAAATTTCTGATTCCATCACCAAACCCATCTCTAAGCATGGCAGTGAAATTTGCCGACATCCTCCAACTTGGACAGACACTCTGAACGCTCTGGGAAGTTTTCCCTACTCCTAGACATTGACAAAAGAGCCTATAAGCTTTGGCTACACTTCAGGATAAGTGACATTAATACCTTCCACCACAAAGCTTTTTAGAATAAAGTAGCTCTCCGATCGGAATGATTACCTATTTCAAACAAAAACAGCATAAAGAACTTTTGCCAGTATTTTTCACAAAAGATTTTGGTATCTGGCTAATCAAACCAGGCACATTATATTAGATTCTGGGAGAAAAAATAAAAGACTATTCTAAACTGAATATGCAGGGTGGGCCAAAAACACAGGACATATTTTAAATGCTTATATCTTGGAATCTAAAATTGATAGATAGTAACAAATATTTAATTCCTCTGTACACTACTATGGAAGCGGATTAAGGACATCTAAAATGCAGTTTTGAAACTTTTGAATTTTTACATTTCAAACTACAGACCTGAATTAAAAATTATGAAGAGGTCAATAGAAACATTTCCCAGTCAAAATAAGTAAAACAGGGAAACGATGATTGAAATGACTGAAAGTTTACTTTTAAACCTGCATTTATGAAAATATTACTGATACTATTTAAATATAAGTTCCAGCTAACTAGCTAGCTTTGGCAACACTACTTTTATTAACCATGCCAATAAAGCAGCTCATTTAATTTGACAGAGAGAGAGAGAGAGAGACAGAGACAGAGAGAGACACAGACAGACAGCAAGAGAGACAGCGACAGAGAGAGAGCGCAAGAGAGAGAGCGCAAGAGAGAGAGAGCAAGAGAGAGAGAGACAGCAAGAGAGAGACAGCAAGAGAGAGAGAGAGCAAGAGAGACAGTGAGAGAGAGAGAAAGAGAGAGAGACAGAGAGAGAGAGAGAGAGAGAGAGAGAGAGAGAGAGAGAGAGAGAGAGAGAGTGAGAGAGAGAGAGAGTAAGAGCGAGAGCCACACATTTCTTTCAGCTTTCTGCTCCGCTCCCACCTCGCACACCAAAAACAATCGAGCTGCTACAGAAGGGTCAACCCAGGGCACGGGAACCGCAAACTGGAAACTTCAAAAAAGAGCTCGACTGAAGCAGACCTGTGAGGCAAGCATGGACGGTGCCATTACAGTTCATAACAACACATGATGTATGCTTAGAGATGCGGGCCCTATAATTTCATACATCGAAAATAGCTGAATATGAGGGGAAAAGAAATGAGACCCATGCACACACACGCAGTCTTTTTCCAGGGCACTTCTGACAGAAGAAAGAGAGAAACGATCAGCGTGATTCATGCCGGTGGACATTTACCGGTATTTATTTTCCGAAATTACATTCTTATTACATGTTAATTATCTGTTTATTTCTGTTTATTTTTTACTAATTTGTGAACTTGCCTTAAGCCCCACAGCAACCCAGTGCAGGTCAAGGAGTGAACCCCAGAGCTCTGTTTAAACATACATAGTTCCCATTAGATCATGTGACGGGCCTCTAGGCAGGCCATGCTTGGCAACAAAAGGATTTAATTGGGTGGAAAAAAGACTAATCTTAAGTCGAGGCGGGCCGTGCCAGACTAGATCAATATCTTCCAAATGAGCTTGGGGCAAACGGTTGGCCAACACATGGAATGTAAACACTGGACAGATGCTTGGGTCTTACAGCATTCCAAAACGCCACCTAAAAGATTTCCTGCATTTCTGCGGCTCCCCTGTCACTGAAATGTGTTCAATGCCAAGTCCAGCACTTGCATTGCCTGGCGATCAGAAACTGTCACTGTTATGCTTCGAGCAGCAAACACAGAGGCCTCTCTCAGTTGCGTAGATGTGTTGGTGTGCATCCCGCCCCGCGAGAAGGATGCCCTGTCAAATTCCATCTCCTCACGAGTCCGGAGCACAATCGCCGCGCGGCCATGTCTGCATTCCAGGCCTGTTTGCGAGGGCCTTGTCATGGGGGGCACCGCCTGGCATGTGTTTGGCTGGTTGGTTGGCTCCTGAACCAAACACAGCTCTCACTGAAGATCGCCATATGCAGAGATCTTTTGGGTGCCTCTCTTTTACTGCCCTTGTGTTCTTCTCAAAGTCGTTTAGCATTCATTTAGCAGTTTCAAATGTATCAAAACATGGATTTTTTTTCCCCCCTCTTCCTGTGTCACAAAGTGCTGATGTTACTGATCAAAAACAACCACCACCACCCGTTTTTGCCACCGATAGCTTTGCCATTCTTTCCTTCTAACTCTTACTCTGAGCATGCCGACAAAACAAAAGATTACGATGGTGTGCTACAGAGCCAGGACATTTTTACGTAAGGGGAAATCGACCAATGAGGTGACCAGTTCCATGAAAATAATGGCGAGGTGGAGGCGAAGATCTCTGTGACCCAACTTTTTCAGATCTACTTCAAAGGTAGCCAGTTATATGAAGTTAATGCCAACCTCATTAGCCAATCAGAAAAGAGAATTCCAGTGTTAAAGGAGATAAATATGTTGTAACATTGCTGCCGAATGTTCCGTGTCCCCTCTCTCTCTCACGCAGGCAGGCTAAGGCCTCTCTTCTGGCTCGGATGTCCACGTCCTCCCTACAGACTATGCTCTCGCTATAGTGGGACACCATGGGAAGGACGACCTGACCTCTTGTGTCCCGGTGTTAAATATTCCAACAAGGGGTGGGGGGTGGGGGGGGGGTGGTAATAAGACTTTGTGCAAGAGATTTATTTCCACTCTGCAGCTGCTCTGTGCATGCTAGTCTACAGCTCGACACGGACCTGCTCCATAACACACTAGTGCAGACAGCTGAGCTCACAATGCTTCTGTTTGAGGGACCGAGACAGAGAAGGAGAGAGCGAGAGAGAGAGACAGAGCAGTACAGGAACTTGTCAGGGTCAAACTGCGACAAATACGGACCATGGTGCACTACTCCCGCATAGTTAACCGAAAGGTCAAAATAGCCATTATGGGCCTGCTAGCAGGATAATCTCCTTCTTTGTTATGAGGACACACACACACACACACACACGTCCAAAAGTGTGTGGCTCAAGCTCCTGAACAAGCAAAAATAGCTGAAAATAATTATCCTTGATGAGTGAGCATTACAAACTCAGGAGGAAGGTGAAAGGTTGCAAGTATGCACATACCATAATGTCCCTGTGAAAAGGCAGCCTTTCCACCAACGAGTCAGCCCCCGGTGTCATTTAGCCTGCAAACGCTAGCTGACAGGCACTAACACGGACACCTGCACACACACGCACACACGCACACACAGGTATTGGACTTGCACTCGCGGAGCCGGCAACCGCGTTTGCAGTTCTTTGCAGCGGCCAACATTTCACGAACTTTCAGTACTCACCTAATCAGCACAGCACTCGGTGAGGTACCCGCCGAGAACGCTCCATAATCCCATTCCATTCCGTTTACCACACATCGCATACACGAACACGCACACTTCCTGGTGTACAAACTTTCTATGCCCTGAAAACACGAGCTGTGGGAACTGGAATGTTTTATCCCCGTAAAAGCCAATCAGAGACATTTACGACCGTAGGGATAAAAGAAAATGATTGTGGGTTAAATTGTAGTTATGATGTAGAAATAATGATTTGGGATGGATGTATGTTTTATTCTCAGTAATGTCTTTTCATTAATACTAATATATATTGTGCATGCATGTATTTTAACAGTGATTTAGAGCAGTAACATTTTGTCATCTCACCTTTTGTTTGTTAGAATGGTTTCTACCACTTATTCAGTTAATCTTGTAATTGTTTGTAATTAGGCAGTATATAAAAACGGCAGGTTTTCTCAGTTTAGGGGTGGAAGTGTAGGAGAAAGGTTGGTGTTTGAGACTCTGTTGAAAGCTGTGGTTTTGTGTGCCTATTGTGGATTTATAGTTAGCCTTTGTTTGACAACCATTGTGTTGATTTTTTCTTTTCCTCTGTTTATTTAGAAAAGTTTTTTTTTGTTATTGCACTTTGAGCACTGTAAATAAATCTGCACTTTCGCATTTGCACCGTACGCTTTAGTTGCCCTTCGTTTATTCAGTTTGGTGGCCATCCCGTGGTGAAAAGCTGAGCTGGACGGCACAGCTATTTCACATTTGGTGGCAGCGGTGGGATCGTGGCGCCAACTTTGAGACAGCGGCCAGCGAGACGGGCACAAGTACGGGGTAAGATGGCGTACAGGAGGTTGAAGAATGATCTCCTGGTTCAGCGAGTGGCCGAGGAGGAGGCCGAAGGAGCCGTAGGAGGAGAGCCACCAGCACACCCTGATGGCAGCAGACAACCGGAAGTGTTTGACCTCTCAGCGCTGCACAACCTGCTGAAGCAGTCCATACAGACACAGGAGCGAGAGATGGTTAAGCAAGAGCAGAGGTGGCGCAGCATTCAAGTCCAGCTGAGCAACGTCCGGAACGAGTTGGAGGCAGACCGCAGGAGTGGCAGCGGAGGGCAGCAGCACTGGGGAGAGGGAGCCGGGTCCGCACCAGTACCAGGCACAGCCCCAGCAGCACCACCTCCCGTAATGCCATCCTGGATACCACCTGTAGCACCGGCAGCAGCGACAGCAGTACCTGCAGCACCACCCGCAGCACCACCCGCGGCACCACCTGCAGCAGCAGCATCAGCACCCCCTTGGATGCCGGTGAGACCCCCGGCAGCTCCTCCAGTCTTCCCACCACCCCTGTTTCCCCATGCAGCAGCCCCAGCACCAGCGACGTGGACCCGAGCAGCAGTACCTAGGCTAGAGGACGGCGATGATGTGGAGCAGTATATGACCACCTTTGAACGGCTAGCTACAGCCTATAGGTGGCCTCCAGCTGAGTGGGCCACATTCTTGGTGCCGTACTTGACTGGCAAGGCTCGGGCTGCCTACGTCGCCATGGACCCATACGAGGCGGTGGATTACTACAGGGTCAAGGAGGCCATCTTGGCCAAGTATGAGATCAGCGCAGAGAGCTACCGGTCACGATTCAGGGAGCCAGACGCTCAACCTGGTGAGACTCCGAAAGAGTTTTACAACCGTCTGAAGGACCTGTACCAAAAATGGATACGGCCAGCTGAGCGCACCATTGAGGAGATTGGTGAGATCCTCATCTTGGAACAGTTTTTACGCTCTCTTGCTCCAGAGCTGAGGGTGTGGGTTAAAGAGCACAACCCCAACACCGGCCTGAAGGCAGCAGAGCTGGTGGATGCCTTCCTGGCAGCCCGTCGAGGACCAAAGGACTTCCGATTCCCTGGCAGCAGCAGAGCACCTCAGAAGGGTAAGTCTGGGGGAAATGGGAGTGGAGTTGGTCCTGGTCCGGGGAGTAGTATTCAGCGTAGGGGTCCACCCCACAGACAGCACTCACCACAATACCACCCTCAGCCTAAACCTACTGACACATCCACTGACACATGTCATTTTTGTGGTAAACCTGGTCATTGGGCGAGAGTTTGCCCAGTTAAGAAAATAAAAGGTGCTAGTACAGTTTCTGTGCCTAGACCTATGACTGAGGCTGGGCATGCCAGCAGATTGCCCGTAATGGAGGTCACCGTAAATGATAAACCGGCGATGGCTCTCCTGGACACAGGCAGCACCCACACTTTGGTGCAACCCTACCTGGTTCAGCAGCCGGACGCCCTGACAGGCAGGAAATTAAGAGTGGTATGTGTGAATGGTGATGAGCACGAGTACCCCATAGCACTAGTGTCTCTAAAAGTGCAAGACCAAATGTTCCAGTTAGAAGCTGGTGTGGTTAAAGGCCTAAATCATCCGGTGGTCTTAGGCCAGGATGTATGGATTCTGCCGGACCTGGTGCAAGCTACTCTACCAGTGAGTTGCGTTGCTACCAGGGCGCAGGCTAAAAAGACTCAGGCTGAGGAGATCGCCGCTAAGGAGTTGTTAGATGAAATGCCCTTCAGTGAAGAATGTATTCCTCCCCCTGTAAACATAAGAACCCGGAAGACACGCCGACAGCGTAGGTATGACAAACTAGTTGGCACAGTTAAAGTCATGTCTACTGGAGAGCTAGAGGCAGTTCCTGAGGCAGGGGAGGATGTATGGAAAGTGCCGGAGAATTTAAAAGAGTTGCAGGAAAGTGATGACACTTTGAAAGAGCTTTTTAGCAAAGTGGTGGAGGTTGATGGCGTGAGCACAGGCCAGAGGAAGTCTCTGCTGGGAGAGTTTTACTTTGTGCGTGATGGCTTGTTGTATCATCAGCCTGAAGGTGGCAGTGCAGAGCAGCTAGTGATACCTAATTGTCTGAGGCAGAAGATTTTGTGTTTGGGCCATGACATTCCTTGGTCTGCTCATTTGGGAAGTGTAAAGACACTACAAAGAATCTCTGACAGATTTTACTGGCCGGGGTTGTATACTGATGTTCAGAAACACTGCAAAACATGCTCCACCTGCCAGCTATGCAGCAAACACACAGGCAAGCCATATCCACTTCAACCACTTCCACTGATAGATGTCCCATTCACCAGAATAGGTATGGACATTGTAGGCCCCTTGCAGCGCACACAGTCAGGCTACCAGTACATTTTGGTCATATGTGATTACGCCACCCGGTATCCTGAAGCATTCCCCCTACGTAAAGTCACTGCTAGATCCATTGCCCCTGCAATATTACAGTTGTTTTCGAGGGTAGGGATTCCCCAAGAAATCCTCACTGATCAGGGGACAGCCTTCCTGTCAAACACCTTAAGGCAGGTTTATGGGTTGTTGGGGATTAGAGGGATTAGGACCACTCCGTACCATCCTCAGACAGATGGCCTCGTGGAGAGGTACAACCAGACTCTAAAAAGTATGCTGAGGAAGTTCGTCTCGGCCAATGGGAAAGACTGGGACCGCTGGCTGCCGTACCTGATGTTTGCCTATCGGGAGGTCCCTCAGGCATCCACTGGGTTTTCGCCATTCGAGCTCCTGTATGGCCGGCAGGTGCGTGGACCTCTTGACCTGCTGAAGGATGTCTGGGAGTCGCCCAAGTCCACCACCTCCAGCGTGATCTCCTACGTCATGGCCATGAGGGAGAAGATGGAGGAGATGGCCAGCCTGGTGCGCGACAACCTCCAGCGTGCTCAGGAGACCCAGACCACCTGGTACGACCGGGGTGCACGACAAAGAACTTTTCAACCAGGCCAGAAAGTCCTCCTTCTCCTGCCCACAGAGGAGAACAAGTTGTTAGCCAAGTGGCAGGGACCCTACTGCATTACCAAGCGGTTGGGACCAACCACGTACGAGCTGGAAATGCCAGAGAGGAGGAAACGGCGGCAGGCGTTCCACATCAACCTCCTCAAAGAGTGGCACGAGCGGGAGACGCCACTCAGTCCCCAGCTGTTGGTGCAGGCGGTGAAGGAAGAAGAGGATACCCCAGAACAGTTCTTCCCCACAGACCAGCCGGCTGGGATATTGGCCCTTTCCCACCTAACTCCTCAGCAGCAGCAAGAACTGCGGGCCATTGTCCCTGAAGGCCTGTTCAGTGAACAACCGGGGTATACACCAGTGGCCGAGCACCCCATCCGGCTGAAGGATTCTACACCCGCTAGACAACGGATGTATAGAGTCCCAGAGCGCCTGTTACCTGCTCTCCAGGAGGAGCTGCAGGTGATGCAGAGACTGGGGGTGATTGAGCGGTCAGAGAGTGCCTGGAGTAGCCCGGTGGTCCTGGTGCCGAAGAAAGATGGCACCATGCGCTTCTGTATTGACTTTCGGCAGGTAAACGCTCAGTCACACTTCGACGCCTACCCCATGCCCAGGCTGGAGGACCTTATCGAGCGCCTGGGGGGTGCCCACTATATCACCACGCTGGACCTGAGCAAGGGCTACTGGCAGGTGCCGCTGGCTAAAGAGGCGAGGCCATATACAGCCTTCAGGACACCTCAGGGGCTTTTCCAGTTTACGGTGATGCCCTTTGGCCTACAGGGGGCGCCGGCTACATTTCAGCGTCTGATGGACCGTGTGCTGGATGGCACCGGCAGCTTCGCGGGGGCCTATCTGGATGACATCATTGTCTACAGCAGCAGTTGGTCAGAGCATCTGCAGCACCTGGCTGAGGTGTTGCGCCGCATTCACGAGGCAGGCCTGACCATTCAGCCCAACAAGTGTGCTTTTGTTCAGCAGGAGGTACGCTACCTGGGGCACATTGTTGGACGTGGGGTGATCAGGCCTCAGCAGGACAAGATCGAGGCTATCCGGGACTGCCTACGGCCAGAGACCAAGAAGGGGGTCCGATCCTTCTTGGGGCTTGCGGGGTGGTACCGGAGGTTTGTCCCCAACTTTGCCACCAGAGCTGCACCCCTCACAGATCTCACCAGAAAGGCTGGCTCTGTCCGAGTCAGATGGGAGGAGCAGCATGACAAGGCCTTCAGAGACCTGAAGGAGGCTCTCTGCAGTGGGCCAGTGCTGCAGAGTCCGGACTTCAAGCAGTCAATGACTGTCCAGACTGATGCCTCGGGGGTCGGTCTGGGGGCAGTTCTGCTCCAAGGTGAAGGAGATCAGCAGCGCCCTGTGGCTTATATTAGCCGCAAACTCTTTCCAAGAGAGACCAGGTACTCAGCTGTTGAGCTAGAGTGCCTTGCTGTTAAATGGGCCCTTGACTCTTTTCGTTACTACCTTTTAGGTAGACAATTTGTTTTAGAGACTGACCACCGGGCCTTGAAGTGGCTTGGGCAGATGAAGGACACAAATGCCCGTATCACCCGATGGTTTTTGGCTTTGCAGCCCTACAGTTTCCAGGTCCGCTATCGGGCGGGCAAGCAGAACACAGTGGCAGATTAATTGTCTCGCCACCCCAATGGCGAGTCTCCAGAGGAAGGGGGAAATGTGAAAAGGCAGCCTTTCCACCAACGAGTCAGCCCCCGGTGTCATTTAGCCTGCAAACGCTAGCTGACAGGCACTAACACGGACACCTGCACACACACGCACACACGCACACACAGGTATTGGACTTGCACTCGCGGAGCCGGCAACCGCGTTTGCAGTTCTTTGCAGCGGCCAACATTTCACGAACTTTCAGTACTCACCTAATCAGCACAGCACTCGGTGAGGTACCCGCCGAGAACGCTCCATAATCCCATTCCATTCCGTTTACCACACATCGCATACACGAACACGCACACTTCCTGGTGTACAAACTTTCTATGCCCTGAAAACACGAGCTGTGGGAACTGGAATGTTTTATCCCCGTAAAAGCCAATCAGAGACATTTACGACCGTAGGGATAAAAGAAAATGATTGTGGGTTAAATTGTAGTTATGATGTAGAAATAATGATTTGGGATGGATGTATGTTTTATTCTCAGTAATGTCTTTTCATTAATACTAATATATATTGTGCATGCATGTATTTTAACAGTGATTTAGAGCAGTAACATTTTGTCATCTCACCTTTTGTTTGTTAGAATGGTTTCTACCACTTATTCAGTTAATCTTGTAATTGTTTGTAATTAGGCAGTATATAAAAACGGCAGGTTTTCTCAGTTTAGGGGTGGAAGTGTAGGAGAAAGGTTGGTGTTTGAGACTCTGTTGAAAGCTGTGGTTTTGTGTGCCTATTGTGGATTTATAGTTAGCCTTTGTTTGACAACCATTGTGTTGATTTTTTCTTTTCCTCTGTTTATTTAGAAAAGTTTTTTTTTGTTATTGCACTTTGAGCACTGTAAATAAATCTGCACTTTCGCATTTGCACCGTACGCTTTAGTTGCCCTTCGTTTATTCAGTTTGGTGGCCATCCCGTGGTGAAAAGCTGAGCTGGACGGCACAGCTATTTCACAGTCCCCTATATTAGACACACTGTAAATAAACAGCAGGACACATAACGCAATTAAAACGAAATCATGTATTGGCCACACTCCCGATAGCCCAAGTCACGGTACATGTAAAGTAACGAAATGTTAACTTTCTATCAAAAATCGGTGCGTCATATGATCCGCCGCAAGCCTAGCACTACTCTCGCATCTCCGTATGTAGCCGACACAGCCAGTTCATGGCTTACTCAGTCATTCATTCAGTCACTGCACTCGATGTTTGAGTTTGGTTGTGTGTGCGCAACATGGCTAGGCTAGGCTACATGTTTGCCGTGATTACAATTAGGCTGTTAACTTTCGCACAGCCTACACACTTTATCTGTCCACACCCCTGGACAGTGTAGAACAAGTCTAATTCTAAAACTGCTTGTTCAGTTCCCTGCTTGCAATTGGCTGAGATGTGTTCCAAACTGCTGTAAATCCAGCATAAACTCACAGGTCATTGTCATAACATTCTATTATGAAATTCCATATTACTGGAACAGCGAACCTTAATTAAAAAAAACATTACAAAGTAGCAGAAGGTAGGGAAAATGTTGGCCGCTGACCTTGTTGTAAACGGAACCTTGTTGTACCATTAATGGCAGTCAAATAAATATTGATAAGCAGTCCTAAATGTTGGGCTGGTAATGACCCTGTTGCAGTCGTGGGCTTGTGTTCGGTCAGGCTGTTGTAGCGTATAGTGTTGCGCGGCTGCTTGTGTCAGACTCTTAAAAGAAATATTCCCACGCATAACCCTCTCACAGGCATTAACCTCTAAGAATCTATGTATAAACATTGGTTTACAATCAAGAAGTTACGGTATATGTGATTCCACATAACACTGGACTGGGAGCTGTGGGCTTGGAAGTCGGTTGGGGATGGTTGGCGGGTGTGCCAGCCTGGTGGTGCTCCCGGGTGCCATGCGACGCCAGCCAAAGTGTGTTTTCATGCTTTCACACGGCCTGAAACTGGCTAACGTCTCCATTTACACGCCAGACCGCGGTGCCAGGTCTAGAACCAGACCCGTAATTTCGGCCCAGATTCGCCTGGCGGGTAATAACAGGAGAGCGATTCTGCCCGGTTTTGAGCAACAAGGGTGGCAGCGGCCCACGCCAAGCCGGCCGAGGGCTTCATGCAGCAGAGGTGGCCGAAACCAAACATGATGCCACAGCAAGGCAAACATGATTGAGCCACCACCATCATCAGGGTGACATACAACAGGTGACCAGCCATGGCATTTGTTTGGGTTACGTTTTCCCAACCAATCGAGTGCCATTTTTTTGTTTTGGTGTTTACACTGACAATTTTCAAAAAAAAAGCACAAACACAACCAAATAAGAAAAGGAAAGCAAATAAATGGGCCTATTGTAATAAGCCTATTATTACATGGCTAAAACTACACTGAAACAGGCCTACATTGACAGGCAGCATCCATGAATCCCTAATCACACTTAGCATGGTGAAAAAGACAATTTCATGACATTTTAGACAAAACAAATGGTACTTCTTAACCATAAAACCCATCAACAGACAACAACGAGACAACAAATTTAGCCAGCAGCACTTTCATTAGTGAACAACATTTAAGGAGTGCACGGATAAAAACTGGCATAGTCTCAAAATCACATTTTTCAAGTTACTCTCCCTATCAGTAGTTGCATTGAAATCTCAGCTTTCTCAAAAGTAATTTGGTTATTAAATGAGCATAGTCTTGATTTTATAAGTAAACACTATTTTAAAATGCTTCTATCTCAAGTCAAAATGTAAAAATGTTATTTACTCAGTTTTTGCATTTGGTGACCATGCCCGTTTGTTCAGTATAGCCATTTGTTTTGCAACTGTTTAATTTCTCAAAAGAAAATACAGCCAGAGGAGATTATGCTGTAGGAGATGGCATCAAATAAGATGAAAAAAATCACTATACAAATGCAATGTGCTCTTTTTATTTAAACTTTACTCCTACAACTTAAACAGAACAAATTACATCTCAATATTAAATGTGTCACATGGGATAGCCTAGGTCTGGTGATATCCGATACAGGCTAGGCTATAAACACACAAGTGTCCTGACTTAAAATATCAATTTTAAACCAAATTATTCATAAGAAATTTCAATTACGATCTTACAGACGATGAACTACAACAGTTCTTATCCAGTGGCCACCAAACTAGCACAGCTTCAGTGCGTCACGGCATAATTCCAACTTGAACATATAATGGCCCATCAGCACCCGATAATACACAGGCGGGCCTGTGACTCATCTAATCACTTAGGTTTAAGCCACAGGGAATATGCGCAAGCCACTTACAGAGAGAGAGAGAGAGAGAGAGAGAGAGAGAGAGAGAACGAGAGAGTGCGAGAGAAAGAGTGTGAGAGAGAGAGCGAGAGAGAGAGAGAGGGAGAGAGAGAGAGAGAGAGAGAGAGAGAGAGAGAGATGGAGAGAGAGAGAGCGAGAGAGAGAGAGAGAGAGAGAGAGAGATGGAGAGAGAGAGTGTGTGAGAGAGAGAAAGAAAACGAGGCAGAGAGAGTGTGAGAGAAAGAGCGAGAGAGAGAGAGAAAGAGCAAGAAAGAGATCGAGAGATAGAAAGAGAGAGAAAAGCAGATGCAGATATTACAACTGGGGCATGTACACAAAGATTCCCACACCCACCCAGACAGGCCTGTGACAAAGAAAGACGGGTATGAGCGCGCACAGCTGGGTTACTGGGAACCTGAAAATGCTGATGTGTTGTCAGCAAGCAGGAGCAGTTTCATCACCAGGAGGGGAAAGAAAACTGCTTCATTACTTATGGACAAACCAGCATGAGGCATGCCATGACAAGTAGGCTATAGCAGGAGAAGGCAGAGCTCATCATAAAGAAACTGTGCTTTTCACTTCTGCAGAAACAGAACTTAGGGGCGAAGACTCCTTGCCCATACTGATCTTGTAACAAAGAAGTAGTGATCTGAATGGAATTAAACATACAATGTCTTTGATATTTCATAGGTTCGTCATACTGTAATTAATAGGTTGTTTAAAAGAACAGATATTTTACACACACACACACACACACACACACACACACACACACACACACACACACACACACACACACACACACACACACACACACACACGTTAGTGAGCAGGCTTGGCCAGAGGGGTGGCAGACCACGTGGAGGAGGCATCAGGATGAACCTGCTGCAACACCTCGAAGCTGGAGGCTTCACTGCACAGATACCCGTCCCTCCTCAACACTTATTTCAGGTCGCCTCGGCATGGTGCCAAAAGCCAGTCACCCTACAAGGAAGTTCATCCAGGGGTGTATCTCCAAACAGGTGCATCTTCCAGAAGGGGAAGACAAAGAGAACTTCACCATGCAACCAGGGATTTTTTTAAAACACGTTTTATACCTGTGTACATGGTGACTAAATGCGTCTCTTGCCTGTAACTTATACCATGAAAGACTGGGATGGAAGGGCTGGAAGTGACCACTTAGGTCACAGAGCTGGATTTAGACTTTAGGGGGTGGGGGCTGCATCTGGATTTAGCCGCATGCAAGTCTAACCATTCAGAGCCTGTTGGATAATAACCATGTGGCATAACGGGATAGATTAGTGGACCCGAGTGTGACTCAGCACAATTATATAGCATGCAGGGTGTGTGTGTGTGTGTGTGTGTGTGTGTGTGTGTGTGTGTGTGTGTAATGGGTTGTGAGATCAAGGGCAACTATCTCAGTCCCAGGCTAAACAAACTGACTCTGCTCTCAACACAGATAGGAAGTAACCAGACGCAAATGTCTAAGAGGAATGCTAGCCGGGTGGGTCGTACTCTTTCACTTTGTGTAAAAAGTCTGGGCATGGGGTGTCTGGGCATAGGGGTGGGTACTTTGTTTGAACTTTAAAGCTATTGGTTCTGCCGTCAGTTTAAGTGTGCTCACTGGCTGCTGAAAAACATATGTCAGGAAAACAGAAGCCTTAGGAGAATTCCCTGTCGTAGTGCTGTAGCAAAATACAATATTGAGCGGAGGCCCCACGGCAGAGCTAGCCTGGCTAGGGGAATACAACATTACTTAAATTTCATACACCGAACACAGCACTGAAATAACTTGGCATTTTTAGAACAGAGCACTACAGCAGTTGAAAAACAACACTGTTGATGAAACAATCATTTCAATCATTAAATGGTCATTGCTTTGCTATATTTTTAGTTTTGTGTAGCCATTGCATCTTTTCTTCCTGAAAGTGGAGCTTTTTGTAGAGTGTAACGAGTGACTGTGGAAACATTGACAACTAGTAATCTGCTCTGGTGCTGACAGCTGGATGATGTGTCATTTCACCTCCACTCCAAAATAAGTCAGCACATGTGGTCTTCATTCTAGTCACAGCATCATTAACATCTAACTGTGGAGACTGCTTCACCTAATCAGATCAGCCATCAAGTTAAGGCAAAGAACTACACACCTCATTCTGCGTCTTTAAGCTATTAGCTACATTTAATAAAACTGCTATTTTCAAGAAAGAAAGAAAAAGACAGACAGACTGGCAAGACAAATATGGAAATGACGGGAAAAAAAGAAAGCCAGGCAGGAAGTAAGACAGACAACTGAACAAGCACAAACTTTACTTTCATCACAAAAAGCTTAGTTAATGTTCCGTAAAAGGCCAGAGGAAAAAAGAGTTTGGAATAAGAGGTAGGAAAGCTTGGTCTGGCACTTTTGTTCACACGTCCTGTGGTCCAGAACAGGGCAGCCCAGTGGAGTCCAGCAGAGCCCATTTAAGAGCTGCTAACAGGCTCGAACGACACCACAAATTATGCTAAGAGGGAAAAAAATAGCTGGGTGTCGTCGACGGCAAACCTTGTATTCAGCACGAGACCTCTACAACTTATGCCACACTCATCTCATTAAATGGTATCCTGATTCCATTATCTAGGTGCTAACAAGGCAGATTACGTCAGGTCAATCTCTACTAAAGAAAAGGGCCAAAAACAATATGACAAGAAGCAGCAAAACTCAACGTGACAAGTATGAACCCTGCGCCTTGAGTGTGACAAAAAACGCTGACACCCAGGCTTCATGGCATGCTTACTTTTCACCAGTGGTGGGTAAACTAACACCTGGGATACACAACTGGGAAACACCTGGAAACTCACACGCAGCAGTAAAAAAAAAAAAAATAAATAAAAAAAAAAGTGGGGAAGCTACATACATCTTTACAATTAGCGACTGTAAAAAGACAAGGGGGCCTAAACACCATTTACATGTGTTTCTCCTCCACGACGCCTCTACTCTTCTACCACTAGAGGAGAGCCACTGGACTGGTCTCCCGGCATGTCACTCATGCGTTCAGACTGTTTACTCTCCACAGGAAGTCAGTCTGTCAACCAGCCAGCTATGCTAAATGCCGCACAGCATCCTATCTTTGTGGTGCTCTTGGGGCAGCCAGACCGTTCCACTTGGCTTCCTCCCAGGTTCGCACTCCATCCCTCGGGAAGCAGTCTTGCAGTGTGCATGGCCGTCCATGGTGACTTGTGCAATACTAGCCCCCATTCGATCAATAATGCAAGACGGCTCTGGGTAAGTAATCAACACATACTCCAAGACAATGTGCACAATACTGCAGCGAGAGTGTATCACGTCATTTGTTTTTTAGCAATTCAACACTATGCACACAACCACATCCTCCATCCCCCTAATCCACCACCCCCCCCCCCCCCCCTCCACACAGCACTCTAGGTCATCCAGTTCGACTTCCTGTGTGTGAGATCAACCTTTAGTTTCTTCATCTGGACTGCGATCTTGAGCTGCATGTGCGAGATGCCACAGGTACTGGAGAGGAGCCCGAGAAAACGTGACCAGCTCAGGCCCGGAGAGTCAGATACTACAACTGGACCTAATCCATGAGAGGCCCGTCAAAGGTTCGCAACCTTAGGCCAGATATTCAGATAACAGCTGCACTGCTTGTAATGATAGCGGTCAGCTTCACCGTCTGAAGTTGTCAGCTGCCCCGGGTGTGTACTTACGCAACACCAGCCACCAGACATTGATATCCATATTTAATGAAACGGTGTACGGAGCATGCTGACAGCAAGGCTGCTTACCTCAAAACTGTATTCCCTGTCGCTCTTCGTCCGTGAGATGCTTTTCAGTACGATTTTCTCTATGTGAACAGCTGGGGAGAGACAGAGTTGGTATTTATTCACACATACTGTACCTTGAACACACTATTGACATAATCCGTCCAGATATGGCCTATCAGATATGGCATTGAGCAAGTTGTTACTGCACGATACAGTGCATGCAGGAAATGGGAAACCGCTAAACGTGGATAGTGCATACTTATAGCAGAATGGTGCTTAGAAATCCCAACATCCTGTCTGGTTTAAGATTAATAAAATAGACCTTATTGTACATGATTAAACCCCTGTGAGGTCAGGCTTGCCACAGGAGGTCCAAAAAGATATCTTTTTAGTGGACTGCCATCAAATGGAGAGTTTATGGGCATGTGACTAAACCATAACTACAACCATGTTTTGCTAACTATTCCAGAAGAAAAAGCTTCTGAAAAGTAACATTATGACGGATCCAAAGGCTTTGTATTTGGTATTCGTGCATTGAAAGCATGTTAATGCATCAGATTTAAAAGTAAAGCTCTGGCAACAGACTATGACGACAAATATCCTGAAAGACCATTAGCCAGGCAATCCATCTGACCATCGGAAGCATAAACATATCCCACAACCCAGCACTCACCTTCTCTCTGCGTTCTCCTGGGGGGCGATTGGGGGGGGGCGTGTGTTTGGCCCCTCTCCCTCCCGCCAGCTTCGGTGATGGGGGAGAGGTACTCTGACCTTAGTGTCTTGTTCTGGGAGAGAGAGCAACAAAGGAAGAGGGAAAATAATCAGTCAGTACAGGGAACCCCATTAGTGCATTAGTGACTATTGAAAAAACAAATGCCAGTGGGAGTAATGGACACAGCAGTTGCATTCAATGTGGGTGGTCAGTTAATGCGCTGGCGTGAGTGACAAATACTCTTGTGGCTTCCTGAACTTGCTTTTTTAGTCCCACGGAGAGGCAAAACTACCAGACAGGGACCTGACCGAACTCCCACTACACATACACCAAAAAGCTTACCAAAAAAGGACTGCAAATGCTGAGCACAAAAGAAACTCTCAATGTTGAACGTGGATTTGACCAATTTAGCCACTGCTTCTTGCAACTAGTGAAAATACTAGCAAGGTCTCTGAGTAGCCTACATACATGAGCTGTCCAGAGCATAATCTGTTTTCCTCTGATTGAATTTGACACTGAGCACATATCTGTCGCAAAATGGGGGTAATTCAACATGGGCTAACCTAATAATAGACCAGAGAGAGCAATTCCCTTTTGGCGAACCGCTCAGGAAACAAGATGAACGTCAGTGTGTACCGACTCAACCCTCTTTTCGCCTTTAAGCAGGAAGTATGCTTTTGCGAACACGGCTATGCCGCAATGTCATTACGAACATTTGCATCTGGATTTTTTAGGTATTTTGCAGCTTTTTCTGACATCCAGACTAAAGGGCCTGCTTTATACGTGCACCCTATAACTTTGTTTTCCACATCTCTAAACGACAAACTTGAGCTATTCCATTAATACTTGCTAGTATTTTCACAGCAATGTGGCATATTTTATCACATTTTATGAACTGAAAACATATTCTTTACTTTTTTCCACTTGTTAACATTGTCAGACAACTTGGTTTAGCTTGATTTTTATCACCAGGTATAAATGACTAGGCGGCTATTTTTTTCTTCTGCTTATTTTGTTTCAAAGCAAAGAAAATTTTAACCTACAAAATCAGAAAATCCCGCAGTTAGGATAAATTACTGTATGTACATTTAATGGTTATGATTCATAAATAAAAGGCAAGACAGCAAAATCGATAAGGGACTGATTTACTATTGTATTAATTACCCCTTCTTACCATGAGCCCTGTGACTACGCAGCACAACAAACCCTACAGTGTTAGTACCACCAGTTCTCTCACAACCATGCACACAGCAAGGAAGAAATGTTACACACAGACAATGATCGAAAGGTGGCAGGCAGAAATGTGTCATGGTCTATAATGGTGCACTTTGCGTGTTGTTTTGGCAGGATGGGATTCCTTCATCGCCACAGTAGCCTGAGCCTTACGCAATGAAGCAACAACTGTTGGGTGTGGGGGGTGGGGAAGGGGGGGTGGGGGTGGCGGTGGGATGGGGACTGTAATCTAATTCTCAGGGATGGGGTTGTGTGTCAGTCGACAACCTCACTGCGCGGCCTTTCATGTTTTATGAGACAAGGTATTTGCAGCGCGGAAAAGGTAAAGCTGAAAGGGGGCCGCTGCCTACAGCTCAATAGACCCCTACCCCCCACCGCCTTCCCTGACACAACACAACCCCTGCACTGTTATGTGGTCAAAGCCCCCCCCCCCCCCTTCCTGTTCTTCTCCTCTGTGGACATTACGGTTGCTGTGACTACTGATGGTTCCTGATCATTTGTTTACACCTAAAAGAGGATTTTCTGGCAAGGCTTGGCCTACTAGCTTCCAGTGTAAATGGAAGCTAAACTAAGAGATAACGATTGGGAAAAGCCCACACTGCACAGAAAACTAAACAAACTAAAATTACCCAGCTTTCAGTTGGCTACTCGGTGGGTTTGTGACACAGAGGAAGGTACTTTTTTTTTGTGAAGTCACTGTTCCACTGTTGTCATTGGGCTCAATTACAGTACGTACTTCTGTGTGATCCAAAACCTCAAAAGCTTCATAAAGAGGCACTGTGCATGCTGCGGTATATTCACTTGTAGTTATAAAGAAACCAAAATAGTGCAGTTGTCACAGTTTTACGACGCAAACAAAAAATATGATGCCTTGAAAATAAGAGTTGACCAACTGTGGCTAAAGTTAACGTGCTTGTGTTGTCCTTTGGGATCCTGTGAATTAGAAGACCTTTCAGACTTGCAACAACCTTCACATTTTATATGACCTACCACTGAATTTTACTTTCCCCTTTTCCCAAAGCCACTGTCTCTGATTTTCTAGCCATCCACTGCTGCAGCACCAGGCACAATTGTGCTTACTACTGTTCATGAGTTTATCTGCCTGTCCTAAGCTAAAAAGTCCCTTGCTTTAACTGGCTTTTAAATGATGTATTTTAGTTGTCTTTTGTTTTTGTTTTCAAAATGTGTTGTGTTTTTATTTTGAGTCATAAAACACACTTTATTAGTTTTATATTTCTATTTTGTTCTCTTTTCATTAGTTTTCCCATTGTTTCTTCCAAGCACTTCCAAGCACTTTGGTCAACCTAAAGTTATAAACTTTGCCATATAAATAAAGTGACTATGACTATGTCCTGGGGTGTACTGACAGAACTGAAGTCTAACCCTGCTTTAGCCCATAAAAGACAGCAGGTGTGTGTGTTATAGTGCAGACTTTCAGTGCAAGTTACAAGCACTATTGTGATTATAGCTTTGGATAGTTATAAATAATGAAAAATAGATACACCAAACTCTTGCTCCGCCATATGGATGGAGGTAACTGGGTTTGGCACAAGTAAACAACCTCATCTCCAGAAGACTATAGATGGCTTATGAGCACCTTGCTGTTGCTAGCACTCTATAATGGCAACAGCCCAGCAAACCACAAACTGCTGTTCCTAACTCTTGACAAGAGTAGGGACGAAATGTGCAGGGGTGAATATCTCGGGTGTTGTTGGAGACTGTTCTGGTTTCAGCAATTGGGAACTGGAGTATGAATCTGCGATGCAAGGGGTTATTCTGCCATGACAACGCCCACTAGCCGTGCCTACTGGTTCATCTGGCAGGACCACGGTAGTTGTAGTTCCCTAAAATTCAGCGAGCATTACGTTGCTGGTGATTTAGCTCTGTTTTAGAAAACCTTGCAACCCAGTAATTCAGTTGGGTTGCAACGTCAAGGCATAAGGAGGGGTTTAATAACAGTTAGAGGAAATGTTGGCACTAAAGGCACCATCTGTCAGCAAGCCGATTAAGAAAAAATAACTTCATTGTCGGTGCATAGCGCTTGTGCAGCTAAGAAACGTGTGTAACTGCAACAAGCAGCCACTGATTATTTACTTTCAGCAAAACACAACCGGTCCGTTCCGCAGCTTAAATGTGCGTCAACCCGACCAGGGAAGTATTAAAATCACACCCTATCAGGAAAACATTCTGAAACACAGCTAATCAAACTGGACCAACATTGAACATCTGTCATGTTCCTGATAAAGCTGGATTCCAGAAGTGCTTACCGTTAGCTTGCCAAATTTGGATAAGTAAAAAATGTTAGGTAACGGAGCAACTGTGAGTGGCCAGTCTTTACAGAGTGTGGGAAATAAGTTAACGATATCCATGTTTACCACTCCATATTGTTTCAAGCAAGGAAGGACGTAGACGTTGTGCATATTTAACGTGTTTGTTGTTAGCCAACTCAAACAGGATTTGAGTAATCAGGACAGTGCTTACTAGAAAACATATTCAGCAAAGAGCATGTCAGCAGTGCCTTACCTAAAACAATCATCAACTTAATGTAGATAACTACTGACAGTCCACAGTCCGAGTGACCATAGCCCACGAGCACCATGTTAGCGTTAACCCATATGTATAGATTTCAAAGGAAGTGTCACACAAATACTGGCGCGTTGCTTTTGTAAGAAAATAACTTTTGGCTGGAATTAAACCTTCGCTGTCAACGGTGGGTGGCAAGAGAAATCACATAGCACAACTCATAACACTATCTTGATGGTGTGAGAGGATATTTTTTACAAGTTATCCATTCGAAAGCCATCAACATATTCCGGATTTACAAAAAGTGTGACAGTAGAGATGGTCCTGGAAAAATTAAAGTTAACGTGAAAAGACAGAAAAATCTATACAGAAGTCAACTAATACATGCTAACCTGTAGCTAGCAAGTTAGTTAGCACAAACATTTCCCATGGCTAACTGAAAAAGTTAGCGAGCTAGCATCTGTCAGGCTCGGGTAAGATGCATCAACTATTGTGTGTGAAAACACAGAACAACTTATCCATTTATAATAATGTAACGCCCAGCATTTCCTGAATGTAGGCAATTACCTGGATATTAGTGGACTGTGTAGGTAGAACTTTAGTTTGCTCTTGAATCGCCAGTTCTACTTTTTCCAGTTGCCCGCGGAGTGTCTCCCTTTGGTGAAAAGGAAAGGCTGGGTGTAGCGAAGCCATAGTGAAAAGCAATGCCAGTTGCTCCAGGAGTCCGGCCCCTGTCTCCATAAGCGGCCTGCAACCCTGTTCAGATCTCCCGTACTCATCCCCATCCTCACACGGAGCATGAAATGGTAGGAAAGGTGGGTCCCTAAAGCTAGAGATAGGAAGGCCATAGTTTTTGTAGTACAAGGCGGGATCCACATGGTTCAAAATGCGAAATAGTATTCCCGCACATTCCCTATTATCGGATCCCAGGAGAGACAGGCAGACCAGCAATTTGGACCTCACGACAGGGTCGATCACATCCGACAAAAGACCCATATCACTTGGACTGTTTGCTCTGATCTCACAGTCCCGAAGAACGTAGTAATCTTTTCTTGCCAAGTCCTCTAAGCAGGATCCCAAAAAGCGGAGCTCCAGAGGCTGGCACATATGTAGCAATCCATACATGAACTCAATACGCTTAGCAGAGTTTAGATGTAAGCCAAACCATTCAAAGACAGTTTCCTTACTCAGTCGAAAAGGATATCCTTCTCCAGAACATCCGTGATATCTCTCAGAAGTCGAAGGAGAGACAGACCTTGGAATATGTTTGGTTTGGTCTTGCTCGTCCTCGGCCGTATCGTCGCCCTCCTCCGCCGTTCGTATGGGCAGCTTCATTTTAAGCATTATCAGCTCTGGTCGAAGGATAAGGATGCGAAAAATTAAGGATCAAAATGCATTGTTTTCTCGTCGTACTCACTGTTAATGATATCCCAACGACAAGAACAACCTTAGATAACTGTGTTTTTAAACAGTCACAGTGACACTCGGTAGTACAGACGTAGCTCGCTAAAGAGTTTACCGTTTACTCAACCACTCTACTCTGCCCTGAGATGTCCCGTCAATCATTGACTGGCTCCTCCCCCATTCCTCTGTCGGCGTTCTGGTGACTCGGCGGGGTCCTACACGTCCCTAGGTATAAACAGTCGCGGGCATGCCTAGTATGAATAATAATATAACAAACTGAGGTTTGGTAGTAACTCTGGGTTGGCCATAGACCCCCTGATTGATATTCTCCCAAGAAAATAGTGGCACATTTTATCCCAACTTTTATGTCGTCTTGTGTCATTGCATTTTTGTATTCTTTTGTTACACATATATTCTATATAAAGCAACACCGCCCTCATGCGGCAGAAAACTTTTAGAGTTTTATACTTATTTAGATTAAAGTATTTCTCATCTGCCAAGGAGCTGCTCTGCCCTGTGTACGTAGGATGCAAGCTATGAAACATTAGTCACCTTTGTTTGATTTTTTGAGATCAAAATGGTATTCCCAATGCAATGTCTAATGAAGGTCTTATAATATGGAATAGACATTTAAACAATACTAAGACAATATGCTACTCAAAGGCTACATAAATATCACAAAACCAAGAATCAAGGTGCTATTTTTTGGAACTTCCTTATTTTCATAAACTGCTAGTGTGTACAGGTTTCTGGGTAGCAGTTATGTTTTGAATGAATGTTATTTTGAAATAGCTAACAGGTGAACACAAGCCCTCACTTCCCTCCCGACTGCTTCACTAATCATACATGTCAAACACACACATCCGTGCACACCCATACATACACACAAATGAAGATTTTCAAAGTTTATTTGAAGTAAAAACCATTACCTGTTTAACTACACAACGTGATGATTATGTCTAAGAGGTGATCCAGCGGTAAAGTTTAACTGGAAAAGTAAGATTTTACCCATACCTTTAAATTAAGATAAAGGATGTAACACCTGGAGAGCACCGGTACTGGTCAAATCAAAGCATACTTCAACTGCACTGCACATAAAACTCTGAAAAATACAGACACTCCATAACATTCAAAAGGATTTAATTGAAATTCAAGACACATCTCAACTGATTTATTCAAATGGTAGAGAGACAAACAACTGATAAACATGCCTCAGGGCTTTCATAATCTGGCACAGGAGTTGGACAAAAATAATAGAAACACTGTGTTAAATAACAATAAACATGTTTTAAAAACAAAGAAAACTGGTAAGACTGACTCTTCAAAGAAAATAACATCCTTCCATGGGTCTGTTTTTTTTTTTTTTTACCTCATTTGGTCTTTGCACCACTTTATGCATTTTTGAACAACGGTAGGGGGGAGAAAAGGTTTGGCAGTGGAAGATCTTTTATGGTGTTCCGGTCTTCCATGGTTGCTCTGAGCTTATGACAAACCATTTTGGTTGATAATGCGTTGGTATGATGCTGGTTTTGCTTCCATAGTGAGCTTAATAAACTGGGTCTGTGGAAGACAACCTTCGAGGCCAACTTGAAGAACACTGCCAAAGTCATCATTCAGTGCGGTATGTACCAAGGATATGCTTTGTCCCCAGTGCTGTTCTGGTTACGCCTAAACTCCCTGTACCAAATCATTGACAAGAATGGCTATGAGTACAGAGTGTGAAATGGAGCTACCATCAGCCACCTCTTATACACAGATGACATTACCCTGTATGCTAAGCATGAGAGAGACATGATCCGCCCAAACCAGGATCTACAACAATGAAATCAAAATGTTATTAAAAAAAACATCACAGACCTCCATTGAAAAGAATGCAATCCCAGGAACAGCTAAGAGAATGTGCAGAACCCTAAAGCTCAGCAGCCTCTGCTAGAGAACCTGAGCTTAAAGGATGATTGACACCCACGGCAGGAACTGTTTTTTTGTTTGTTTGTTTGTTTCACACACACACACACACACACAGGATTCTTATTCACAGAGATGGACAAAACATCTTGCCTGTGCTCCCAATACAGGTGAATTCACTAATTACCTCATCTACCTGGCTAAAGACTCATGCTAATTAGGATCAGCTGGTTCAGTGAATTGGCTGAAAAAAGTATGTGGCAGGACTCCTACTTTCTGAACCTGGGATGTCTGGCTCTGCTTATTTATGTCCAAAATGTAAACAGAAATATAGGGCTGGAAATACGAGCCATTTCCTTTTCAGTCCAACCCCTGTAACAATGCAATGAACTGGGCATGATACTTACATGAGGATGTATTTGAGATGGAAATAGTAAAAAAAATAAAAAACATGGTTATAGGGAGTTACACCAAATAAATGACAAACATATCAACACTGGACATTACAGAGCAGCCTCAGCAATGTCCTGCTTATATTTAAATAAATATGGTTGAGTATGCACAACTATCAACCTGCCAATAAAAAATACAAATATTTTGTAGCACATAGGAGCATGCAGTCATCTCATCCCGTTCAGAATAAATGAGCAGTTTCTGTATGTGTAGTTTTTCAGTAATGTCTGGGTAACTGAAGTCATACAAAATGGTATAATTTCAATATAGGGAATCTATATTCAATGGACAGGATACTAAACCACACGCTTACATTAAAATTCCAGAAGTGTGTAAAAAGGCACAAAGACTACGGACTACCTGGTAACACAAACTCAGGGAACAGTGTGCTTAGCTAGGTGCGGTCTGACTTTGCACAGCGATGTCTATGACGGTTGTAGTTGCTTCGGTCACTGAACTTCTTAAAGCAAAACGCACAGGTGTACGGCTTCAGTCCCATGTGGATGTTCTGGTGCACTCTGAGATTAGTCAGCCGGGCGAAGCTCTTGCCGCAGTAGTTGCAGATGTGCAACGTGGTGTGGTCCTTCATGTGAGCCCGCAGCGCCCTGTCTGTCCGCAGGATCTTGCCACACATGGGGCAGATGAACCTCTCCTCGAGGTCTGGGCCTTGGTTTACCGACAAGCCCAGGTGACTCTCAGAAAGGTCAGTCCTGACATTATGCAAGTCGCTGCCTGAGGGAAGATTCAGGCTAAAAACCCCCATGGACTCAAGCGGGTCTTTGTGTGAGTACGGCACGGAGGGGTGCGCTTGGCCTCTTGGCGGAGACACTGTGCTTGTCCAGTGTGTCAAATATGTGCCACCCTGCTCCACATCCTTCTGGACCTCCACATCTTGTGCCAGCTGCTGCTGTGCTATTGGAGCGTAACGCTTCTCCGTAACGCCACTGTCCCACATAGTCACGTTCTCACACCTGTGGCTGCGCTCCACACAGCTGGGTCCACTGCTGGCGGTTACGGCACATGGCTGTTCTGTGGACTCTGCACTGATGTGCTCTGGCTCGGATTTTGAGCTGTTTTTGGTGCTGGCATGGACTGAGTCTTCAGAGCCAGCCCATTCTAGTCCAGTATGACGGGTTGGTGAGGCACCCATGACCTCACTTGCATCAGGGAGGGCAATGTCCACACCAGACATGCCTGCAGGGACAGAGGAATATGAAGCAACACGTGTATGTGTATGTGTGTGTGTGTGTACATCTATGTGTGTTACGTTTCAATTAATACAACTTAGATGTTAGGATTTCATTTAGCAATCACTCATTTTATGATCCTGTAGTGTGTTGCAGTTCTGCTATATTGCTTTTTTATCATACAAAGAAAAATCACAGAGCCATCTGTAGAATTTTGCATGATTTTCTGAATTCTGTCGAATGAATAGCTTTCAACTGTACCCTGATTTTCTCTCTGTGCAGTAAGGGTCTGTGCTAGGCTGTTGTCAGCAGAATAGCCACAACTAAACTGAGCTGGCGCCAGGCCAGTAACTGATACCATGATCGACCGCAGGTGCAGGGCCTAGTAGATGCACCTATTTGTGTTATAAGAATGTTGACTCCATCCTAAACTGAGCACTACGAGTATCCGTGAACTATGCTCATACAAAGTATGCCACTGTTCTAGTTATTTTCCACTGTTTAGACAGATTTACAATTGGTGTTTTGAGTATATCTACCTCACGTTGTCTTGTCCCGAGGGAGACGGATCGAACCAGCATGGAGACAACATCTTACAGAAAGCTTAGCCTGCCTGAACTTTGCGGTGAAGGTGGAAGAGTGTTGTAAGAACCAGAGGATAGATAGACTCTCAGTCTTCTAAACTTTGCTTTGTTACAAACAGTTTATTTCATTTTCTCTATATTCCATCTATTTGTAATAAATCATCGATCCTGATCAAAAGCAACAACGAGTCCAGACTTCTATCTTAACCAACGAAAAACACAATGCAACCTAAAGGTGATTAGGGACTTCGGGTGTAAAGTCAAAATCCACCAAAAATATAACACATCTCACCTTCCTGTTTGTCTCTAACTTCCTTGGACTCTTCACACTCCTCCAACAATTCCTTTTTGACAGAAACTGCATCCATTCTATTGCTCTGTACCTGGAGGAAAAGCAAGTTCCAATCATGCTCAGACACAACTTCCATAAAAAGAAGCCCATGATTTGTGGGGTATTTGTTGTCATGTTTGTGTGTTTACAGCATCCCTTGATTTTATTTAAATATCAAACAACTACAATACTAAAAACTTGGAACATGTTTGTATTTCTTTAAAGGCTGCCTATGTGTATGTGTGTTTAGTAGGCAGAGTTAAACTGAAATTAATTAAAAAAAAAAAAAACAAGTACAAACCAGAAAGTGACCTGTATCTACAAATGTTCATAGCAGTTTCAGGCTTTTTTTTTCTGCCATTTCTTCTGGTACAGGGTCATATCACGGTGTACTATGGTGCAGTATTTCTACAGTATGTTTTTTTTTACACATTTTTGGTCTCAGCTTAGTCCTCATCTGTAATCTTTTAGAAGAAGCACTACTGATTTTGTGACTAATCTGAAAAGAGTGTCAACGTGTTTCAAACTGAGGCAGACGATGTGGATGCACTATATGAGTAAGCTGAGAAAACTTGTGTTGAAAATAAACAAACCTTTTAAAGCAAAACACTTTACATCTCATGGAAATCTTTTTTTCCACATTATCAGTAATCACTGCTATCTTGTATGCATGTAAGGAGATCCAACAGGTGCTTTCTCAAGTGCAAATCAAATATGTGTCTTGTGTGCCCATGCTTATTCATACCTCTCCAAGGACAGCATTTTTGGTGCCTTCACTGCCACTCCGCTGGTTCCATAGGGCACAAGGCTGTGACACTTTGGGAGTTCCTGGTCAACAGAAATATACAAGTGAAAAACATCACTCTAAGTGCCTATATGCCTTTGCTACAGAACAATTGCAGACGAAAGAAAAACGATTACATACAAGACAGCAGGGCGAGGAGGCCCTCAAGCCGTTAGACATGCTGGTTTGTTTACAGCTCTTTACAAGGTGCTACGTGTATGATATTTGTGGCAAAATACCATAAAATGATCCCAACATGTCACCAGACATTAAGGAAACATGGTAAACTTACATACTGATTTTACTGATAACACTAGAACAGCTAGAATACTAATATGGTAAATCTTACATTTACAGCCTGCAAATTCTGCTTATGATTTGATTTTGTTTTATTGTCGATGCAAGTAATAACATTTTTTTAGAGAACTGCTGGCGAAAACTGCTTCATTACATATGGTTATACTTATACTTATATACATATTTATGAATGCAGACATACATTTTTTGATAAGTAAACAACTGAAACTGTTGACCTCCCTGAAATAAGTTTCTGCAGGTTGGGATGTCTGGAACTTATAGTTCAGCACAACTAATGCGTGCTCAAAATGTATTCCTGTGCGGGGCAACAATTTACGACAGGCCAGGATCAAACATGAGCTCTCATGTTAAGACCAAAAGTATGTAGCTATTCAGTAACAAACTGTAAGATTGCTTAGTAAATGCTGTGGATTACTAACCTTAGACGGCCCACTTCAACCCTGTCTCGTGAGATATACCTACATCATTTGCAACAGAAAAACAGTGTGTCCTGTAACGGTCACACCAGCAAAGCAGGTACCACTGGTTTGGACGAACTCGGTTTTTGGTAGAGGAATAGAAGACAACAAAAGAGGAAGAAATGGTCGTCAACGCGCAAATCACCCTAACTCACCTTGATTTTTGAAAAAGTCTCTCTCAGCCTGTCCAAGACCAGCAACTTCGTGTGGTACATTATCGCAATTTGGAGTCGCAAATACAGGTTCACTTCGAGAAGAAATATCTTCGTTCGAATGTAACTTTGCTCTTCCATAGCCCCTTTTCTCAGAGCGACACACCGACAGTTCAGCACGTAAAGAAGCAACTTCAAGGTCGATAAGCTCACATATTTCTGTCACTGCTGCTTCTACGAACACCTGGAGTATCGATGAAATTCTGCCTCTAAATTGAGACTCAGGTCGTGTGATCATGATGCAGAAGTCAAGCAAATACTGTTGCTGTTCTTTTGGGTTTCAGCTGCGTAAAGTGTGTGTTTGAGTCGATTCTTCTTCTCAGGCTTGCAAATGCAAACAACCGAACAACGCTATTACAAATCACACGTCGCCATCTATTGCTGTGGAAGACAATTTAATATTGGGTGGAAGCAATGAACCTGAATGTACAAGCTAAAACCTACAGGATATTCCAGTGCACTGGATGGCGCTATATTATTACGGAATGGGTTGAGGGTTTACCTTTGGTCGGGAAGAAAAAAACAATAATAACACTTGGCACCAGTTTGTCACACAGACACAGGATTGCTAACATACATATATATTTGGCACACAATGGTAACGGCAACAAACCCACAGTTTAGGAGTAAAATTTCTTCTCTTTTAGAAGAGTTGTTGGCAGCAGCAGTGACAGAAATCTGCGAGCTTTTTGATAATGAATATGCAGCTTTACGCGTGGAATGCTCAAGATGCAAACATTCAGAGGAAGGCAGAAGGCAAACGCTGATACCTTGTAACAGTTCTGCTGAGAACATTAATACGTTCACTGTCAGAGTCGAGGATCCTCATAGGCGAAGTCATCGAGGAGACTTTGAGCGGGCTACAAATGGAAACACAGGTAAGAAAAAGACCTCACCACTACCCATCAAGTATTTGTCAAAACATTATGGCTCAAACGACACGGCATATTCAATCTAAAACCGGTTTGTTGTGTTATGTAGTGTTATGAATTCTATGTCGCACCTAAATCACAATTGTTGCTGTTGTGTCTTCATTGACTACAATCATATAGGATACTGTAGGTTTGAATCTTTAAGAAGAATAAAGATTTTAAAATGCACTTCAAATGTTCATAGTTGTGTTCTGGTTGACAGGAGTTACTCAAACCACACCACATTGCAGCCAGTGGGACATGGGCGCTATCAACAAACAGTCTGAACATGCTACTAAAGCAATGGTATGACACACACACACACACACACACACACACACACAATATTTTTACAAAGCGTTTTCCTCTTAAAACACAAAACTGATGTTCTTCCCTGTAGGACACAAAGATGGGAATGGTGTGTGTTAAACAAGAAGTTTTGGAAGACTCTGAGCTTCAGAGAGAAGGAGATAGTGGACAAGAAGGTGAGGAGCAACAGCATTGCATTTTAAAAATTGACCCTTAGAGTCATGTGTTGTAATTAACTCTCACTAACAGACCTGCTACCACTAGGCACTAAGTTTCATCTGAGACCTAAAAAGCAAAACATGCACAACGTTTTGACACAATGTTTGTTTAAAAAAAGGAGATTGAAACAGTAGTTGTTTATAAGCATATTAACGAAATACTTTGTTCATTCTCTATGACTCACACTCTGTGATATCTAACTTCCTCCTTGACAGGAACAGCTGGTTCAGATATCGGTTTGCCTGATCCTAATCAGGATTTGGGTACATCACTGTCCCCCCAGACGGCATTAGACTGGTCCCCTGCTCCTGAACTATTTATCCATTCCGACAATAACTGTGACCTTAAGCTTGAATCAGGTAATGGCCGATCCAGTCCTACAAGCAACAATGAAGCAAACAGTGGGCATGATGGTAGAGACTATTATGGGGAACAGCAGAAGCTGAGCACGTGGAACATCGCAGCAGCTGATGTGCATTACACTCCCCATCCAGACATCATGCATCCCAGAGACTGCGCCAGAGATGGTCGAGAAGAGGTGCAGAGAGAGGAAACTGAAAGTGAGAATACGAACTTCAGTCAGTGGACAGTGTCTCCCCTGAGGAGCCAGGCATATCTGCACAAGCAGTGGTCAAGATGCAGGAAGCCACCTGGGGCGGCGAATGTCTGCAGCATGAGTCTCTCCAGTACTGTGTCCTTAGATGTGAGGGCAGACGGTTCTGGGAATCAACTTAACATGCCTTTGACTGTCGCAGCAGACCAGGAGAGGCGATTCACCTGCCCACTGTGCGGCAAGAGACTCCTGTCCGAGCAGACTCTGAAATCTCACCAGAAGATTCACACAGGTTATGCACCACATCAGTGTAACCAGTGTGGCAAGAGGTTCTCTCGACTGGAGAACCTCAAGGTGCACCAAAACATACACACAGGACTCAAACCGTACACCTGCAAGTTCTGTCTTAAGAAATTTAATGCCCCAAGCAACTTTAACCGACACAAACGTGCTTGCCTGAAGAGAAAGCTAGCTCAGTTCAGTTCCCAATAGTCAAACTTGTTTGTTTGCTTGTTGGTATTAGACTCAGGTGTTATATGTGTGTTTGTGTGTGTGTGGTGTGTGAAGTTCAGGTGTTGAGGCAGACTAATGTTTGTAGATTTGAATGTTCATCCATCTTTGTTTAGTCACAACCAATTCGTGGTCCAGGCCTCAAGTGTTGCTTAACAAAAATAATAAAGTGTAGCAGTGACAAGGAAAAAATATAGGAACAATAGAAAACAAGATGTGCATTCTATGCTAACTTGTATGAACTTTAAGCTGCTGTCCAGTCATAGTCAGTGATAATGTCTGTGCTGTTTTTTTAAAGTTTATGTATGTGAAAAGCTGTGTGACACCTTGGCAGACAGAAATGTTTTCTCTTTTAAATCATGTTTTGTCAAGCCACACTTGTAGCCTGTACTGTAAATTGGCCTTTATATTTCATTCTCATATTAAGCAGACATGCAACCATGCAATAGCTGCAGTGAACATGAACAAGTCAGAATGTGTCCTATCTTAAAAGAGATGATCATGAAGCCCTCCCTCAACTTCATGTCCTACACAGTTATCAGACAAGTGGGTCACTGTGTATTCTTCACCTTTGGAGAATCACACTAGTATCATACCCCATGTGAGCCCTTGATCATTACTTTTTTATGCTGCCTTGACCTGCATTGGAACTTTTTGTGTGTTGGAGGAAGAGATGATGTTTGATATTGATCAGACATTGTGGTCTTGTGTTAACACCCATTCATCCTTATCATCTCAACATGCACTGGTGCACATACCTTTTAAAGCAATTTATGATAACTGCAAAGCCAGATTAATTTATGCAACTTACAAATGACCCAAAGTGTTTGGAACAGCAGTTATGATTGCAGTGGCATTCATTTGGTGTATAAAACAAATGATTTAGAGTTTGTGACAAAAAAAACATTCCATTGCTTTGGGCAGCATTATAAATTGAGCATTGTGCTATCATATAGTTTCCTTTCTGTGAATTGAACATGTATTTGATCGTAATGACAGATTTTCTGCTTCATTTGCCACACATTCCTGTAAGAGGGTATGCATCATGCCACAGTAAAACAGATAGACACAGATGGATTTTTTCCCTAAAGAAATCAGCAAACAGTAGTTTGCATTATGTTTTTAACACAACTTTGGCAGGTCTGTCATGTTTCTTATCTCCTTAATTGATGAATTGTGATAAATTATGTGGTGTGTGTTGTGTAATGTATTTAAAAGGCAAGATGTCCACTTTTGTTGGACTTCAGTATGTTCCTTTTTGTTTTCTGTGTATTCTTAAATGTAAATAATGAAATACAATATAAAATATATGTTTGAGATGTTTGTGTACATTGATTGCCTTTTTTTAAGTTAGTCAGAGTTTTGCTTTAAAAAAGGTCCAGTGGAGGGCACTGTACACACTTAATCATGGTAGCTGTTGAGGTGATAACACTTCTTTTTTCTTTGCAAGAGGTTGCAGGATTGCATTGATGAATGAGGGCCCACTTATAAAAGGACAATATAATTGAAATCCTTAGAAGTTGGAAGATATTTGACTTAAATCATTTTGTATATTTCCAATAAATGACTTTGATAATGCAGTGATTGTGGACCACAATCATCTCCTTCACCGACTGATAGAAACACACCTTCCAGTGTCTTCTCACACAGACCTGCATAAAATGCGTCATAATTACTTACTAATTTTGCTAACTAGTATCTGAAATAATTAATAAAATTCAACAGGCAAGAAAGGAAAGACAGGCTTTCCACAAGAACCCCTTAGCTTTTACTGACATGTATTTATCTTGATTGACCAAAAGTGACAAGACCTTTTCCCATGTCACTACATGTCCGCTTGGCCACATAATGTTCTGACATATACGTCAGCAACCCAGCGTGCTCCCACTCCACTCCACACAGTGAAAGCCTTCGTAAAGGTTGAACATTTTCTTGTGGTAGGTTGGATCCAAAATAGATGAGTTAATTTGGGGTTTGTAGCAGCTGCATGGTGAAGGCGCATGTGGGTGGGAAGACGGACAGACTTTTCAGCGTTCGGCCCAGCGGTTCGGTGTAAGGGTCTGGGCCGACTTGTGATGGGAGAAAAGGGGACAGGAAAGAAATAAAATATTGGTGTGGCAAGGAACAGCATGCACAGTCCCCATGGCAGAGAAAATAAATTTTACAAAGTAAGGACACTTCAGCACATGGACTGTTATGAAATACATAATATTTCTGTTTCCATGAAACATAGCCTTGCATTAAATGGTAACGCCTTCTGGTAAAATGCTGTCATTATAATTTTATTGACTAAACAAATTCTGCTACATTTTAGGATGAGTCAACATAGAGATGCACTCGGCCAAGCAAAGTGTTGCACAGGGGTAAGAATACATATAAATATAAATATTGCCCCAACACCTGTGTGTATATTTATATGTCCCTAAACCCTCTTAGCCCTGTTACTTACGGTAGGATGGTAGCATATGAATCTGGAAACATTTGCAGTGTGGATATCTTTGATTGTTATAGTAAAGAGCAGCCACAGTTATTTACATTGTAGCATACCGTAGGTGAACAAAATCACCAGAATATCAGATTAAACCATAGTTGGTAAAAACTGTTCCATGGAAACTTTCATTTCCTAATGTGGGGTTAGAATTGTAATGATCTTATTTAGGCAAATATTGCTCAAGGCATTTTTAATCTGCAAGAAGCCAAATTTTCCATAAACATAGGTGGCAGAAAATAAAGTTGAGGGTCTGGTCCATATAATGTGAAAACAAACAACCATCTGAAGCTGATTTGGTATACCACCAAACAAAGAAAACCTTAGTGTTCTATTTTTGATGGCTAACTTTTCATCGGGTGTAGGTATGGGTAAGCTATCCTGCTGACATTGTGTCAGGTTTAAGGATAAATGACAGCTTAATTGTAAGTTTATTCTGTAACGCTTATGAGTTATATTTGCTTTGTGGGTGGGTAAGTGCGTCTCGGGAGAAAAAAAAGAAACATGTTTATGTCCCAGTCTTAATTGTCCAGGGGCGTCCAAGTATTTCACAGGTGGAAACCGGCATGCGGTTCCATGACGCATACGTCACGAATCAACACAGTATAAATACTTGCACAGTGATAGTTATGCTCACATTCTGCATGTTGACTCCCTCTAGTGGCAACATCTTTACTGTATAATTTGGAATTTTGAAATAAGGTAAGACTTAATGTCATTGCATGTTTCACGTTGTAAATGAAGAGGCTGAAATCTTGCGGTTGGGCATTACAGAGTCTGTTTTCGTAGTAAATGTTTGTAGTTTCAACATCAAACGAATACTGAGTGTGCATGCGTAACAGGTGAAATGAATTATGCTTGTATGTTAACGTGATAAAAGTTGTTATGTCTTTGGTATATAAATCGCACGGCAGTAGCCATCGACAAGTTCTCGCGGAAAAAAAATACTTTCACGTTTGCGTAGTCTCCGGTAGTCCTCCGGTAGTCCAAGTCTTGACAAAGTTTGGCAAGTGTTTATGAAAGTTATAACGCAGTGTAGACTAACTGCTAATTGCACTCAAGCTTTCGCCCGCTGGTATAAAAGATGGAACGGTGCAGACACCTGTTAGTAAAGCGCGTGCAGTGCTCATTAAATTCCTAGCATTTGTCAAACAATCCGCGTTGTTCAAAATGGTTTATCTTTAACAACAGAAAACGTGTCAGCTTCAACATATATATTTATATATATTTGTGTATATATATCTTTACATTTACATTTGTAGTTATTGTATTGGCAATATCAGCCAGTTTGAGAATTCACGAAGGTTTTTTTTTTTTTTTTTTTTACTTTTTTTTTATGCCAGGTTTCAAACAGTGTTTCAGCTAAACCATTTTAGTCACTCACAAAAAAAGCATGCGCAGTAACCTCTGGAGGAAAAGGACAGTATCCACAAAAGGCTTTGTAGTGGTGTGGGGTCATAAGGGCACCTCTCAAAATCTTTACAGGACAGTGGACTTTGATAGGCTGGATAAAGACACTATTATCTTCATTTCCTTGATATTTTAGCGCTGCCACTACAATGGCCATCCGGCAGCTCGTGGACCGAGCAAAATATGGGGTTGCATATCCAGCATTTTAAGAATGTGTAGTAGGCAGCGCGAGACCAATTTACTGGCAGTCTGGTGACCAGAATGGAGAGCTGTAATTTTCTGAGTGCAGGCTACTGTAACAGCTCTGTGTTTGTGCTTGTGTGGCACAGGCTCCAATACTGGAGGGTATCATGTGCAGCTGCCGTGTAGCTGCTTGTTACCCCAGGTAGCATCTGACACTGAATGGATGTGACACAGAAATGGTGTGAATATGAGGTCCCCATAGGCATATGAATGCATACTTACTCTGTGTGTGTGTGTGTGTGTGTGTATCGCTCACATGATATTGTGGGTGGGGGAGTGAATAACTAGCACTGTCCTGCACTCTCATCCATGGCTGCAGTGCCCTTGACCAAGGCATCTAACCCCACGTTGCTCCAGGTGGACGGTCCCTCTGATTCACCCTCTGATGAGTTGCTTTGGATAAGAGTGTCAGCTACATGTAATATAATGATACGCAATGTTATAATGAGAAAGAGAGAGGTATGTCTTTAATTTAAATGGTGTGCAATGTTCCATATTTGCATTCCGTGCAGATTCAACAGCAGTTGTTTCTTTTGTTATGCAGCAAGGCTTTTTTCGGTTAACAGTAAATACACTGGCCCTGTCTGTTCTTTATCATAGTTGTCATACATCTCCAGTCCCCTGCTGCTTCTCATATTGAGGATGTTTACAACGGAACCCCCCTGTGTGGGAACATTAACTCCTCAAAGCAGCATCTAGAGATGGAGGCCAGATTGAGTTTGTATGTTTCTTATCTCCAGGGAACTGCCAGAAAGCATGGTGGAAGATGGTGCTGAGGGTATTGTGAAACTGTTAGAGTGTATTGTCAGAGTTATTCTGTTGTGGAATTTTTGTGCCTCCAGGAAGAAAATGTGGGAAAATGCGACCTACCACAGTTCACAGCTAACACTCTTCACAAAAAGCTTTTTTAATATTGGTGCCACTGCTTTCACACTGACAGGCTCACGGTCCAAGAGTTGTTCATAGTGGCACTCTGTGGCCTTTGGAGAAATAAGTTGGCTGCTTTAGTGCCTTAGCCGCAACCATTGTCCGCATCAATGAATTAATCACTCACATAACTTGGCAATGAATCAGGCTATCAGCTCTTGTTTACCTCAGTGCTGATACATGCCCGAGTGTTTGCCCTGTGCTCGATTAGGCGGTGTGGATTGAGTGCACTGGAGCCGAGCAGAGCTAATGAGAACAAGTGACGGATGCTAATTGGGGCGCGCGGCTAACCGCACTAGCAAGGGGCCGCGCCTTGGCTCTGACACGGGGGGATTTTGGGTTCACAGCCCAGTGCAGAGGTGCTCTAAATTGCCCGTGTAATTAGCAATCCAATTCGGAGGAAAAGGACCCTGAAGAGCTTTGCATTCTTGATGTGATGTGCTGGCAGACAGCTTGAAAAAAAAAACTAATAGCTTGGTACACTGTGTGCATAAGTGCCTTTTTTCTAAATGATGGCCTGTGGTACACTCTGCACATAAGTGTTTTTCCCTAAAGTTTGGACCATGACTGTAAAGTAGGCACATTACATAGACTTGTTTCTAAATGGGCAAGTAGTGCTCAGTTTTGGAACTACTGTCTGTCAAACTGTTGGTCATAATGACAATGTCCTGCTGTCTCTTTGGAATGTTTTATACAACAAGGCCCAGTGGCTGAGAGCAGTAGGCACAGGTCTGTTTTGATGTAGTCTGGGTCAGGTGGCCACACACACCCACATAATAACAAACGCATTCTTCACTGTGAAAATGGGATCTTTCCCTCATTATTTACATATAGGAAAAGATTAATCTGCTAGGATTGCCTGAATAATATATAATAACTGTTGAACATTCATTCTGAGAAATGATAACCATAAATCTTGGCAGTTAAACATGGAAAACGATTTTGGACGGATTGCAGGGCAAAAGAAAAGCAAAGTCTCTAAAAACAACATAAAAGGCGCTATTATACCACAAGACATCTGGTGAGAAATGTTCTAGAGGGTGTCGGGCTCCCCACAACGCAGCAAAACCACCAGCCCATCTCCCAGTGGAGGAACTCATTAGTGGACTTCAGCGGATCCAGGAAATCCCACCACGTGTACATGCAAGACAAGCAAACACTTCCCACTGTATCAACAACACAGGGGTGCAGGTTAGACATGGGAAACGTAGGAAACTGTGGCCATGTTTGATTACTCTGGGAGATGTATGCTGTGAAATGGCACAGAAGATGGAATAAAGCCACAGATATTCAGTCTGTATAGGGGTGATGTTATCTCAGCACCTTAAATGCACAATGTTGTTATCATTCTTATCTTATGTCTGGCTGGATTAACAATGATCAACAATATTGTTCATGTCATTGTCAGTTATGTATGATACAGCTTGCTTTCTTGAAACCCAAAAGAAATTTGTTTTAAGAGGGATGTTATGAGTTAATAGACACGGCACTCTTTGACTTCTTATAACGCTTGCCAATAAAACTGCATGCTATGTCAGTAGCAGAATAAATATTTATACATTTGTTTATGCAGTATGCATACTGTAGATGTTTGTCAATGTCTGTCTGTATTTGTCATTGGCTGTATCAGGAACTATACTACTTTAGCATAATGAAATTCATAATATGATTTTGATCTTCATCGGAGCAAACACTACAAAAGTTGTGTAATTGGTGTGTTCTGTCTTTTGACTATCTGTTTTGCGTTTCCTGTTTCTTCTGGAGAAAATTTTGTCTTGGAGTGTTTTCCTTTTTTCATTTGTGGTTTGGCTTTTTTTTTTTTTTTGCTTTTTTGCCTTTTTCCTGAATGGCATGTACTGTTCAAATACAGTCACTTGGTAGTAATGGAGCAGTACGTGAGGGTGTCATGTCCCCAACAACCCTGTCAGCAGGTGATTTAGGTGAGATGGGAGTCCTTGTGTCCTACAGATCGTCTCCCATGACCTCTTTGGGCCCTGCAGTTAACACCTAGACACTATTTTACAGCCTCACTTTGTGAGACATGTGCCCTATAGGGTGATTGATAGGTGCAATACACTGATACTATACCCAATCCATGTTGGTCTATATTATAATGACCTATGGTACAAATACCATGTATCGTACTGTAGCAGCATTTGCAAAGTCAAGCTTATTTGACTCTAATGTGACACACATTATGAAGAGGGAAGATTTACAGTTGGGTATTCTTCCTCCTTGCTTCTCTTGTGCGTGTGGGGCTTGGGGGTGGAGTTGGCAGGATGGAGAATGCCTGATGTAGCAACATAGAGCCACATTGTACAACTCTGTTATAATATGCATATCATTGCTTGCAGGCTGTTCATGAAATCCATCAGCGAGACACTGTGCAAAAGGCACTCAGTAATGCATTTGTCATACATGTGTTAACAAACAGGACCAAAGAACTGCACATCTGTTTGTTGCTCTCACTGTCTATTTATAATATATTAATACAACAGGCATAAGGCACACATGCAAATACACACAGGGTTGTGTAAACAGACATGCATGCACACAGACAGAGACAGCACACATATGCACACATACACACACTCTCCAACACTGACACACACACACACAAATACAAAGACAGAGACAACGCACATACACATATTCACACACACACTCTCACTCCACACTCCCACACACTAATGCAAAAAGGGACAAGCGTCTGTGATGTGCTGCCCTACTCCACACATAGACTTGCCAACATGCAGCAACATGCCATGTTTATTTTTGTGTTGTGCCCTCTGGCTTTCTGCTTACATTGTTATTTTCTTTGGCTGCAGCTTGTGGTCGGTAAAGCAACGTTTTTTGGCATACATGAAAGCTCGTAGATTCCACTGAAGCATGGCAGAAAAACAAGACCACACTGTGTTATGGTAGAACGCAAAATGTCCCTTTTACTAAGAACACTTTTTACAAGGTTGAATAAAAGTGGATTGCTGGGTCTTGCAAAATGAAAGAATCTCCTTTCTGTGTCCTCCAAAGGCGACAGAAGCAATATTGTGTCACAGGCAATTTTATTCATGTTGTTTTATGTATATTATATTCAGCACTGACGCACATGTCTCTCGAAACAAAGTTGCAAAATAGACAGTCCGGCCAGGATTGTTTGAAAGGCGATTGGCTCTGCGTCCCTGTGCGATGGGTAGGCCACTCCACCACCGGCCACAGAATGAGCCCTTTGTGTGGACCGTGGCGATCGATGCGTCAGCGGTCAAATTAAATCCATTTGATATGTCGTGGACGGACGTCCTCCCCTGCACCCCAAGGTCCGGTGGCTGACATTTCGTGTGATTTAACTTGGAAAATGTTGTGCAGACAGGGATTTGCAAACGACGGGAGTTGGGCTAATCCGTCAAATTAATGTGCTCCTGGCGCACGGCCACAGGCTGACACCCCACCTGTGTACACCACCACACCTCTGCCTGGACAGCCATAACCACAATATTCCATCACTGCCACTTTACTGTACACTTACATGCACTCTGAGCTGCTGTTAGCTGCTCTGCAAACTTTGTGCATTGTGTAAAAGTGTTACAAAGGAGGACCTTGCAGGTAAATTTGTGGTTTTGCTTCTTGACTAGATCGCAGCTGCTGGAAACACTAAAAGAGTCAAGGATGCTGGGGACCCTGAGGGTGCTGACCATTCTGCTGACCACGGCTTGCCTGCAGGCAATAGAGGAGGAGGACATCAGAGCAGGTCCAGAAAAAAAGAGTTCTTGTGTTGTATGGCAACAAAATACATGCTGTTTGTTTCTGTAAGTGTGCAGCTGTCAGACATCCAATAGGAGTATAATGGGGCCTTAGTCTGATTTATCAGCCTCATCTTGGATTATTTAGAGGCTGAATGTCAGTAATTTTATACTGGCACATGGATCACTTTCCAGCACTGAGATGTTTTGACAATGACATTTTGTAAGATAAGAATACAGTTGAAGCATGATGCGGGGAAATGTCTGTGGTCCCTTGAATACTTTCACTTAAAAAGTAACATCTGTCGGCATCCCAACTAGTGAGGAATGAGAGTTTTGTAGCAAAAAAAAAGTTGTAAATGATTTTTAATTAGTGTTTTTTGCTGGTATTTCAGGCTGTAGTACAGCAGTGAATGACCTGGTGTACATCATAGATGGCTCCTGGAGTGTGGGCACCACTGACTTTGAGACGGCCAAGCGCTGGCTGGTGAACATCACCAGCCGCTTCGACGTGGGCCCGCTCTACACGCAGGTGGCGGTGGTGCAGTACAGCGACACGCCACGCCTGGAGATCCCACTGGGCCTCCACCAGAGCACGGCCGAGCTCGTCACCGCCATCGAGGACATCAGCTACCTGGGCGGCAACACACAGACGGGCCGAGCCATCAAGTTCGCCATCGATCACGTCTTCTCCAGCTCACAGCGCTCCGAGGCCGTCAAGAACCGCATCGCTGTGGTGGTGACGGACGGGAAGTCTCAGGATGACGTGGTGGATGCCAGTGTGGAGGCGCGCGCCCAGAACGTCATCCTCTTCGCCGTCGGCGTAGGTGATGAGACCACCACATCTGAGCTGGTGGCCATCGCCAACCAACCACCGAACGACTACGTGCTCTACGCGGAGGACTACACCACCATGGGCCGCATTCGAGACTCCATGGAGCAGAAGCTTTGTGAAGGTCAGGGATGGTTGATGATGGAGCTTTGTATATGTACTACAATATGACAGCAACATATTAGAGATATGTGAGATCCTTTAAGGCCCCTTAGGAGAAATAATGTGAGATAAGAATGCGTGAGAAGGACATGAGAGTATTTTGTGTTATATTGAAAGTGTAAGTGTAGCCAAAGTTAGACCTGGGCTGAAAAAAGAAAAGGGCTATTTCACAGCTGAGGAATTCCAATTTTGGATCTTAACATAAACATTAATTTTTGTTTTCTCAATTTATTTTTTACCTCACCTGGGAAACAAATAAGATATGAATGATATATGTGCATCTTTGTATCATGCATATGGTAAGTGTGTGTACATGTATCTCTTAACTCGTATGCAGCTTTGTAGCCTGCTGCTATTGTACACACACTTCCACACACTTGTGTACATACACACACATGCAGAAGCATGCACGCACACACACACACACACACACACACACACACACACACACACACACACACACACACACACATTTATGAGTCAATCCACAGAGCTGAAAGTTTCATTAAGCTGATAGCGTGACCATGTGCAGTTTATTCCAGCATGATATATTTGAGTGCCGATTTGACTTCAGTAGTAAAGTAAACTCCACCATAAACATAACACTTCTCATTTCCAGTGGTACTGGGCTGGCACTAACAACCTTATAACTCCAGACCTGTCACGCAAGCCCAGAGGTGGGTCTCGTGCTGGGGCTCCCTCTTTATAAAACTTCCTGTAAAAAAAATAAAATAAAAAAAATAATAATAAAAAAAAGAATTGGTGGCCAAGGCTGGAGGCTGATGTTCGACTCCACTCCATTGCACGCCCTGTGAGAGGGAAAGCCGTGCCGTATCAGTGCCAAACCCCCCGGCTTGAGGCCATGGCTGGGCGGTGCCGGGAGTCACAGAGTTACTGAAGGGGAAACACATGGTGAGGCTGTGTGCTAACGGCTAACCACAGCGCGGCCCGAGCACATGAAGCGAGACGCATTGTGTTTAGCCAAACATTTGCTTGACAAATATGTCAGAAGGGGTCCCATGTTCTACAAGTGCCACAGCACACTAAGTAGCATGACATGTTGTCACTGGAGATCCAGCTGGTTTGAACAACTGCAGTGGAACAGAAAATAACACATGATAAAATGAGAGCAATCACATCTGTTAGAGCTTCCATACTGCTTGATGATGGTTCTTTTTCGGTCACTGAAGACATTAATTGGTTTGATTTTTTTTGTCTTAATGAAGAATCGGTGTGCCCAACACGTATCCCTGTGGCCTCTCGTGATGAGAAGGGCTTTGAGCTGATGTTGGGGATGAACATCCACCGGAAGGCTAAGAAGATTCAGGGCTCCCTCGCGTCTGAAGCGGCCTACCACCTGGAGAAAGATGTTGACATCACAGAGAACACCAGGTCAAGCTCCCATAAACACACACTGTTGGTCCAGGGGTCTGGAAATTGTCCAAGCCTGAATCAACATGTGCTTGGTTTGATGACCCTTTTGTAATACTGACACAATGTGATATGTGACATTACAGATTTAAACACTAAACTTGAAAAGCTCTGACTAATGACGAAAAATGACAGGAATAAACAATTGACATATGTTTAAAAAAATTCTTCTTATTGGAGTTGGTATAGTGACAAGAGTCAGGATACTAATTAGCATTTTCTTAACTATGACATTTTTGTCATTAAAGGGAGATCTTTCCAGAAGGTTTGCCCCCTTCCTACGTGTTTGTGGCGACCATACGTCTGCGTGGGTCCCTGCGCAAGGAGAAGTTTGACCTGTGGAGGGTGCTGTCCAAAGACAAGGCCACTCAGGCTGCAGTGACTGTAGATGGCACAGACAAATCAGTCACCTTCACCACCACTAACCTTGCCGATGGGGAGCAGAAGATCATCTTCAAAGCTGCAGGGATTGAGGTTTGTAAAGTTCTACTGCTCTCTCTGAGTACCGTCAGTGTGAAAGGAAATATTTTACACTATTTCACTTTATTAAGTAAGTGTGCCCTAATTGTATCAGCAGTGTTGGTGTGCAAGTTGTTCTCTTTAAGACATCAAGACTTTTATTGTCATTGAACAGTTGCCTGTGAAAGGAAATTAAGCAATCTCTGTATTCTTCTAATGTTCGTAATTGCCTAAAGAGCTGTCTTTTACACAAAGCTAAGAAATAGCGTGATACATCTAAGTGTGTTATTTGTGTCGTTCTTCTCAGCTTTGTGTTTTAAGAGTGTCATTTCTAAAGCATTATGTGGGATTACTGCACATTTGTAGCACTTGTAACCAAGTCTTTACTGGACAATAATAAAGACTTGTAACCGATTTTACTGCCTTGCACCTCATACAAGGCCCGATTTATGGCACAGTATCCAATAAACACACAATAGGCAGACATCAACAAACACCCACTAATGAATTGTATCCACTAAATATTAGCTGTGTTTGTACAGATCACCATATGAACCATATGAATAATCAATTACATAGCACCCACAGTCCTGTAGTTCTCTTTGTTGCTACCAGCAAAATGTTGTAACACCCCTGGAATGATAAAAAAAAAAAATCCGCAAATGCTCATATGTAGTTCTCCAGTTGTTTCTCTGCCTTCTACATTTTTTATTTGCTTACATATTTGAGGGGGTTGGCACGGAAAGTAGCCTGAGGCAAAATTACAAGGTGCTTTTAGGGCATGTTTTTGTTTTACTGTTCAAAGTTACAATTGTAAGTTCTATTGTAATGCCTGAAATCATTTGGACAAAAGACTCATAAAAATGAGAAGTTACCAAGGAGTGACCAAGCACTTATTTTGCACACCCAGTTCAAGGGACAGGCTGTAAATTCCTTTAAAAATGACAACTTGTCAGGCAGCACTCAGGAGACTAAACACATGTTTAGGATGACACAGTATAAAGTCTACATATAATGCAAACAGACTAGCTAGTATTCAAACCTGTCCATGGTAGCAGTAAGAAAAAGCACAGTGGATTAGAAGGAATCAAGTTCAGTAATAAACTGAGACTTAAACGAGTAAACAAAGGTCTCTCCAAACCGCAATCCTTCCACACAGCGAGTGTTCACAAATAGAGCCAAAACAGCAGGCTTTGAACAGGGAGAAGGACAACAGTGGGAGATGGGCTGATTGAACAATAGACAGTAGGCAGGAGATGGTTATCATTGAGAATAGGGGTGCTGGATCGGGAAGAGGGTCATTACACAACGTCACACTTTTTCTCAGTGTAATCAGTAAAACTCACCAGATGTTGAGAATGGTGAGTCTGAAATGGTGGTCTTAACATATGGATACCTCATCCACAAGATCCTTTAATCCAAAATAACAGACTAGGCACTCCTTTTTTTCTTAGTATTAATGCTGTTTCCGTTGATGTATCATGTTGCTGGTGGTAGGCCTACAATTAGCTAAGCAGTAAGGAGCATTCACCTACGCTCCAAACACACACACACACACACACACCACACAAACTCGTACACACACACTACACACATATTCATACACACAGATGTAGGTGTCATCAGACTCAGTGTAGTGTACAAACAGTCCTTTCCCATGTGAAATTGTTTTTGTCGTCTTTTTTCGTCTCTGCTGAGGGAGTGGTGGAAACCCACTGCCAAGCGAGGAAAGCCAGCTTTGGCCCAGGTCTCACTGTTTCCACGGTAGCGGTAGCATCCGCTTTTGACCCGCCTTGTATTATTTATTTATTTATTTATTTATTTATTTATTTAGTTCAACTCCTTTTTCCATGAGCATTCATCCATCCATTCATGATTAAAGTGCTATTTGGAGAGGGGAGACAGGAAGATGCAGCCTGCATCCTCCCTCCCGCATCCTGAGGCTCAAAGTGCTCCTTGTAACTACGAGTTCTGATGACCTGTGTATGTGCGTGTGTGTGTGTGTGTGTGTGTGTGTGTGTGTGTGTGTGTGTGTGTGTGTGTGTGTGTGTGTGTGTGTGTGTGTGTGTGTGGGTGTATGTGTGTGTGTGTGTGTGTGTGTGTGTGTGTGTGTGTGTGCGTGTGCAAGTGTGTTTATGTGTGCGTAATCCTCGCTGAAGCTGAAGTCCAGGGGCCACAGGGGAAAGCTACATTTTTTCCGTCTTCCTCTTTTTTTTTCTTTTTTCTGCTGTTGCTGCACCTCAGAAAAGAAAAGCACTGTTTTGGAGAGTCTTGGCAAAGCCCGGGAAAGGAATCTGGTTGTGCCCAAATTGTGGCATGGCTGCCCTTTCATAAGTAGCATCCTGAGTTGTATGTTTAGGAGCTGGGGTGCCTAAAACCATCCTCACCAACTGATTTGATTTGAAATGTAATTGAATGGTTCAGCCTGGGCCATTACGGGATCAAAGCCCTGCTCTCAAACTGTTCATATTGTCCTACAGACAGAAAAAAAAATACATTCAGTCTATACAGGAAATATGAATTCTATGGGAAGAAAAAAAAATAGTCCATTTTCAAGGCGTGTAATAACATAGCAACAGTGTTTGCCTTCCCTGGCTCTAATCTTTTTCCTTTACCCTGTCATCCCAGTTATTTTTAGCACATATACAGTGAGTGAATGTTGTGTCTATGCTGTACATGAGGGTAATTACTGGGACTTAAAAAAATGGGAGTTAGTAACGAGTGACTAAACGTGTTGCCACTGTAACACTGTAACAGCACATTTCCCTCAGTAGTTCTTGTGCTGTACATGTAATGTATATAACATAAATGTATACAGTTGCACACACACATACACCACACACACACACACACACACACACACATATATATATATATATATATATATATATATATATATATATATATATATACATATATACATATACATATATATATATATATATAGAGAGAGAGAGAGAGAGAGAGAGTTGACATAAATATGTTAAAATGTCAACATTGCATACATTCTTCCTGGCAACATAAGCATACATATCTTGGTAGAAGACGAAACACAATTGTATGATATCACTCTGTTAGGCTGTTAACTCCAACATAGGTTGTACTTTCACACACACACAAACACACACACACCGTCTGAGATGTTTTTTTTGCTATATGGAGAGAATGTGTGTGGGAAGAAATGCGATCTGATTGGTTCCTTGCTGCTCCCTCATTACAGAAGCTCTTTGATGAGGGCTGGCACCAGCTCAAGGTGTTGGTCAAGCCCCGCCGTGTCACCTGTTTCCTTGACGACATCCAGATCCAGGACGAGGACCTGGAGCCCGTGGTGCCCATCTACATCAACGGCAAGACACAGATCGCCAAGAAGCTGAACTCAGACACCACTGTGCCTGTAAGTTGCACAAGGAAGCAACAGCCTGAGCCACATTCAGATGCATGACTGGCTCTGAACACAAGGGTGCAATAATGTGCAAGTGCTGTTTTAGAAGCATGCTATTTTGAGGTTGACACCTGTTGGGCAGTCTTTTTTATAGTGTGTTCATCCAGAACAGGCTCTCCATCCTAGGCATTCAGTATTTAGATGTGGCTATGATTTTGTAGCCTATTTGTATGTATTGTATATGACTACTCCTCTGTGTGTGTGTAGTGCCCCTGCTGTGGGAAACTTACTTAGGCACATGCATCTCCCTGTATGTATAAAGGTATTCTGCTTACTCTGTGTTCTTCTACACCTCTGTCAGCTTATGTACTCCTTTTTGTAAGTCGGTTTGGATAAAAGCGTAATGTAATGTAATGTAGAGGATATTTTGTCTTATTTCCTGTAGGTAGAGATCCAGAAGCTCAGACTGTACTGTGACCCACAGCAAAGTGAGCGGGAGACAGCATGTGAGATCTACTCTGTGGTAAAATACACGTTCGCTGTTTGTGCATCATAGATGAAAAGGGAGAATGATTCTGACTATGTTAAGCTTAAGCTAAACACTACTCATGATGATCTGGAGATTTTGAGCTCTATGTTGATGATAACTTCTTCTGTTTTGAATCTTTCTTTGAAACAGGATGATGAGAGGGTAAGTACACCAGTTTGTCATTTCTATGGTTGTGGTTGCTTTAAAGGCATTAGACACAGACATAGACATTAGACACAGTGTTGTGCAGGTAGACATGAAACTTAAACTGAAATTGTTCTGCTTTATTTTAAAATTGGCACTCTATAGGAAAATATTGTATGTAACTTCAAAAATGGTGGCTCTAAAAGCCTGCTAATGTTGGTCCTTACTTCGGTAGTGTCCACTGGATCGGGAACCTACAGTGGAAGAGCCTGAGGAGGAGTGTGACTGCTCCAAAGGCAGCCCAGGACCACCAGGACTTCCTGGACCAAGGGTACACACACACACACACACACACACACACACACACACACACACACACACACACACACACACACACAAACCACACACAATGAGGCACGGACATACAATCACACGCATGCATGCACACATACACACACTCACACACTCACTCACTCACAAAAACACAATAACTACAATATCCACACTAATACACTCAAATGTACAGAACCCCCGCAATGCTCTTACAGTTCTCAGATGCACACTGGTTTCTTTAACGCAGGGTTTTCGTGGAGAGCCAGGCAGAGAAGGACCTCCTGGACCTGATGGGAAGCCTGTGAGTTGTCTCCAGCAATTGATACATGTTCTCAGAAATAATGTGACAGTACGGGTACAAATCTGTGTATTAAGGTACAATATTTGGACCGCAAGGTACTGGTGTGTACCTGTTCAGCTCTGGAGAAGGTACAAACTAGTTGTACAACAGTGGTTAAAAGGTACAATTGTGACAAGCTGGTGTGACAAGCCAGTGTGACAAGTATCTTGTTTTTCGGAGAGTGCACAGTAACCAATATACTGTATGAGTATCACTGGCAGCATTGCTCCCTGCTGAACACCCTCAGCTCTGATAGCTAAAAGGACATAATATCCGGCTCCTAAAGCAGAAGTCAGGATTTCCAATGCAGCACCTGATAACCAATAAAACACGTTCTTTTAAGTTGACCACCCTGTTTGGTTTTTATTGTTGTTGTTGTTGTTTATCTTACTTGTTTTTGTTGTTGTTGTTGCTAGGGACGAGGGGGTCCAAAAGGAGAGTCAGGAGAGCCAGGTGTGCATGGGGAGAAGGTGAGGTCCTCCTGGTTGCCTAGCAACAGCCGACTGTAAAAAGCACTTCTCTCTGAAAGATGACTGATTGTGACAGATTATTTAGCATTGAGTCTGGCTAACAGGAAAAACATGTGGCGGATCTTTATCCACTTTCACCGCCCTTCATTTTGCTGTGCAATCGACTGACCACCTAATGACAGATTGTATATGTGTTTGAACATCCTCTGAGCTGTGTTGGTTTGGCTCTGTACAGGGAGAAGCAGGACCACCCGGAATGACAGGAGAAATAGGGTACAAAGGCCCTAAAGTGAGTTTGAGCTCCATGCTTTTAAAATCTGGGATTGCTACTGAAGCTCTGTATGAAGAAGGAGCGCTCTGTATAATGCTGAAAATATTAATAATCTTCATAATGTCATTAATTGCATTAAGATGTAGAGTTAAATACATCAAATATGCATGCATGCAAACACGCACACACACACACACACACACACACACATTAGGTAACACTAATCAAATTTCCAGAGAGGTTGTATTGATTTAGTACACACACACACACACACACACACACACACACACACAAACACAAACACATACCAGGTAACACTAATCAAATTCTCAGAGAGGTTGTATTGATTCAGTAAACGTAAATCAAATCACAGCAACCCAACTTGACTGTGACTATTAAATGGAATGGAAAAAAAAGATTTATGTTTATTTTTTTATTTTTTTATTATTATTTTTGCGTCTGGACTCTCTGGACACATTTAAACCTTGCTCTAATCTCCATAACACCCACTTTTTCCCCCTTTCTCTCCAGGGCGACAGAGGGGAACAGGGCGTTCCAGGGATGCCAGGGCCGCCGGGCCCCAAGGTGAGCTGAACCAGAACCCACTCTCGTGCTTCCTAGTCGACCCCACACCCCTGTGCTGGCTGGGGCTATGACAGAGGCCCTCTGTGTGTGAATGTCTGAGCTCCGATGTTGGGGGCTTGATGAGACATTTCAAACAGAAATGTCTCATCAAGGCTGGGCAGGCAGTGGGAGTGACACAATGCCTAGATGGTAGAGGTGAGGCCTTTGTTTAAAAAAAAACACACATACAAGGGAGGGCAAGAGATTTATTTTTACTTGTAGCATATCAAAACCGGCGAGGCTGTGCAAAGGGTGGAGGAAGACTGAGGGTAAACATTAGAGTGGCCTGAGCCAAAAATACTCACTGAATTCAGACACCCTTGTGCATAACACTGTTGTCCTTTTCCCATTCCAGGGTCCAAGCCCTTCACGGGCAAACCTGGGGGCCACGGGGATGCCAGGAAAAAGGGTAATGATATTTTCACAGTGACCTCATGCCCATTTTGAGTAGAAACATTCATGTTCTCTAAACCTGCACGAGATGTCCTCCACAATACAGAAATAAAATTGTCTGACATTGTTAAATAATTGAAATAAGTTGAAATGATTGTTGTGCATTTCAGGGACTGCCAGGTGAAAGGGGAGCACCAGGACCCAAAGGAGATCCCGGGCAAATTGTATGTTTCCCAAACTATGTATTATATATATGGGGGAGGGGGGGCAGAGGTTTTACTCTTCGTCTGAACTGTAACAGTAGTGGCCCCATGGGTTATACCAGGAGGTTTTTTTTTTTACCCTAATAGGAGGGAACCATTTTGCCATCATCTTTAACAATGACCCCCTAATAGTCTGTTGAAACTCTCAAGTACAGTATACAGGTTTAAGTTACAGTTTAGAGGTTGAGTTTGGTAACGGTGGTGTTCGATAAACAATATACTAAATGAAGGTGAATTTCAATCACGTAAGCGTGTCACCAGGTTTGTGTTTTGAGCACATGCCTCGTCGGACCCTTATTGTGCAGCAATTGCATTCTTCTGTAAATTGCAGTGAACGTTTGTTCCCGTATTCACATTTAAATGAGTCTCACTGAGTATCTTTGCCATGTCAGGTGCGCATGTCACCCTTGTCTGTGAAGTTTCATGGATGCGCGTCATGCCCATTAATAAAGTCTTGGAAGTACAGCAAACCAGCGCTTTCCAAGAACAGAAATGTAATATTCAAAGCAGAAGGCATGCTAAAGGAAGAGAGGTCTGTTTTCTCCATTCCACCAGCCCTTGCCTTTTGCTCCCTGCTAGAAGTGGGTGTTAGGGCTAATCACTATAATTATGTTTGGGTTGGCACTTGGGCGAGGGATCGATTTTTGGTCTCTGCTATAATAAGGTGTCTATTTCCTTTGTGCAGGGAAAACCAGGGCTTCCTGGCAGGGATGGACTTGATGGACTAGCTGGACCAAAGGTGAGTCCATTTTTTGCACATTTTTAGGAAAAAGTGGCCACACTTGAAATGCAAAACAAAACCAAAGTTAAAAAAAAAAATCTTGCTAATGACAATGTGCATCATTTCATTAGGAAGTCCATGTGTCATTTTGACTTGGGTGAAGCTGTAATCAATAACCTGCTCAACTTGGATGCAATAAAACAATGATCAGTGCTGCTGGCACTAGCTCTAATTGTGGTGCTTATTCAGTGCCTGTCCCAGTGACTTGCCAGCAACTCGCTTGTTAGTGCTTTCCACTTCAAAAATGACCCTGTTCCACTTTCTCACTTTTTCACACTTTCATCAGTTTTTGTGATGAAGTGATGTCAGTATGTTCAGAGCTAGAACCCAGCACAAAGGTGTGAGTTTTTTGCTAAAATATGGTGAGGAAAAATAAAAAAGGGAGAAATATCTGTGCCCTTGAATGCAGCTTTTCAATGTCATTCACAACTCCTTTTGTGGATCTGTGAAGATTCAGGTTTTTGGTTACAGTACACGTGTTCCACTCCACATGTCACGAGTAACACCTCAATGCCATCCGACCGACACCTGAGCAATTTGGCACTTTTCCTGTCATTAGAACAGAGAATAGCCGCGGAGGACGAGTTCTCTGGAATCTACGTCAGCCCTTTTTTTCATGGTACTGACGCCGTTCCGCCGCAATAACACGCGTTTCGCTGGCATCGTGTTCACAGCCCTGTCCACTAATGGGAAACATGTGGCGGCCGCTACGCTACCGCTGCCGTTGGCTGAGACAAAGCAGACCCGCTGTCCGCTCCCCTTGTTAAGTGGCCTCAATTAGACAGCAGTGAGGCCCCCACGTCTGTGACGGCTGCCCGAGAGGGCCTCTGCCTCTGTGTGCAGTCTGTGAAGCCAAAGACCTTTAAGTTACATTTACAGACCGAGCTGTTGTTATGTTGAAGCGGAGGGTAGTATATTGTGGCTGGCCTGTTCTGACAGTAGGTTTTGTAGTAGTACAGTCAGTGTGTCTGGCAAAATATAGCCCGTATATACTGTATAGGAACAATAGCTAGACTTGGCTTGGCTGACATAGCAAATGTGTGTGTGTGTTCATGTGCGTGTGTGTGTGTGTGTGTGTGTGATATCGTTCTGTATCAAATGTGGACACACTTAATCCCATTACCTCCCATGTGAATCCCAAGACTGATACAGCATCTGTTAAATGTGTGTGGCACGTTGACATTACCATTTGCCTCAGAGTGCATGTCATGTCCTAGCCTTGGACCAGTGTGGATCTGATGTATTTGGTCCCCCACCAGCACAACATCTGTTCCCAAGTCCACCACCGCTCTTGCCTGGGCTAGCAAACCAACCCAACCAGTAAAGACTCAATGAAGCCACATTGCTTCAGTGGAAACCCAGACTTCTCCTCGCAGTGCTCTTCAGATACCGCAGGAACAATAAATAGCGAGTGCTTGATAAGGTTTCAGGGAACACTGCACTACCTAATCATCAACAGCCGGCCAAGAAAGAGCTCTTTCGCGCACAGTTTACATTAGCGTTGAAGTAAACTCTGTTTAGGGGATTAGCAAGTCAAAACAACGACTGTGTTTCCATGGAAAAAAAGAGAAAATTGGGAAGATTTTTTTTCCCATCCTGAATGTAATTTTGGGGATAGGAGAAGACAAATCACCTTTTCTCTTGCAACGGATCCCTTTGGGCTATGTAGCCATGGCTCTCTTCTCCATGAAGGTGTCTATTTAACGTTCAGAATTTTCCCCTTGTTAGCGAGACATATCGATGTCTGTACAGGGAAAATAGTTTACTTTTTTTGCCAACAGAATATGTTAGAATTTACGTAAGTTTGCAGTACCACAAAAATGCAGATACACTTGGTACAAAAAGTTGGTTTTCTTACAAATAAGATATTTTCCTTAGCTCACACATGCACATGCAACATCACAAGATATCCTTAAACAAACAAAGTTAAACAGAAAGGACTTCATCTGCTTTAATCAATGGCAAGGGTACAAGTAGATATTACAGCTGTCCTGTCATTAAGAAGGCAGGTAACTACATAGTTATTACAATTGTCGACATCCAACAGTGTCCCTTGACATGATAACACATTTTTTCTTGTTGTATTACACTGTAATAGACTGTATTACTCTGCGGCCTAGTTGTTAGAGAGTTAGTCTTGGGAGCCTTTTTCAGGAGGAAGAATGGTGATGGAGGGGTAAATGGCTACTGGTCTCCTGCACCCTCATCCATGGCTGAAGTGCCCTTGAGCAAGGCATCAAACCCCACATTGCTCCGGGGACTGTAACTGAAACCCTGTAGTTAAATAACTGTATGTCGCTCCGGATAAGAGCATCGGCTAAGTGTAATGTAATGTATCCAGTAAGCTTAATGATGCTTAATGTTGTTGTGGCAGAACAGTTGAATGATGTGGGAGACTCACTGGGCCTTGCTGCTCTTTGCTGTGGCCTGGGATAAACTCTGTTGTGTAGTGCATCGGTGTGTGTGTGTGTGTGTGTGTGTGTGTGTGTTTCTATGTGTGTGTGTGTGTGTTTCTATGTGTGTGTGTGTGTGGGGAGAGGGGGTGGGAGGGGGAGGGATTTCGTACGTGTGTTTTTGTGTGAGTGTGTGTAATGGAAGTAGCTCAGCTGGTGACTGTGTGAGCATGCATGTATGCACGCTCAACTGTGCGCACTTGCTTGGAACGGCGCAGTGTTTGTGTCTGCCGATGGATGTGTCACGGCCGTGTGAGATTTCCGTGTGTTTGTGTAAATTCATGAGGGACAACATACCTATTTTTAATGCTCTCTGAAGCATGGGACGTTTCTTAAACTGGGCCGTAGGGGTGCAGGGGGGGTTGGGCGGGGGGGGGTGAATGAGACCTGTATTCACATGACTGGCAGCACAGCGGGCACCGCACCATTTGACGTTACTGGCAGACACTTTGTCCCCTGCTTCTCCAAGTTCCAGGCCATATAAGAAGAATAAGTGCCGGTGGCATCATGCTATTGACTCTTTGACAAACACATATTCTTGGTGGCTGGTCTGTATTGACAAAACATGGGAGAAGTGTCTGAGTCTTATGGCTGATCCTGGTTTAAATTATGTGTTGACATTATGTGGTAGTAATGTTTGAACAGTGAGGGAATTATGTCCCCTGCAGATTTGCTGGACAGTGCTGTCATGCCCCTTGAACAAAACTATGTAAGTGACCAGGTAGACCCAGGGCTGGATGAGGAACTTAAGCGCCACAAAATTCTGTTATTTTTTCTAGTTATTTTTAATGCACTTTTAAGAGGTACAATATCATATTTTTTGGAAGGTCTGTTTTGGAATTGCATGTTTTCATAAACGCTTTGCTCACACTGGAACATTTGACCCACTAAGCTAATTACCTACACATAGCTGTACTTTTAGGGCACCTGCCCTGCCCCCCCTTTGCCCTATACCCCCCTGGCCCAGTTGGCCTGTTGGCTCCTCTGAGAGGTGCTCTTTACTGGGTTCTGATGGAGGACACCATAAATGTTATCGCCAAGCAGAGCAAAAACAGTGTATCATTTTTCCCATTATATATCGTGTATTGAGTGTCACTAAGTACACATTCCTGAAGTTGTGCCATCTTATGATTTGCTTTCGTGTCATTAGACAGGAGAAGAACGGCTAAATCAATCTGGAACAATCAGGAAAGGTTTTAGTTTGTCTAGCATTTCTTTTAAAATATAATTGGTGTTCTAATCTCTGCTTTCACAAACCACATCAAAGCATTTTTTGTAAAATTACCGTTATGTGTGCTTCCCATTTTTGCTAGCTATGTAATTATTACATGTGCCTTATCACTAGCTAGTTAGTTATTATGTGATTACACTTCCATTCATGTTCAGCAATCAACGTATGGCTTTGACTGTTGCTATGTCTGGAATTGAGCTTGTAGCAAACAGCTTTAACCCCTCATTTAAGCTTAAGCTTCTGTTGTATAGCTGCTGTGAAGGTTTTTTTTTATTAAAGGACCTCTTCTTCGGCCGTAAACATGTTTACAAGTGCTTTAGGAACCCTTTAGTGAGTTATTGGCTTAGACTTCTCCCAGCTAAGATACTCCCAAATGATGAAGGCACTCAATAATTTTTCCTTTTCCTCGGTTGATTTTCCACCAAAAAAGGTGCTTTTTTTTCTCTAAAGGAAGAATGTCCACAGATGCTCTGTGGGCAAATTATTGAGTCAAAAGATTTGATGCCCCATCCATATTTTCCAACCCCTTACAAAAGTAAAAGCAAAATATTAGTTCTGGTAGCACACGGCAGGAACGAGGTTCGGCTCTCTGGCAGCAGGTTACCTCATTTGTTTTGGGTTCAAACCAAGACTTGTACATTTTTTTCCCCTTCGTGGTCAGAGAAAGGTCTCTCTATTCCCTGCAGTCTAAATAGATGAGGGCTGAATTGTAGCTGCTCGGGTTGCAGAAGTGTTTTGGTGCGTGTCTGTAACAAGCAGCACTCGTCTGTGTGATTCAGCCCCTAGGATGCTGAGAAATAATGGTCAAACAACATACACACTTAAACGAATGCAAGGTAGAGATGTTGTAAACACTTTGATGTGTTTTGGTGCTTGTCTGTAACATTTGATCTGCAAGCAGCACTCGTCTGTATGATTCAGCTGTTTGGATGCTGTTTGGTGTTTGTTACTGATTGCAGTAATGGTCAAACACCGTATACACTAAATGCATGCAAGATATAGATGACACACTTTCACGTGATGCTGTTTATAGGATCTATCAAACAAATTTAATGTCAATATTCCTGATTGAGAAACATTATCAAGAGAAGTTATATAATCTCCATCAATTCATCTCCTTTTCTTTAGCATATTTATGCAGACGATCAGTACACATGAACTTTAAAACCTTCACAGAATAGTGTTCTCAAACACTTTCAACTCCCACACCAGCGTAACACTGAAATGTTCTCAGGGTTTTAGTGTTTGCCTATGGGCAGCCAGTGTCACTTTGCTTTTGCTGGATATAAAAACTGATTTACTGTTGTTATTGTCCGATCCTCTGTCACATAAAGGTCACCATGCCATCATGTAAGGAGGACCATTTAACGAGCTGTTTGAACATGCTTTCGTCCTCAGCAGGTACACATAGTCCAGATGTGGCTTGGGTGGCATGCATAGAAGAACCCCAACCCACCCCCAACACACACACACACACACACACACACACACACACACACACACACACACACACACACACACACACACGCAAACACACACAGACCTGGGCAAATAGTCCAAGGACTTCTGGTGAAGACTAATGAAAAGGCTGAGAAAGAGGGCTGGGTGAAGGCAGCGATGACTGGTTGAGATGCTGAGATGTGGTCATAACTAATTTAATCCTGATATCAGTGCAATCAGGAGAGAGGGGTGCTCAGTCCTAAATATAGGATTACATGTTTGTCAAAGCCCACACACACACACACACACACACACACACACACACACACACACACCACAGACCCAAACACATACATACACAGACTCTTGGACACATGCACATCCGCAAACAACCACACACACACGTGGACGCACAGGCATAACCTCCTTTTGGCGACGGCACTGTGTAGTTAGGGTTTCCATCTATTTTCAGGCGCTGCATCTGCCTTCAATGCATCTGTTTTCTGCCCCCTCCCTCCCTCCCTCCTTCCCTCTACACCTCCATCCTTCCCTCCCTCCCTCCTTCCCACCACCTCACTCTCTTTTTCCCTTTACTTTCGCTCGTTCTGTTGCTCTTTCTTGCTGCGCTAGGCATGGTGGTAAAGCTCCTCCACTCACAGTCCCTCCTCGCCTCTCGCCCTGTCCTCTGCTCCCCTCTGGAGTGCCCTGCTCTGGGCCGTGCCACGAGGGCCACATCCTTTACGAGCCTCTTAAAAGCGCCGGCAGTTCGCTCGTAAATCGTCGACCAAACGCGCTCGGTTTGGAGGGAAAAAAGAAAGCCCGTCATGGTTTCGGACCATTTGCACAGACAGAGCAGCACTCGCCTGTTTGCCTGTGTGTGGATGCAGATAAGAAAACGAGAAGGGTTTTTTTTTTTGGGGGGGGGGGGGGGGGGGGGGGACTTGTTTGCAGAAACACCAGAAGCTCACTGGGGAGGGAGTACCCCATGCAGACCTCTGCTCTGAGCTACAGCAACACACACACACACACACACACACACACACACACACTCATCCTTTCAGCGTCTCCGCCTTTCTTGGATTAGAGAGATTGTTCAAACGATGCCAAAACCTCAGTTGCAGCCAAGCCCTTGTTCGTGGGTCTTAGTTAGATAGATAGGCCATGGCTCAAAACCACAAGCTGGGGTTTTTATGTGGTCTCAGGGCTTTCACCAGTTAGGTTCACAGCCCTGTAGTAAGCATTGTTTCAGCCCTCAGTCGCGTGTGTGCACTCACACACACACACACAGACAGACACACACATATACACAGACAAATACACACAAACACTGACACACAAACACACACACACACACACACACACACACATACAGAATCATCCACCATAAATGTCCCAAGATTCACAGTCAAAGACATGAAGACATTTAAAAGTCTCACTGTTGTGTAGGTCTCAACAGACATATTAAATGCATATAAAATTTCAACTGATTCTCGTTGGGCCAGTCAGCCGTGTCTGGTAAACACAGTTAGAAGTCAGCAGTGCCAGTGCTCAGAGATTCAGATTAATTGGCTCTGGTTCCTCGGGAGTTGCCCTGGAAGGCTTTGAAGGTTTTAAAACAAAAGAGAATAGCCTCCCCCAGACACCATTTCAGTGTTAGAGATCAAATGTACAATTATCCCTATGCTTCTTTTCAAGCCTGCAGGCAAGCAGGTTGTCTGTTTCTTCTGCTTTTATGTCAAACGTGTTATGTGCGTCTGTGTTTTTATATGGGTGAGACAAAATGACCACTTCTTTGTAAGCGCAGACCACACGGCTTATGGGGGGACTGTCTGTCTGTCTCTGTGTGGATGTCTGTGCTTGACTGCCTGCTTGAGTCTTTGGGGTATAACCTCATTCCATATACTTGAAATATATGGATGAGTGTAGACAGAAAAAAACAAGAGGACAAAAGGGTGACAAAAATGTGATCCCTTTAAAGTGGAAGAAATAACCCATCCTAGTAGCACATCATTAGTGGCATTAATAGCATATCATTTAATTCATTTAACGAAGAGTGCGAGACTAATTTGCGTGTGTGTGTGTGTGTGTGCATACGTATGTGTGCATGTTCATTTGTGCACACGTATGTGTGTGTGCATGCGTACCTGTGTGTTTGTGCATCTGTCCTTGTGTATAACTCACGTAGAAAGCACATAACAAAATAGCAAACCGTGTTCACAATTCAAACACATCAGCACCCCACCAAGTTGTGAAATTCCTCTAATCTCAGGTGGCAGCCCATTTATATGATAATGCGATGCGGCAGCAAACCCCAGTGCTCACCTTCTACCAGACAAATTACCCAGCTTACTCCCACTCTCAATGTTCACATAAACGCTGTGAATTACCTTTAAGCATGGCTGGCGTCACTGCGAGCATACTGCACTCCCACGTGGGGGCCTGGAGCCTAATTGAATACAAAGTTGGATGCTTTTTCGAGGATCGCATTTAGAGGTGTGTTGGGATCATTATCTGCTTCAGAGTTTGAGTATTTTGCACTGATTACTGACTGGAAGGAGGGGAAATGAAATTAAGATATTTTTCTGAAACATGTTCTGAGAGCTGCTCTTTTGAACTTTCACATACCCCCTCATTCTGCTTGTGCTGCTTGGACTACTCACACAAGATAAATAGATAAACGCACGTTTGTAAAATTAGTATTCTACATGGAAAGCCTTTCTGATCTGAAATAGGTCAAGTCGTGAGAACAGCCTTATCGTAGAAGAGGTTCTGGGCCCTGAAATTATCGGCGTATGCTCCTTACACACTTGAGTTACATAGATAAAAACAAGGCAAATTAGCAAGTGCCTTTGGTCGCTAGTTCTGTGGACATCCTTGCCAACGTCCCTCTGCCCCACCAATCCAAAATATATGCTTAACGTCACCTCTAGGTAAGTCCAGATGCACACAATCAAGTGGTTTGTAATTTGGTCATCTGAGTCTTCTAAAGTCTCTCTGAGATGCTGTCATCATGTGGCTTGCACTGTTTTTTAAATGGTTAATAAGAGGGCATATGCTATTGTAGCTTGATTGGGGTGAGGTTGCAGTCTTCTGATGGGGTTTTGGACTAATGACAATGTGTAATCTGCTAAGGAGTATGTATGTGATAAGTGTATGTATATTTACATCTGTATGTCCGAGTAAGTCCACCTCTGCTTTCATGTTTGTCTCTGTCTATCTCTCCGCCTTCCTATCTCTTTCTCCCCCCACCCTCTTTTTCTCTATCTGTCTCCGTCTGTATCTGTGCAAATATGGGCATGTGTCTTAAATCAGTAATACATAAAATCATAAATGTTATTTTGAAAACACACTCCTGAAAGGTGCAAATCACACATAAGAGTGCCTGAGCTTAGGAGAGAGAGAGAGTCCAAACACAAACACACTCTCTCATTACAGAGCTGAGCTCCTTCAGTCAGCACCTCTGAATCAGCACCACGCCTGATGCCACTTGCTTGCTCACATGTAGCCTTCATGTTTAAGCTCACTCTTCACCAGTCAAAGAGGAAGGAGGTGGGGAGGTGTGTGTGTGTGGGGGGGGGGGCAGCCTTACCTAGAGGCCTTATTTAGAGGGGAGGGGCACCTTAGCTGTCCATCTGTGTGGCCTGGTGTGTAAACAGGAGAGTGACTCACGAAGGTTGACGCCGTAATAAAGACAACACTGTACTCCATCCATAGAGATGACTTATAGCTCCTCAGCTTGGCCCTAAGAGTGGATGGTAATGTAATCCAGTAACCAAGTGCACAGAATGAGAGATGATTGGATAGGAATCGAGAGGGTGAAGGAGGAAAGTTGTAGGCAACAAGGTAGAAGAATAAGAATAAGAAAAATATCATTAGGTGTGTGCGTGCGTGAGTGTGTGTGTGTGTGTGTGTGTGTGTGTGTGTGTGTGTGTCCACACACTTGTGTGTGTGTGTGTGTGTGCACAGTAAAGAAAGTGAGGGGAAGAAAGAGAGAGAGAGACATCAGACTCGAATGTCAACAAGTGACAGAAAGACCAAAGAAATGAGCCTGCATGTGTTACTTCAGTGCCAGGCCTGTGCAGCTTCCTGTGTGGCTGCAGGAAGGCTGAAGGTCTCCTGGGCGTGTCTGTGTGGAGGGAGGCCTTGTGTGTCCTGTCATGAAGGTAGAGCCACAGTGTGATTGTGATGCCTCATTTGTCTGCCAGAATCAATGTTTGGGTCAGCACGATTGAAAAGCAGTGACAAGCCCAGGGGTCAATACACGGAAATGGCGTCTCCCACATGTTAGCCACAGTGGACATAAAAGCATAAAAGCGAAAAAAAAAAGGTTAATAAAAAGTTATGCCACTGGAATAAATGAACAAACATGAGGCTCCTTCCCAAAAAGGCTCCATTCAAATGTTTCCTTAAAAATGATGGAACTGTGGCGTCATATTCCACTTCATAGGAAAAACAAGGAGCAAAAAAAAAAGAAACTGCATCAGATTTTGTGCTTCACTGAGAGCTTTAATACAAACACATTTGGTCCCAGAATATGTTGCAAATGTTAGATTGTTATTACCTTTACATCATGGACAGGTTTTCAGTTCTGGCAGGCTTATTGTTTCTTAACTCACATTTCAACAACTGTGCATTTACCTTAACGATCAACGTAACTCAATTTCCAAGAGCAGACACAGAGGCAGTCTAAAGGCATCTCAGACAGAGCCAGAGTATTCTTAGACTACAGTGGAGGCGTATCACTTTCACACTCTGACTTGCTGTATATTGACCTTTGTGCATGAGGCCTTATAGTATGTTCAGCAGAATGGCTGCATTTTTTCAAGGACTCACTCATCAAGTCCTGTTTTCCTACATTCAGCTTCCATTCCTCAGTCCCACTATTATACTTTATCATAAACAGAGCACATATGTTTGACATATGTACCTTTTCCTCGCATCTAAACATATGTGGCCACTCGTGTATTTCCTAACGTAAATTCAATGTTACAAAAGCATGAAAAAGTCTTCGAATAACACATGCTTAGATGTTTAAAACAGTAGCAAATATGGTTGCATTGGCAGTAGAAGAAAGTTATGTTATAATGTTTAACAGTAGCTGGCAGTCAGCAAGCTGATAGCTATCAGGCCAAAGCCTCTGAATATCAAATTTAAAACGAGCACATAAAACGTTTGTGTACGTCTCCTCGTCACCGTTTTGCATAATGAAAGACTTTGCTGCTCGCATTTTTTTTAATATGTTAAATCAGGCAGGGCTCTTCAAAAGAGCTTGCTCATGGCAAAGTTTAATAAGCTGTTTTCCTTACCACTGACTCTTGTAATAGAGACACATTTAGCTGTTAACCCACATTTGGTCCTGGCAAAGCTGTTTTCGAGTTTAAGCTGGTCCACTGTTTGACACGGCTGGCTTTATGAAAGCTCCACACTTTGGAAATTACGATCAGTTGAAAGGCCTCTATGGTAAACAATCAATCAATGTGGGGCCATCATTTTAGAAAAAGTATGAAAATGCACTGCACCCCATCCATCTTGAGGCCATATAGTTAAAATAAAGTGATGCTTTATCCCACATTTAGAATGAAAATTTGTGTTTTTGGTCTTCCGCAGGCGTTTTAGCATACGTGTTGGAGGTTGGCGCGTGCCGTAAGTGCCTCTGCTGCTGACCTTAGCAGAGGTGATAATGACTGTTTTCACATCTCCAGGCCTCCAGAACACGAGACGCTTCTCGGGCCAACCTGGCCCCGAACCTCACCTCCCTCTGGCCAGCCCCAGTCTGAGGTCCGCCTGAGATGCTACGGTTCTGTTCCATGTCTCGTGCGAAATTCTACGGTTCTGCCCCTCCATTTCTGTCTGAGGTCCAGAGGCGTCACGTGACTTCCAGTCAATCCTGACTTGTGGATCGTGGCTCGGTCGTGTAATGATCGCTAGCACCTGTTTACGCCTCCACCAGAGTGGTGGAGACTCCAAAACATTTTTGGGAGCGGTCCCGCACGTCCAACCAGGTTTATCATTGCCGTAACGATATTGGTCTGCATTTACTGGAACTCGCTGGAAGCAGTGACAAACAGCGTTATCTTGTGGTCTTGTGGGTCTGTGAAATACGCTCCACAATGTACGTTGGAGTGCTCTAACTTCATACACAACACCTGGTAACTATGTGTGGCATACAAAACGCTGACATTTAAAGCCCATATGAAAACCTCCGTGGTAAAGCCACACGCGTTGTAGCCGTAATGTTCCACGCATAGGAAAATCTCAGCGTTTTAGTGTCATGATTTAGGCTCAAACTGACTTTTCTGAAAATGGCACAGCAGGCTACCCCAAAATGCCTCCAGGAAATTGCACATTCATGCACACATATGCACGCACACATATGCATGCGCACACACACACACACACACAGACACACACACACACACACACATGCACACATGCACGCAAGGAGGCACGCACACACACACACACACACACACACACACACACACACACACACACACACACACACAGACGCACACACTCATTCACCCCAAGAGGATGTAAGCTACTGGAGCACCTTTTGAAGACAGACAGTGTAATGTGTGATGTAATTACAGCGGTGCTTTTATCTTCCGCAGGGTGACAGAGGGGACCGCGGGCTGGCAGGTCCTACAGGGACACAAGGCGTGCCGGTAAGTCATCTCCGCTGGCATTAAGGGGATCTTATCCCACTGGGCCCATTTAATATGGCTCAACCTGACAGGGAGACCTACACAGACACACTTTTACACAAAAGCACACTGTACGCTTTGCGACTGGCAATTCACCCTGTTCAGTTTTTTGGGAGACACTTTAGTGCCGTGCCCCAGCTGTAAAACTCCTGCGACAGGTGCAGCCATATTGATTTGTACAGTGCCTCCTAAGCAATGAGCTGTACAGACTGTTTGATAGCAGCTGCAGGAAGATGCTGGAGTTTGGTGAAAATGGAGAGAAAGTTAACACAATATGATCATACTGTTGCACAGTGTATCCACTTTGTTACCTCAGAGGCATCAAAAACCCTTGTATTGATACTTTGGTGAGTGTTCTCTTACCTTGTGTTATGCTCTCTCATTTTTCTCTCTCTTTTGCTCTGCCTTTCTTTTTGTCTCAGTCTCATTTTCTTACCTTCTCTCACCATTTGCTCTTCCTCACTCCTTCTCTGTTGAGTCTAAGAGTTTTACACATATACATGTTGGTTAATGCTCGCAGCCCTCAAACAGTTATCCCCTGTTTGTTTTCATAATACCACTGTTCTGAGGCTCTGGCAGTTGCGTACAGTACAGCGCTATCTGCAAGGACATGTAAAGATGTGCGGAGGCAGAGGCATTAAAAATAGACTTGCAGGCCGTGTTGGTGGAGCTCCAGACGGAGCACTTTATAAAACCGCAGTGTTTACAAAGCATCCGCCACCAGCAGCCCTCACACCATTAAGACAGCAGGAGCCCTCTCGTAACACAACAGACCAGGAGCCAGCATGTAAACAGCAGAGCAGGGCATTACCACTGGCACCCTAAACTCTTCCATCTCTCAACAGAAGCTTCCGGATATTAGGCTTACCGGGATTGTAGTCTGCTGCACACACACACACACACACACACACACACACACACACACACACACACACACACACACACACACACACACACGCGCATACGCGCATACGCACACACACACACACACGCACACACACACACACACACACACACATCTGGGCTGCATTAGAAAACAATGTAGACTGCACCAACCATTTTCTGTGGTGCCATACCAGTTAGTGACGACTTTAAATGCGCTTCACTTTGAGGATCTCTTTTATTTCCAACATGAGCGCTTCAGTTTAGTGGCAGCACAGGAAAGAAAAACAACAGTGTTTTTTTTAAGCAGTCAGTCTTTATGTGAGTTAAACAGATACTGCAGGGCTTTGGGTTCCTTCCAAGCTTGTTTGCACTGGCCCCAACCACAGGTGTCTTGAAAAATGACAATTATCTTGATGTGGCCCAGGCAACATCTGCGCTGAGTTAGCGTGCAACTTTGTTTTCTGAGCAAGCCTTAGAAGAGGGAGCTGGTAAACAGACCACTGGTTGTGATAAGTAGCTGTAATTTTTTTTAATATAAGCCGAGCCTCGCAGAAAAGGAAAAACAATTGTCAGATTCCTCTTCACTGCCCTGCAAGGCTGCTTGATTTTTGGGTGTCAGCATTGATGCTGTGGACTATGTGTGTGTGTGTGTGTGTGTGTGTGTGTGTGCGTGTGTATGTGTGTGTGCGTCTATGTGTGTCTGTCTGTAGAGGAAGGGCTGTTAATGATTGTGTGTGTGTGTGTAGTGGGTGTGTGTTTGTATCTGTATGTGTGAATGGGATAATGAGCATGTTTGTGGGGAGAGGGGGCGTTAATGATTCTGTGTGTATGTGTGAATGGCGTTATGACTGTGTGTGTCTGTGTGTGTGAGTGCCTATATGTTCATGTGGGTTCTTGTGTTTATGTCTGCATGGCGGTATGTGTATGTGGGTTTATGAGTATGTGTGTGTGTGTGTGTGTGTGTGTGTGTGCGTGTGCGTGTGTGTGTGTGTGTGTGTGTGTCTGTATATGCCTGTTTCTTCATGTACAGTGTGGTATTCTCATCAGTTTCTCCCCCCTCATGTATAAACGCCTGCTTTAATTGTCTACACTTCCCAACACCCAAACTGTGGCAATAAACCCACAACCAACTACAATAACTTTTTCTTTTTTTTCAAAGGCAGCTTAGCTTTCTCAAGACTTTCTCCCTCTTTTCACCCACCCTCCCTGCAAGAAGGGGCCATGGTGCTTACCCCAAACAACAGGGAGTGGAAGCCCCGCCGATCCGGCAGATATCTGAGCATAATGATAGACAGCTAATGACACTTAATGATTATCCAGAGAGAGGATCGTAAGATTCTCAAATGATGCAAGGCACCATGGGAAGCCCCTTTATGACATCAGGTCTCCATAGTAACAGCAACACAGTATCGAGAACACCTTCTTGTTGATTGACAGCATTGGCAGCTGATGTCTTCATGTCATTAAGCCTTTTTCTAGAGAGGTGCTTTTCTGTGCCATTGGATCCAGGATGCCACATTTGCTTAAGAGTGGCGAGGCTTTGAACAGGCGCGGGTGAAGGCTGGACTCTGATCAGACACATCGTTAATGCTGGATGATGTGCTGTGGCAGAGAAAAGAAAGAAAGGCTTCCACTTCAAAGCTACCAAACTGTCCTTGTTCTTCCTTTGTCACCTCATCATTCTCCTTCTCTCTCTCACTGATACAGATACACAGGCATACACACACGCACACACACACACACACCCTCTCACTCACACTCATTCTACCTCTCTCTCTTTCTTAGTTTCTTCTCTTTTTCATATTCTCTTTTTTCTTTTCTTTTCTCTCTCTCTTCTTCCTCTCCTCGTACCTCTCTTATTGCTCTCTTATTTCTCTATCTCTTCCTCTGTCTTTCTGTCTGCCTCTGTCTCTCATATTCTTTCCATTTTCTCTCCATTTGCTCTCTCTCTCACCCCCCTTCCTCCCATGACTGTAAGAGGACAACAAAGCCCCATAATGTGCATGACAGTTTTACTTTTCCTGTCCCCGTATTTTTCACCTCTGCTGTAGGAGCTGTCTAATTGGCCGCAGACAGATGTGTGGAGCATAGGGGCTGAGTGTGCCTGCTGTATCCGCTGACATTTTCTCGAGAGGACTTTTCAGCGGGTAGATATTTATTGCCTGTGTGCTTGCCGCCAGAGCGGGTGTTTTCGCCTTTTGTGTCATGTTTTTGGATCTGTTGCTGCTGGTACAGCGCTGACAGATTGAGGCAGATGAAGAGGGCTCCTC
>CM059285.1:17635516-17685516 GCA_030347295.1 Setipinna tenuifilis
CGTCTTAATAAGACAGACTCGCTCTTTGATATCGAAGTACAAAGTTTTAACAGGCTTTTCTCTCCTTCTCTTCTTGGCAGGGTGAACCAGGGCCCAGGGGAAGCAAGGGAGAGGTGTGTGGAATTAGACCGCTGCATTGCAACCTCATTCTGGCCTGTTGCGGGATGCTCTCCGCCCCACGCACGGATGGAAAAACAATGCATCGACCCCTTTTAAAACTTCCTGTTCCCCAAAGGGGCCCATACGTTTGACGGGTTGGGCTGACGGTTTTGAAACACTCCGGCCAAGACAAATGCACCTAGCCTAAGAGAGAAGTTTTTCAGCCGAGGCCCTGGCCTTGTTTAAAATTTAAAGGAGGAATTAGGTCAGGCAATTTAGCAGGCAGATTGTATCGAGCTCGTTCGCATTGATTTTCCTCTAATTATCAGAATTCTGCTTTCTTGTCAGTTTCGTAGACTGTACACTTTTGAAATAAACTTAGATGGACACTGTACACAGAGTGAGAAAATGCTGTTACTCTCAGCTGCTGAGTGTCCTTTCTCCTGCATACTTTCATGGAGGCTCTGACAACAGTAAAGGGGTACATTTCAGTCAATCAGTTTTGTAGTAATATATGGGTGAATACATGTTTATATATTTATGCACCTTTCAAAATGTCAAAATGGTGTATACTTGACTTTTTATGATTACTAATGTTAAAGGATATGCATAGTTTACCCACCTTTTTTACCACTGCGCATATAGTTATCCACTGTACTCTTTACCACACTCTAAAAAATAAAGGTGCTTAAAAGGTTCTTTAAATCTCTGAATGGGTTCCATGGAGAGTGAAAGCTCTGTGTTGAACCATTACATTATGTGAAAGGTTCTTCACATTAGAAACGGTTCTTCAGAGTCTCAGATCATAATAAGCTATGCTATGTCATATCGGCATCAAACTGTCGCCGCGAAAGGTTCTTTGAAGAACTGAAATAGGTTCTTCTGTGTCATCGCTCTGAAGAACTGTGCCCCATTATTTTTTAGAGTGCTCTGTAGTCTATAGGCACTGAAGCTTGTCTGGTGAGAATGAACAAATGCATGCAAATTCAATTTTAATGAAATGACGGTACAGTGCTACCAGAGCCCTCAGCCACATGTTGGCTTCCTGTGTCCGTGACTTTAAGTATTCATGACTGGGTGTGGGCCGGCGGCGTCGACAGCTGTTGACAGATTGACCTGCTGCTCTCTTGCGCCACCTTTAGAAAGGAGTGACGGGCGACCCGGGGCACAAGGGCCTGGAGGGGAAGAAAGGTGACATGGGACACATCGGAATCGTCGGACCACGAGGGTCGCCAGGACAAGACGGGTTACCGGGACAACCTGGCGTTCCTGGGTACCCTGGAAAGCCTGTGCGTATATATATATATATATATCCCCTGCCTTCAGCTGTACTTCTAACACTTGTGTCATCCATGGGGATGGTTGATAGTTGTGTTTTGACTGTGTACCACAATGTTGTGAAACTATACACCCCTTTCCTCCCGTGTGTCTGTGACCAGAATTGTTCTGAGCCTGTTGAGTCTTGTTTGAGGCCTTTCCCAGGCTAATGTCTTTTCTTTCCCCTTGGTCTGTTTCAGGGAAAGCCTCCATCAGACGAGCACTTACTGAAACTGTGCGGGGATATGCTGAGAAGTTAGTATTTCCAGAACATATCTGACTGTCTGGTCTGAGTCAGTAGTCATTTTTTACAGTGACCACATTTCATGAAAAAAAAAAAAAAAATGACACACGGATTGTGCAAGACTGGAGTTTTTGTTTGAGTAAAATCAGTTTTCTCAGTAAAATCACAGAGGACAAACTATACCATGATAGTCCTCTATCGCTTAGTTGATCCCTTGTAGTCCAGATTGCAGGGTACTGAATGAACTGCATCTTTTTAATTGAGTGAGAATGGCCATTCTGGATGAGTGATCGCTGTGTGTGTGACATTCAAGAGGTGTCTGTGGCCAGGCAGGAAAGCCTTAGTGTTTCTCTTTGTGGCTTTAAAGACTCAGACTTTGTGTGAGGCAAAGCACAGCAACTTTATTTGTAGTGCACGCCGCTGTCCAGGCTTCCAGGCAATCCAACAATAACTTACCGTAAACACCAGCAAGAAAAACAGGTTAAACAAAAGAGAGACTACAAGAAAATAAATACAGTTTAAAGATGTATATATTGTTAAAAGTAACAGTGTACAGAGTAAAAGAAGATGTTAAAAGAATAATTTTCTTTCACAGGCATATAGAAAAAGCAATATTTTTAACCTGATTTTAAAATAAGCTACATGTGGTGGCAGACCTGATGTCCTGCAGTAGTTTGTTCCTGCTGCATGCAGTATAAGTGCTAAACTAGGCCTTACCTTGCTCAGTTAGGACTTGAAGTCTGAAAAACATTTGTAATAATGTCTGATCTAAGTCACTCAGAGTAGAGTGATATCTTTCCAAATGTATCCGCTCATTCATATATATCTATCACATATCTATCACATTCAAATCTATCACATTATATTTATATATATCACAAGTCACTTCAATGCTGTCCTGGCTTTCTATGAAATAGTTACTAAGTGAATAATAGTTACATCTTACATCAGAATACATCTTTCATATCGTTAGCTTGATAGCATAATTGCCTAAGTCATTTTTTGGTCAAATTGAGATTTTTGCACAACTTTACTCCCCTACCACTTCTGCATCATCCTGTCTGTCTGCATATGTCATTGGCCAATCACAACACTCATAAAAGTAAAAAAAACATAGCTGCCTAAGTCATTCATTTGACTTAGGCAGTTTTACCATTGGACTTAGGCAGTTTTTATACAATCAATTTGACTTAGGCAGATTATGCCTATGACTTAGGCAGTTTTACCATTGGACTTAGGCAGTTTTTATACAATCAATTTGACTTAGGCAGATTATGCCTATGACTTAGGCAGTTTTTCTGCTCTTCTCAGCCATTTTGCATACGTCAAAACTGCCTAAGTCACTTTTATTTGATAAAAAAAATGATGTTCGGTTTTGTTCTTTTTCCAAACTTTTTCTCACATCTACATGAATGTTCTGTGAAAATATCAATACAAAATATGCATGTGATTTTTAGAAAATGTGTTTTTTCTTGTTTTCCAAAAACACAAAAAAATGACTTAGGCAATTATGCTATCAAGCTAACGATATGTTTCTCAATTTTTGTATCTTTAGTTAGTAGTAGTAGTAGTAGTAGTAGAGATAATTTGTTTATTGATTAAGTTCATTTTATTAATCAATTACTCCATCAATCAACGCACCTAGTAAGCGATGGTATCGTATTGCATGTATAACAGGTGTGGTAATGTGAGCAATATTTGGGCTGATAAGCATTGACTGGTGGCATATGTGACAAACACTCATTACCCTGCCCTACCGTATGTAATAACAGCCATCCTTATCTCCATACCTCTCTGCCCTGACCCCTGACCCCAGACCAGCTGCCGCAGCTTCTCCAGACCATGATCCCCAGGAGCTGTGAGCCGTGCGAGACTGTCAAGGGGCCCCCAGGCCACCCAGGGCTCCCGGGCCCCAAGGGCTCCATGGGCAGCCCCGGCTACCCAGGCCGGCCTGGCTCACAGGGGTACCCCGGACCCCCAGGCATGCATGGATCCCCAGGGGTTAAAGGTCAGACACAAGGCTTTGTAGCCCATAACATTATCCACCAGTCATATATGCCGTTAGTTCCCAGTTGTATCACTGTAACACAATTTTCACAATGGCAACATCTTCAGTAAGTGATATCAATGATAATGATTCACAGTTGAAGCATTAAGTAATAGAATAATAAATATGGTATTTTGTTTGTATTTTTCTTCCAATTGTGTATGTGTGCTTACATCTTTATTATTCAATTTTTAAACTGGGTTCTCATTAAATATTTATGGCGTCCACAGTGCCTTTCATCAGCTTGCTTAAACACTGAATATGTTATGTGTTGAGGCACATGTGCTAGCAGTGCCTAAGCTTTATTTTTCAGCTAACTGAAAAACAAAACGTGTTTTTTGTTTACCAGGTGACATGGGACCAAAGGGACTTAAAGGAAACAAGGGCGAAGGAAGGCCAGGCCAGCCAGGACAGCCTGGGCAAATGGGTAAGCAGTGTGATGACTCAGGCCATTAAGGCATAAGGCTCCCACCACGACCACCATCTTTGGCACATAAGCCCATTAAGTTGTCAGATTCCAATAAATTATAACAGTGTGTAGACCGAAGCAGGGACATTTGTCAATGGCCCAAAGAAATTGGTGTGAAGGGGGCCTATCAAGAGCAAAGATATCACAGTGCAAGTCTTTCAGAAAATCAAGAAAATCACTGCTGGAATTTGTCAGATCCTTTCTGTGAAAAGGAAAAAAAAACAGAAAAGCCACATCTGACAGGAGTCTGAGAAACAAAATGGCAGAATACATATGGAGAGGTGGCACGTTCAGTACACAGGGACTTGGTGATTGAAAACGCACCTACAGGCTTTGACGGTGTGTCATTACTGATAGCTGAGAAACAAAAAAGACACTCCCAAGGGTAACAGCCACATGCAAGAAAAGCTGCCACGTCAGCAGATACATCAGGTTTTCAGGAAGTGAAAATACTAGCATACTATTTGTGTTCCAAAGGGACCATTACTGATAGTAGCTAGCCTGCTTTATTATCGGTATCAACAATCATTACTGGAGCAAAGCTTTTTGTCCTATTACTTTCAACAGGGGTTATTTATTATTATTATTATTATTATTATTATTATTATTATTATTATTATTATTATTATAATAATATTCCTGCCTTATACTGCTGCTAAGCTGTGTTCATTTCTATGATCCATGAGGGCTTCCACTGTGTGAGGGTCTGATTTGTCTGTACCGCAGTACTGAAATGTTGACTGTCACCATTTTCTCTCCTTGGGGTGACAGGTGCCCAGGGACCGCGTGGAGGTGACGGAGTTGGTCTCCCGGGTGCTCCAGGGATGCCGGGCAAATCTGGGGTCCCCGGGCTCCCAGGGAAACGGGGGCCCCCGGGGCTGTCTGGCGTGTGTGACATGTCCATCTGCTACCAGGCCTTCAGCCACAGGGAGGAGCGATACAGCAAAGGGCCCAACTTCTAGCTGCCACCGCTCCCCTATTCCACACACACACACACATGCACACACACACACACACACTCAAAACACATCCATGCTTGCACACACATGCTTGCACGCATACCCAATCACACATAAACGCGTGCACACACACACACACACACACACACACACACATACACACACACACACAAACTCAAAACGCATGCATGCTTGCACGCACCACCACACATACATAAACACGCGCGCGCACACACACATACACACACACACACACACACACACACACACACACACACACATACATACATACATAAAGACAGACACACACTTCTGCTGCCTCTAAGGCAGAGGCTTAAACGTGATCATCGCGACCAAAGGGGACAGAGGGTGTCTGGGAGTAGGGACTAGGGAGTAGAGAGGAGGACAGAGGATGTCTGGAAGGAGGACAGAGATGTCATCTCATTGGACATTTGGCCTCGTCCGAGTTTCGCCTCACAGACTGACAGACTGACCGCTCAAAAAGGCCAGTACTGACTTTAGCAGTTGCGGTATTTATAACCGGGAGAAGATGCCTACATCAGCCTCCACATTCCCTTTGCTTTTCTCCAGGCTGAGGACAACATGCCATGTCATTGTGATAATTACGCAGCCCTCTCAGCCTTTCAGGGTAGTTGTCAATAAGGGCATGCAACGTGTAATTACATTACAAACCTTTGAACAAGGTCATTGTGAAAAAGGATAGTTCAGAGTAATATTAGCCATGGTACTTGGACAAAAATGTTGGGATGATATGTTGTAAATGCCTTTTTCATTGACTTATTTTAAACAAACAAAAAAAAGAACCAAATAGAAACTTTGGGATCCTGTGCATTATTTGTACTGTCTTTGTTAAGCTACCTTCATGCTGGTTATGTGGCATTTTGTGTAGTGGCATAAGATGTCCTAAATATCTAGTTTGGATTTGGCAGTTTCACTAGCTTTCTAATTGGCCTAGATCATGTCCATATTCTTTTCAGAAACTTTTGTCTAATTTTGAGTTCATGTCAGTTTAATGTAAACAGGTCGCAGAAGACCTAGATCTTTTACCAGGCTGTTATGACAATCCCATATTTATAGTATCACCCATTAAGCATACCTAAAATAGCCCAGTGGTTTAATCTATTGAGGATGATCCTAAAAAGCATAAAACGTGTAGCAGTGTTAACAACCTGGAAGTTAACAATGTAAATATGACCTGTATAGAAATGCTATGGATGTCAGAATATGTGGAACGTAGCAAAAGAAAAAAAATGTGAGGTGAATGCAAAGGCATCTATGGAGATACAAGACTCAGGAACTTCTTTCTGCTGTTTGATACGGTTTCTTCTTTCTTCTTTCTGCTGTTTGTCACAGTTATTCTCAAAATATCTACAGTAACTTTTGGTATCTTTATGCTTCTCCATCTCTACCCTGCAGAGTTTTGTCATGTAATCAACAATGTTATTATTATTTGTTTTTTTACAATTTATTTGATATTGTTTGTCTGGTTATCATTAGAGATTGTATATATTGGTACTGTGGGCTCCCTGGTTTGATATTAGAGTGCTTTAATCTGCAGACATGGCCTCTATTTCATATAGCATTCAGCATTCTTCCATTTTTCATGTTTGTTATTCAGTTGCTGATGGCTTTTAATGTTGTTGTTGTTGTTGAAAGGGTGATTATGAATGGAGATGCATTTCACTATTTTGGTAAATTGGCATTGAACCAAATCAGAGCTATGATTCCTCTGACGCATTTATTGTGGCCTGTATAAAATAGTGTCGATTTTTATGAGGATTCTGAAAGCACTCCAGCACAGATGTAATGAGTGGACTCATCAGCACCTCTATAACACTGTGATAGCTGGAGTACTGAGCCCTCGTGCCATATATTTGCAGTATGCTTTCCATAATCTGGAAGGTATAAGGTACTGGAATGAAAGAAAGCCATGCTTTTTTAATGATGTGTGTGTGCGTGTGCATGTGTGTGTGTGTGTGTGTGTGCGTGTGTGTGTGTGTGTGTGTGTGTGTGTGTGTGTGTGTGTGTGTGTGTGTACGTGCTTGTGTCTGTGTACGCATGTTTTTGTCATCTCTATTTCTATATAGTTTTTACAGGGTGCCCTATCAGTGTCCTTATCAACGAGCACCTCTTCCAGTCCGTTCATGAGCCCACAAGGAAATGAATGATTAACATGTCGTTTGGGATGATTTAAAAACATCCTTTCTTAAATAATATGGAAATATAAGTTTGTACTTTATGAATGTTCCTCTCATACTTACAAGTAGAGTTCTTTCAAAGTTGATTGCTTTGTATATGTAAGAACAGATGTGGAGTTAAAAGGATTTATATTTTCATATAATTACACAAAAACAATGTTCCGTATGTTAATATGTAGTCTTTGTGGGATATATTTTATTTTGGATTACGCTGTTCGTAATTTCCACAGAGAACAAAGAACTCCCTATTTTACTTGAAATCATTATTAAGGGATTCTTCGTAAGAATTAAAGTATGATATTCACATTATTTTCATCATATTTTTCCTTTTTATATCATTTAGGTGTGATGCCATTGGGTCCTATGCTTTAAAATTGTGCTTTTTTTGATGTAATATTTGTGTTGTCGTTTAGAGTTGAATTAAAGTGTTTAAGTCATTTAAGTTTGTTTTTGTTGTCAGTATCGTTTATTGTTTGTTGTCAGTATCCTTTCTTCAGATACTATTTTTCATGGAAGACCTCTCTGATAATCCAAATCCATTTTAGGAACAGAAACAAGACAATTTTGAAACCCATCCCACATTACAGTGAAAAGAGGAAGGACCCAAAGTTTGTTTAAGCTTGTTTAACCAGAATTTGCCCTAAATATTTATGACTCTCCAGCTTCTTCCTCTTTTCCTTACAAGATGGGATGTAAAGTTTCATGTTTTTGTTCCTGATTTGTATCTCGTAATTTGTGGGAAAATATGGCATTGCATTCACAGAAGTAAAGAAACAAAAAAAACAAGTATAGCTGAAACATCACAACTAGTGTTTCAAATGACCACCCAAATTGGACATAGAAACAACCTCATGGGAGGAAATCAACAAGAGAGCAAAATAATTGTTCAAAAACCACTGCAGACAAGGATCCTGAAGTTGTGGAGACAAAACTGAAGTTTTTTTTTCTGACTGCAGTTTGCAGTCTGAGCTCAGAAGACAAATAACTGTCATGAGCGATGGGTGGATGAGTAACTGCGAGGCTTCCTGTCTCTCCCTCCCACACATCCTGCACGACTTCAGCCTCTCAAAGCAGACCACACAGCAGTGAGGCTGCCTCGTCATTAACACTGGCTGATCCTTCTCTCCCATGAGTGTCGCACCACTGTAAGTAAACTGAAAACATATTGTCTGTTGTCTCAGCCTAGTGCTCTTAATAAATGGTAAAAAAAGAAAACAATTTCTATAACTATAAATTGATGACGTAAACTAACAGTCATGAAATATAGACTTTATTTCTGATTTCGGTGCACTCCACAGACTTTGTAGGCCACAATAGACATCCACGCAGAAATATCAAGATGGAAGACGAAGAGTACATTTCTACTACAACCGATTATGATGATTACAGTGGTGCAACATTTGCAACGCCCTGCGTGAAGGACAACGTCCTTAAGTTCTCAACATCGTTCCTGCCAAGATTCTACTATGTGATCTTCACCCTCAGCCTACTGGGCAACGGCCTGGTCCTCTTTGTCGTTATCAAGTTTGAACGCATCCGGACAGTCACCAACATCTTCCTCGTCAACTTGGTGGGCTCCAACCTTGTCTTCACCTTCGCCCTGCCCTTCTGGGCCTCATACCACGCGGACGAGTGGAAATTCGGCACTACGCTGTGCAAGCTGGTTGGCACGGCAACCTACGTGGGATTCCACAGCTCCGTGCTGTTCCTGATGCTGCTCACCATCGACCGCTACCTGGCCGTGGTCCACGCTCTGGCCGTCAGCCAGCACCGCAAGAGCTGGTACGCCGTGGTGGCGTCTGCCTTCGTCTGGCTCACCTGTGGCATGGCAGGGGTCGCACCCCTGCTCCGCTTTAAGGTGACCACCCACTGGCAGTCAGGGAGGCTCTGCAAGGCCGAACGGGATGCAGCATGGAGGGAGTTTGACACGTACATGCACTTTGCGGCCTTCTTTGTCCTGCCACTGGTGGTGGTGACATACTGCTACGTGCGGATCATAATCACCGTCGTGTCCACGCAGATCAGTGGCAAGCACCGCACCCTGCGCATCATCTTCGTCATCCTGCTCCTCTTCTTCGCCTGCTGGACGCCACAAAGCATCATGCAGCTGGTGAGCATGTACAAGAGGCTGGACTGCAACGACAGTGTCGACTACGCCAACTACATCACGAACAACATCGCCGTCCTCTACTTCTGCATTAATCCCGTGTTCTACACGTTCCTTGGACGCAAGTTCCAGAACTATGCTCGTGAACTCATCGGCGATTATCTTCCGTGTTTGAAGAGACACCTCTCAGTGGCTGCCACAAGTCGGTCAATCTCTCACCGTAGCTCAGAGAACCAGTAGGTGTATGTGTGTGTAAATACCAGTGTCAACATACTGTAACTGTCGCTATCTTCACAGTAGTAAAGTGGAGAATAGGCTGTGTATGATTTGGCCAAAAACTGTGATACTGTTCACTGTTTTACTGCCAGAGTACAGAGAAATGATCTATAAAGAGACTTACCTTGTGCGAGTTTTGCAAAGACTGTAGGAAATTAAAAAAGCATCGCTGAAATAAAAGAAAGAATGCTTGTAGGCTGATATCACTTTTTCCAGCCAGACAGGTTAAGACATCACGGTTGTCAAATATGGTTTTCACAACATGATTACACACAAATTAAATTACTTAACACATCTTTAGAGTCCAAAACATGCAGGAAAATCTAATGTTTAAATGTCATGTTCCTGTTACTTTTATTTTATATTATTTTTTTCCCTGTGACTTCAAACTTCAAAGTTTTTTTTTCCTTCCCAGCATTTTTTGGTTTCCTATCATGGCCACAGCCTTGTGATGGATACTGTACTGTATGTGTTCATCATGCCCTCCATAACACCTTTGCATGCTACCAAGTCAAGTACTTATTTCCTTTCTTTCATTCAGAAAGGAAGACACCAGTTAGTGGTTCTGCAACCACTTCATCTTGTAGCAGTATAGCACACGTAAATGCTGTTAACACACATTTTAAAGGTACACAGCAGTGTTTGCTCACGTTTTAATGTTTGCTAAAGACTAAGGACTGGCATAGCTTACTTATTTTTTACCTGCTGCTCTGACTGGGTGCTTTAGCACAGCTTCAGTGGCACCTACAGTGAAGGATGATGTAAGGACAATATGCCTCAGGACAACAGGTTTGTGAGCTGTATGAATGAACTGGTCTTCTTTTCTACTTTAAAATACATGTTTTTGAGGCATTTTCTTGTTTGGGCAGATAGAGGTTGTGGGTTTCCTTTGTAAATAAAGAAATGATGGACATTTGTGTCACACACACACACACACACACACACACACTTTCTGTTCTCTCTCTCTCTCTCTCTCTCTCTCTCTCTCTCTCTCTCTCTCTCTCTCTCTCTCTCTTTCTCTGAAACACACTAAACGAGTATGTGTTGTAATTACCATGGTTGGAATTGTTTCTAATGGGCTGCACCATTAGGCTGTTGTGCACTTTTGCTGTCATCAATGCCACCGAACATCTATAAACAAATAAATTTCAATGGCATTATAGTTTCAATGTGTGTTTTGATTTATTACAGCACTCTCTAAAAAGAGCACATGTATGCTTCTGCTGAAAAGGCCTGCAGGAAGTGTCTGTATCATTCGCAAAAATGATGCAAATTTTGTCATCTAAACAGGCAGCAGGATCTTCAGCATGCTACTCCAAATGTGAGCATGGACTTTTTTAAACTTTAAACTTGAGTTCAAAAAACGATAAAAAAATATGTATGGCTATGGTGACACTGTGGTGTGTTTTAGAGGATTGAGAAACACAACGTGAAAAGATGGGTAATTAATTTTGCGACATCACATATGCATATATAGCCCCTTCCTGGGTTCACTGAATGTGTTGTGGACGAAAAGGCCGCTGGCAGAAAGGGCAAACAGATAGCAGTTTTCTGAGCCGCCATTCTGCTACACACCTCAGTGGGATTCAGCAGTTAGCATGCGGTGCCCGGAGACGCAGCTTGCTTTTATGGCACAGGCACAGCATGCGAGTCCCTGGGTGCCCGAGGACCTCGGATAAGGCTCACGTCGCATGTGTGTCTTCTTCCACCTCCTCCCCCTACGCCTCCTTCTCAGCAAGCTAAACACTTGCTCTCCCTCCCTTCCCCTTGCTCTCTCCCTCCCTCCCTCCCTCCCTCCATTCCTTCCTCTGCTCCACTCCACCCACCTCACTCCTTTCCTCCACTCACACCCCACAGGAGCGCTGCACACAGAGGAACAGGAAACTGGGTGTGTGGTGTGTGTGTGTGTGTGTGTGTGTGTGTATGTGTGTGTGTGTGTGTGGGGGGGGGGGGTGGAACTGCCTTGACTCACTCAGGGCAGGCCACTGATACACCATCCTAAAGGCCAAGCTGTTCTGGGAGCTTTGTGCTTCATGTGCGCCACTGGTGCGTCACTGCATCTTTTGGGAAGGGAGCGAACTGGATTCAGCTGGTTTGAAGATGAAAGTGTGAAAAGTGTGAAAAAAGAAATCACAATCCAGGGTTAGTTCTGCAGCTAGCAGTTATCTGGCAAATTGGCTTGATGCATTGCACCACAAGCCACATGCACCACAAGACCATACAGCCCATTAATTCTAGATGTGCTCCAGGTGTGTAGTATCTTCTGAGATCGTCCTGAGTTCCAGTTCATTATCGTTATTGAAACCAAGATCATGACCAATGATCCAATAACCTGTCTCAGCTTCTGTAATTGATACATGCACATTCCGTAATTGATACATGCACATTACTGTGCTTTAAACCATAGCTACTGACCGTCTTAGTAAATTCACACAAGAAGGAACTGAGTCTGAAACAGTCTGCAACACTTCCCTCGTTGCGTGCAGTGGCTGCAACTCTGCATGATGAGTCCTCCACCCCATGATCTTTATGAGCCACGCTGAGCTGAACATGGTGGTGCAGCAGCTGGGACTGAGCTACATCAGACCACTGTTGGTTTTATTTCCAGTGACCAACTCGCCACAGCTTTTATTTATTTATTTATTTTATTTGTCTGCCTCCTGCTAATGCGTTGCTTTGTTTCTCAGTGGAAAGAAGAAGTTTCTCTGAACTTCTGTAAGAAGGACAATTGTATATCGGTATTGGGGACCACGTATCCAAAAAACATGACATGACCCTTGGGGTCACCCAAGGTAGTTGTCTTGGTCGCCCCCTTTTTTTTCATTTCTACATTTCAGTCGAGCCAAACAAAACCACTGCTCTACACTCATTAACCTCCAGTTTGTCACACAATGGATAAGTAACAACTTTCTAAAACTAAATGAAAACAAAACTGAGCTATTACATATTGACCTCAACGATAAACAAGAGCCACTCTACTCCAGTCTGGGAAACCTAAACCAACAAGTCAGAGGAGAGGTAACAAGCCTAGGTGTGATTCTTGGCTCCGACTTAAGCCTCAAATCCCACTTCAAACCTTTTCAGTTTCAATATTGCCACATACTCCATGTTTGCTGTAAGCCATCAGTTTTCATGTCATTGTCAAGATTTCCAAATTATGGGCCTGGAAATGGATAGATATCACAGCTTACTCATGCACATATCTGAAATTCAGTGCAGGCATCTTACTTATATTAGTAGCTTGTAAATGTTTTCATTATGTTCCCATACAAAGCACATCTACAGTAGGCCTACATGCAAAGAGGGGCGTCCTAGCTTCAAAAAGTAAAATCCTTATGACATATTTAATCCAACTGTTTTCTGAAGCCGATGATCCTAATGAGCAAATCAATCAATCAGCTAATTAGTAAAATCACCTATGTTAAGTGCACAGCCAGAAGGAATACATGCCAGGGTCTTTACTCTATAAAGTTGGGATCATCACCGCATAGAGTGTGCATGTGAGATCACCTGATGGTTATAGAGATTTCGCTTTTAATAAGAGATTTTGATTTGTGCTTCTGATCTGTGAGAATATACGAAAAAGATGAAATGGCCCCTAAGAAAAACATTATATGACTAGCCATTTTTTCAAATTACAACAGATGGGTGCAAATGAGAGCACACACACACACACACACACACACACACACACACACACACACACACACACACACAAACTAAAACCCTAAAAGAGTGAACTCTGAATTGGTGTAAATGACGCATGCAACAGGTTCTTAAGCACAGCAAAGACATCACATAAGGCTATTTTCACTACCTGGGCACATACAGTACATACAGTACAGAAGGTAAATTCACAATGACTCATAACGTCAGGAAATAAGATGCATCAGATTTTGGCAACCCAGCCCACTCCAGAAACATCTTGATGCATCAGACTCTGGCAACCCAACTCTGGCAAGAAACATCTAGAAACGTCAGAGTTCTTAAGCCCTCCCGCTACCACTGCTAAGTCACTGCCACTACCACCCCATCACCACCAGCTCCAGCACACCCACCTATTCTGTGACTATTTTTAGACTAACAGTCATAAAATGTTACTGCTTGTTCTACTCTACCCAGTATGTCTATGCATGTGACAATAAAACATGCTTGTATCCCTGTATCTTTGTGTGTTTGGAACATGTAGTTAAAATCACACACTCTCAACCATGCAGTCCCTACGCACATGTGTACAGCTCATTGCCATGTGAGAGAAGCCCTGTAATCACACAGGGCCTTTGAGGTTAACGTTTACAACTCCTGATGAAACTGTAGTTCTCCTTTTGATAAACGGACAGTGTGGTCGCATCCACTGAAACTTAGATTGCTATTGTGCAACTGTAGTCTTTTTTTTTAAATGAACAGACTCCTCTGAAGGGGAGTTATGAAACTTTCTCTCTGAAGTCCTGAAAGAAAATCTTTATTCGGCTTCATGTTGTCTTTTTACTTTTTAATAGAACTGTCGAGCCATTCTCTTTCCTTTCAAACTCACCCTGAATTTGACTTAATGATAGTATTAAAGTTACATGCACCTTGATGTGTACTGGTACCCTGTGGCGAAAAGACCCCATTTGGAATACAAGTTTGATGTGTGCCCACCCTCTAAGCCATTTTCACGTTGCAAGTTCCTGTTTTTTTATCTGTTCTTTCTGCCCCCATCTCTCTCTCTCTCTCTCTCTCTCTCTCTCTCTCTCTCCTTCTCTCTCTCTCTCTCTCCCTCCCTCCCTCCTTCTCTGTCTCTATTCGATCTGCTCTTCAGCAAAGGCTGCAGAATAAGCATGATCCTCGGGGTGTAAAAGCAATTTCCAGGTGGATGTTTCTGACAGAGGCATCCACACTGAGGTTCGTGCGCGAGTCTGCATATTTGGCTGGTCACCTGACGGGCTTTTGTTGCCAAGCTCAGCTATGCACCGTCTCCTGGCAGCCTGCTGAGGCACACGCAAAGAGGAGCTTTGTCACTTTGTCACTCATGGTTAAAGAAAGACATTCGTCTGTGACTGGAGCTTATTATTCTTCATGAGCATATTCCGGAGAGTGCAGGGATTGTGTCTACCACAGTCTACTGGGGAGAAAAATTTGATCTTATTTTTATACAACACTGTGGCACAGTGTCCTCCATTGCATTTCTGTTTTTTTTTTTCTTCAGTCTTGTCTGTTTTTCCAACCTCTGTGATGCATACTTCCTCTATAATGTGTGAGTAATGCACCCAAGCTTGCTTTATCATCCCAGGGAGGGGGCCATGAGAGCTGCCGTCAAGGAAGTTGAGAAACCAGCAAGGTGTCGACAGGAAGACTAGTCAGGGTGTCAAGAAGACGGTCACAGAATATGTCACAGCTCAATTAGCACATTTCTGCACACAGACCCTTACATTTCTGCTATGTGAGGTTTAGATACAAGTCTTACTCGCAGACTGTTAGAACAAAAAAAAAACAGTTATTTTGCATTTTGCAAAAGCAATGCAATGTGACAGCTGTGGTACAGGTACCAATACAATGTCATCCAAACATTAAAAGTTATTCGGAAGATACAAACACAATGAAAATACATCAGCAACAACAATAACAACAAAATGGCATTAACTTTTGAGTTCTTCTGACTCAATTATATATACAGAATTCTGTACATAGTATTTCAGAGAGAGACCAGAACATCCTTAAAAGATGAAGAGTGAGTAATTCTCAGGTTTCCTGAATTGAAACATCACCCAGGAAAACATTAGATCATGTTTCTCTTCATCCATAACTGCCGTGAACAATGGGTGTCACTGTGTCATTCCGTTGGATCATTGTCGTCAGTAACTGAAGTGAGAGACTCTTATTTATTTGTCCGTAGGGGCTAAGAATGCCACAACTCATATCATATACATTGTCATTTAATGAAAATAAACTTAAGGTGGTAAACTGTTATCATGCATGGAGAAACTATTATGTGCAGTTTCAGTAACTTGAAAGTGAACACTGGAAAAATGTGTTGCTTGACACAAATCTTTGCTTGTTAATTAGCAGAAGCTGATATAAAGAAATGATTAAGCTGATAAGGTTGTTGCTGTAGTTATAGGACATCCGTCTTAGGAAATGTCTTTAGGCCTGTATGGCAACGCTCAGTTTGAAAAAGAAAACAACACTCTGTAGAATAAATATGCATAATCCTCAGTATGGGAAAGTGAGACTCGGGGAAGAGCAGGCAAGATTGTCTGCCTGTAGCTGGTTTGACTATACGGGAAGCTCTTGCACATATCCACACACAAATACACACAGAAGCACACAGACACAGTCTCACACACACACACACAGACACACACAGACACACACAAACACACACACACACACACACACACACACACACACACACACACACACACACACACACACACACACACACACACACACACACACACTCTCTCTCTCTCCCTCTCTTTCTCTTTTTTGCTCTCTCCCTTCCTTCCCCTCCCTGCTTGGTGCTTTTGTCAGCCATCTCCATGCCCTGTAGACACACAAGTCTGTTTCGCCTTCCAGGCTTTCCAACTTTTTCAGTGCCACGCACCTGTGGGAGAAGGCAACATGCTCGGTCCTCAGGCAAAGCAATTATTGGCCGATTTCATTGTTGTACGTGCTGCTGTGGGGAGCCCCAGAGACTAGGAGGAGAGAGCTCTCTCTTTTCAGCTCCATCAGAGGAGGAAACTCTCTCTCTTTCTCTCTCCCTCTCTATTTCTCTCTCTCTCTCTCTCTCTTTCTCTCCCTCGCTCTCCCTCTCTCTCTCTCTTTCTCTCTCCAAGACTCGACTGTGTAAGCTGCCCCAGCCTGCTTGTCCCATGGCATAGCAAAACAAAAGTTGAACACTGACAGACCTTCCTTTCATCTGGCTAGACCAAAAAGTTCTGTTGATTGATCACGATGAATACTGTGTATTGTACATGCACCCGTTCACCTTACTTTCATGCATCTCAGTTTCTTTACATGTGTAGGAATTAATAGAAAATGCTTGAAGACAAGGGCAGTAACTCGGTTCATACTGACTTAATGTCAAGGTTTGTTTATTTTCTCACTTTCATCATATTCTATACTATTCTGCACTGTCAAAAGGCAGTAACTACATATTTTGTCAAATTGAGTTTAGACTGGGAATTTATTTTATAACACCCCCATCATTTTGTAACACCTCCAATCTCCTGCTTTTAAGAAAGCACCTAAAAGCATCACCACTGGTATACACACAACATGTTTGACTGGTCAGTATGACAACTTTAAGGGCATTTAACATAATTACTGCACTTTGCATTTTTTCTTGGACAGTATTGTGATGCAGCCATTCACCTGTGCTTTAGATCTGCCACTATATTTTAGCAACAATGTTTATTAAGATTTGTATGTGATCTCTCATACTGACAGCAAAACAATAGCAGTGAATAACCAAATACATCAGTTTACTCTAATGACAAAGCTTTCAGATTAGTTCAGCTAGCAACACGAATAGCAATAAGTACAAAAGACTCTATTGTGTAAAAAGTAATGGAGAGGTCATTTCTTATATAACCTACATCTCTGTATCTCTATATCTATCCGTTCAGGAGTGCTTAACATTTGTCATGATATGGCGAACACATTCACTGGCGGTTAGTTGTAATATGTAAGGACTGAGGGCCAGGAACACATGCTGCAGTTCCCATCAGATTTGTTTTTTTTTTTCACTGGCTCAGGTGTCAGCCGCTTTCCTCTGCTGACTCCCTCCCTGAGGCTGAGCAACTCTTACGGTGCCCTCTGGGGTTATGGAATGGTACTACAGCACCACATGTTGCGGGTCCTTGGAGTCAGTGATAACTAGACTTACATGAAAACTAGATGCAGTTCAGTAGAAAGTTTGATTACCTGTCCATATCTGAGACAGTGTAGCATAGTGTTCTGCAGCCTCACATGTGTTGCTTGTCAGCACCACCTCTCCCTCAGGTAACTAATGATGGATGTTATGTTGAGTTTATTTCTAGGGCATAAGCCATGTCTTAGAATGCACATGGCAAGATACAGATTTACAAAAGCCTGTAGTCCTCCAGACTAAAGAATAAAAATGATTTCAATAACAATGACATAGAATAGAAATAAAACGACTTCCTAATATTTTGGAAGAATGGATGAAGGATATTTAAGTATATGTTTATCTATGGCCTTGTGTTGTCCCTCAGGCTTGGGAAATAAATTAGTTTGGAAACGCAGACTGGAGGAGTATCTGTACATCTTCCATATAGAGACAGCCGATGCATCACCCATAGGGACTCTGACCTACAGAATAAATACTTGATTACAGCACACCCCCTCCCAGTGATGGCCAAGTGCAAAACAGCCTAAAGGCAACCTACTCAACCAAGCTTGTGGAAAGCTACACTAATTGCTGTCTGATTAGACGTCTTGCATGTTTATCAAGCAATAAGGCATGAGAACCATTCGACTGTAATTCAGACCAGCCTCTTTTGAAGACTTTCTGATATTTAGCTCAATCACTCAGCGCGCACTTTAAATGAGGCCACACACAACAGTGAAATGCACTCGGGCTAACCCTAACCCTAACCCTAACCCTAGCTCCAGGCAGTGCATAATTCTTTGAAAAAAGGTTTGTTTTGAAACTCTTTATGCCTAAATAAACCCAAAATGAAGCCCCAGGAACATGTAACAGCAAGAGTCACTGCTGGTCATTTATGTTATCATGATTTTGTCTTTGACTTACACTGTATGAGCTGTAAATAAATAAGTTATGGCTGTTTTTGATGGCAGAGACAGGCAGCCCATGGAATAGGCAACAAAATGCTAGAAGGTCACAGCATTTCTTTCTCTCTCTCTCTCTCTCTCTCTCTCTCTCTCTCTCTCTCTCTCTCTCTCTCTCTAATTTTTAGGACTAGTATTGCCCCTTTGTTCACTAAGAGTACAGCTGAGTAATAGCACATTCTTGTACTGGCTGATATACAGTGCCCCTTCTTAGAGAGTTTTAAGGGATTTCCTAAGACTCTTATAGATATCTATTGGTATTGATATGTTGTATCAGTGTATGAATACAAGATGTGTTATGTCACTCTGTCCACATAATATAGAAATTCTGTAGAAAATAACAGAACAACTGTTAGGAGAGTGTAGCAAGCTCCATAATTCCTTTTTCTCAGTCCACCTCTGGGATCTACAAATCAATTGCTTAGAATATTACATCAAAGCTGAGTAGTCAACACCAAATTGAGACATTTCAATATGTACAACTCGTCAATATCTATACAATACTGTATTTGCTACTGTCATTGCTTCGTGTGTCATTGTTTGCTGGAGATTTGTCTCACTCTTCAGCAAAAGTAAAGGCTCTCCCAGGCATTTCGCAACTTTTTCTAACTTCCAATTAGATTTATGACTTTCTCTGACGCTTTTTGTTCTTTTTCTCTTCCTTTCGGTTAGGTAAATCAAGTAAATCGACTGAGAGATGTGAAAAGTTGTGTCTGGCATTAACACACAGCCAGAGTTCATCAGTCTTATCATTGATTTGCACTAGCCACCTATTGAAAAGAGTGTTTTTGCCAACAATATAATCAGAATTCACACTGACATTTCAATGCCAATTTTCCAGATTAACCAGTTATTTTGGAAACATTGCCATTCCGGTGTTCACTCTGACTGACATTCAACAGTATTGGAACATCTTTTTTAGCAGATATGAGGAGGTTATTAATGCAAATTAACCTCTATGGCATTTTAAAGAAGCTCAAAGCTGTTTCATCAATACTTCTGGCCTTAGGCAAATTCAATCCAAGCAACACAAGGCCTGAATTTTGAAAAGGACACTGAATAAGATCATTTGTTCGTTTATCAGTAAACAATAATATATAACAAAAAAATAATATATAATGAAAAATATAGTGATAAACATTACCTCCTGTTTTCAAGCCACTGATGACGGAGTTCTACAAATGTATTGGTATTCTATAAAAACTCCACATGCGTCAAAGCCATATTTTTCGCTTGCAATATATAGACAAGGCCATATATTTGAAAAACTGCTCATTTGTTAATTGGACTCCTCGACGCTCAGAAACATTTCACCAGGGAACACACTAGGGGGCAAGGTTCAACCAACAAGGCACTTCTCAAATGAGTACTTAAATCTGACACGTGCTCATAAATAGTGTAATACTGTAACTGAAGCCCACTGTGTAACTCTGAAAACACTTCTTGGAACTTCCGAAAGCATTTTTTAAACGTATAAACCAAATAACTTCCCCAAATCCAATAGCAGATATGCGGATGTCCGTTCCAATGGTACTGTTTTATGAGGCATTTGAGAATCTGAGTAATTACTAATACCTAGCCTGTAGCCCATTATACAGTTTTGCTGCCAAAGCTTTTTCATGAGTGTACTAAACAAGTTTTAAAACTCTATTATAGTTAGGAATGCTATGCACTACATCCTTTGTTCTAAAAAAAGAATGTAATTTACCACTTGGCATTGTTGTGGCAAGTTTTGACACATGTGCTATGCAAGAATAGATGCGATACAACACTGATAGTTTGGAACAAGAAAAGAGAGAGAGACAGAGAGAGACAGAGAGAGAAAGAGAGAGAGAGAGAATGAGAGAGAGAGAAAAAGAAACTGGTACCAAGCACAGGTTCCCATCACTTAAGAAGGATGACACTCACCAATGACGTGACATAAATCTCTGCGGTTTTGAAGCAGCAGCCTCTGAAGGTCAGCTAAGGGCACTGCACGCTGGAACTGCAGGGCACCCATTTCTCTTGGCTTTCCACAGGCAGGAGACTGTGATGGATAGAGCCGACAGACTGGCTGCTTTCTCCTGGCACTGTGGGTACAGCACCATGCCCAGGCAGAAATATACACACAGACACAACACAATGGCACACACACACACACGGACACACAGACACAGACACAGACAGACACAGACACAGACACACACACACAGTCACACACACACACACACACACACACACACACACACACACACACGTACACATTCACACACACATTCACATACACTTTTTCGGCAAAACTAGCTGGGAACTCTTCAAATACAATGTGTATTGTCACAGTCTGCTGGTCCCTTCTTTACTTGTGGGATCAGAATGTAATGCAGCCTTAACATTCTGTGTCACACACTGCCGTTTATCAGAGCAACTATAAGAAATGGCTGTTCTTTGTCCGAAGAATAAAAACGGCTCATTACTGGGTTACAGTTAAGCATTATAAAGCCCCATTTCTTTAGAATAAAAACACAGCCAGTACTGCAGCATGACGATTTAAACACATTATGTTATTGCCTTTTGTTGCATACAATGTACATTCTGTAAAAGACTCCATTAGTTTTATGAAAATTCTCTGAAAGTAATTACCTACATTTATGTTTCTGCTTGACTGAAGAGCAAAATTATTTCCTGATAAGTGCCGTAGAATGACTAAAACTTTTTTTTTAAATGAAATGACATTTATCTTTTTACTGTCTATCTCTTGTATGTATAACTGTCTCTGTGTTATAACTGTGTTTATGTGTGTGTGTGTGTGTGTGTGTGTGTGTGTGTGTGTGTGTGTGTGTGTGTGTGCTTGTGGGTACCCTGGCAATAGACTGGTTGGCTGCTTCTAAAACTGCACTTTACTTGTCATTCTCATTACTGAATCCTTCAGTCATGGTCTTTAAACATATTCTCCCCCTTCCTTTCCCAATAAAAAAATAACGTCAAAAAATGTTTTCAGGAGAAAATCATACTGTGTGTACGTGGTCCAATGCCTTCTTAATGGGTGTAGTTGTCTGCCATAGAGATGATCAAGCTAACAATGACACATTCTAGAATGCATAAACCAATGGGGACTTCAAACCTGGAAATATGATGACACATATATCCTTAATGTGTCCAATCTGCATCACAGTATGTAATGGAAATAAAAAATCACGATTGTAAAAACGACTGTGTGACTTGGACTGTGGTATTTATTCATATTGCCGCAGTGACATTATGATCTTCTAAATGTGAATCGAGGTCTTTTATGACCATCTTTACGCTGTGGCCACGCCGCACAGGCAGACGGGCCTAAGGTGAAAGACTTCATCAAGGTTGTTCGGTGGGTGAAACTTTTTCCTCGTCATCTCACTCACCACCATCCAGTTGTGGTTCTTCTTCTGCTGTCCTTTACGACGCGGCATGCATGTGATCGAAACCCATTCGGCTGTAAACAGGCCCCTGGTGTCCCCTTTTCCTGTGGTAGTAAAGGCGATGTAGTGGCGGCAGGTTTTACTTCCCGCCCGTAGCACTCCCTATCGGAGCTGAATTACGTCTAACTCATTGCACCTTTGCTTTACGAGCCCTCGCATTTCACAGTCCTGATCAGCCCAATGAAAATGAAGGATAATTGAACAGATAAATCAAGTGTGTGCACATTAAGGCAGTTTACGTCGACGGCGCACAGTTCTGACACACCCGTGACCACACATGCACACGCATGCACGCAGCGGCATACACACACATGCACACACACAAGCACATACAGTGAGTAAGAGTGGGCCATTGTACACATATAAATAGAAGCTTAGAATACAGACTTACAAACTAGAAGGCTGAGAGTGCGTACATGCATGTGCATGTGTGTGTGCACACGAATCTATGTAGTGTGTGTTTTTGTATGTGTGTGTGTGTTTGTGTGTGCATATGCCTGTGTGTGTGTCTCTCTTGCAAACATCATGATAACGTGTTTTATTTATATGCTGTGACTGAAACTATTGACAAGTCCCATTCTCCTCGTTCAATAAAATGCATAGGCACTTGCCATGCATAGGACCCTAATGGAAAGCTGGCTTTCCCAGGCTTCGCATCCCATTGCTTCCTGTCCTGAGAGCCTCACATTCAGGGATATTTCACAGGAAACTCCAAAAGCGCACAGCAGGACATCTAACCAACCCACCAGAAGCCCTATCTCCATCTAAAATACACATCCAGATGATGAGAAAGGTAAATGTCACAAAGGCTGTGTGTGTGTGTGTGTGTGTGTGTGTGTGTGTGTGTGTGTGTGCGTGTCCAAATGTGTATGTGCTTGTGCTTGTGTGTGTGTGTGTGTGTGTGTGTGTGTGTGTGTGTGTGTGTGTGTGCACATGTCTGTGTGCTTGTGCCTGGGTGTGTGTGTGTGTGTGTGTGCGTGTCTTCTAAAGCCTGCTGTGTGTGTGTGTTCTTCCGTGGTGTGAGTGTGTTTAAGAGAGTGTGTGTTCCTTATTAAAGGTTACCACTAAAAGTCAGTGGCACAGGGAGGCCAAGTCCCACTGTTAAGCCATCCAACTCTATTTTTCTTGGTCCCCAGACAAAAAGAAAAGAAAAGGCCTTTTGTGTCCCATTAGTGCAGGTCATCGATAAATCAGCCCTATTAGCATGGCTTAGACATGAAAAGGGCTCAAACTGCAGAGTTTCTTTTTCAATTATCTAATCAATCATCTTCTTTTTCTCCCCTTTTTTGTTCTCCTCCGTCTTCTTCTTCTCCTCCGTCTTCTTCTTCTTCTTCTTCTTTTGTGTGCCCTACTCACACTGGATGTGGGCACGCTGGGCCCGGTGCATGTCTATGCTATGCAATGGTGACACCATGATGAAGAGTGTGGCTTTGAATAAGAGCACGGATTGATCTCCTTCAGGTTCAGTATGGTGCCGCAGGTGATGCATCATCCTGTGTCAGGCTTCCCGTGCGTGCATGATCCTAACTGGGCCAGGCTCCTTTTCTTTTCTTTTTTTGTCTTTTTCTTTCTTTTTTTCTTTTTTTTCCCAGGACTCCCGACGCTTCGCAAGATGCTAATCTGAGTGGGCAGAGCCCGCCACTGTATTTACCGCTCATGGAGGGAGGGGGCGTGAGATTTCATTTTGTAGCTGGCGGAGACCTTCACAACTCATAACGCTCACTAAAGATGTGGCCATGAATTTAAGTTGAATATGAGACAGGTAGGAAATGGACTGAATTTGAGTTTGTGTGTGTGTGCTTTTCTCTCTCTCGCTCCATCTCTCTCGCTCCATCTCTCTCTCTCTCCATCTCTCTCTCTCTCTCTCTCTCGCAGTCTCCCCCCTCTGTTTAAGTGTGTGTGTTTTCACAGACGCCTGTATAGAGGGGCCCGGCGTGTGAGACTGGCTGGGTGTGTTTGTATGTAGGTGTGCATGTTGGCAGATGAGTGTTTCATGGGTGTTAAATGAAGCCCTGGCCGTGGCTGTGTAATTACACAGGCCGTGTGTGTGTGTGGCCTGTGTAATGTGGCGAGACCTTTTTTATCTTTTGCCTAGAGGGATAAAACAAACACCTGACACCAACAGGCCATCTCATCTCCTCCTTGTCAATCCTCGGGGCTGCTCCAATTCAACATCCCTCTGATACATTTAAGGGTAACAGGGATCCAATAACAAGAGGATGTGTGTGTTTTTGTGTGTGTGTGTGTGTGTGTGTGTGTGTGTGTGTGTGTGTGTGTGAGCAAGTGTGTGCAGGGGTGGTCCTAGCCTGTTTGGTGTCCTGGGGCGACCACCCCCTCAAACCCTGAAACACCCCCCCCCCCCACCCCCGCGAAAAGTATTATAATTGGATTACATATTTAAATACTTCATTGTGCAAATTGTTGTCAGAACCACAGAACCATGTATATACATATATTTATATGGCAGAAGTCTGGGCTCTGTGTGGCTGATGAGGTGGATGGCAAAGGGTGCTCCAAAGTATCTCAGAGGTGCTCCTGAACTGCACTCAAACCCAATATAAAACTCTGACAGCATCCAATTCATCAAATATTCAGAATTATATGTATAACAAACATTAAGTTATTTATTAGGCTATCACAAAATCAGTGAAGTTTGTAATTACTCTGTAATTATAGTAAGATAACTTTCCCAACTCATGTACCCTAATAGTGTAAGGGTTTTTTGTCAGCTGTAGACTGAATACAGAATAGCCCTTATCCTGCTTAGCGTATGCAAAGGCTAACAACTATTATACTCAATTCGTCATACATTGAGAATAGAAGACAAATCAACAATACACTTCTTCCAGTTAATGGCTAATTTAATTTATGCTTAATATGGTCAAAATATTCAAGAAGCTACATCAGTGTCTCCTATCTACCGTCTAGTCTACTGTTTACTATCATAGCCTATAGAATAAGTGCTTACCAAACCTAAACAGAAGTTAAAGCAGTGGTTCTTAACCTGGGTTCGATCGAACCCTAGGGGTTCGGTGAATCGGTCTCAGGGGTTCGGTGGAGCCTCGGTGGAACCGTTAATGCAAAAAATCATATATATTTTTTTTATTTTTTACTAAAGAAGGGTTCGGTGAATGAGCATATGAAACTGGTGGGGTTCGGTACCTCCAACAAGGTTAAGAACCACTGAGTTAAAGCTTTCCCTTATGTTCTCTTGTTATGTTAATGCCCCACGTTGTCCATTTCAGAAAGTGTGTGTGTGTGTGTGTCTGCATATGTGTTTGTAGTGTGTGTGTGTGTGCGAGTGTATGCATGTGTGTTTGTATGTGTGCATTAAAAAGAGAAAGAAAAAGTAAGAAAAACAGACAGAATGGAGAATGAGATGAGGTAGTAGTAGAGGTGGCTCCATTTTTGACCTGCAATTTGTCATGTTTTCATGCCTGAGGTACACAACAGCATCACTGTAGGATTTCAGGAGGGGAATAGAGTTGGCAAGTCATTGCCATCATTTTATGTGCTGTGGATTAGCATTTTTCTCCTTCCGGTTCTGAAGGGGAAACTCCCTATAGACAAATGCATGTCCTTTCAAAAAATCGAGAAAATCCATACAATCCATTACAAAGACCCTTCGCATTTGTTTTGTATCAATTAAATGGATGGCAACAATGCCTGGGTGTGTTTTTTTCCAGATGTATTGACTGTAGCTATCTGCTCAGCTAACAGCAGAAAATAGAAGCACAGCTGCCTCTTACCTTCCACGTCATCTGAAAACAATTTGTGGCACAAATGTTGGCTACTTTAGCGAATCTGAGTGACAGGAAAAGAAATAATACTATAATCAAACATGGCCATTCCACTTCATGCAATCATGGTTCCAAAGTGTCTACACTTGTTATTTACATGACGTTAGATGCAAGTGCTGCTGCCGTAGTCCACCACTTATTGATACCTGTATCTTAGGCAACACATTTTCAAATTCGTTGACAGATAAGTGTCTTTTAACTTTCTTCACTAAATGCCGAGCTGGTCTACTTCCATTACTTCACTCATACCTTTGCAAAAAGCCCATTTGTTTAGTGTGAGCATTGTGTTGGAAAAGTCACAGCTGGTTAAAGCTTAGAATGCACTTAACAAAACAAATCCTTGAGTTGAAGATGCAAAATCAGTGGTATAAGAGATGTTTCGAAGCATTCAAATTTGGTAAGGGCATGCTCCATGACTTTATATGCCTGAAGAATGTGGTTTTGTTGTTGCCATATTTGATTTTTTTCCCCAGCTTCTCAGGTTCAGATTTTACCTGCAAATCTGATGAAAAAGGCCATTTGGAGACACTTCAGATATACAAATCAGATATTTTGGAATTATGCTGAAAGCATTCCACTGAGAGAGGTTTTCAGACATCAGTAACGTACACCTTGTGCATTTGCACTAAGCTCTTAACAACATGAACTCTGTGGATTTTACTGACGGTGTTGCCTTTAAGTCTTAATGGGGATGTTTGGCACATTTTGTCTACCAAAGACACATTTTGTGCCATATCTTATTCTTATTTTGTGCCTTTGGTAGCCAAAAGATAAGACAGTAGAGGTAGAGGTGATACCGGTCAGGCAGCCAAAAAGCATAGCTACCAGGGCAGACTTCTGCCATTAAAGTAAACTGCATTTTTGCACAACTAAAGAGGCTGTATACTGTATGTTTTATATCTTTGTAAGCCTCATGCATCACGGACAGGAGCCTTATGAAGATAACGCTTTGCCTGCTTCAAAGTATAGGGAGCAAAGGAGCTGTATAAAACAAGTTTATCAGAATGCTCTCCCATTCTTCTGTTGTCTGCTTCCATTTCCGTGCAAGATCAATACGGTTGATTGTGGAACTCGCTTCTTTTCCCATTTTCATCAGTGAACACTGATGACAATAGATTGGAAACAGTCTAAGATGCATGACGTCAGTTCTCTGATTGGTTGATAAGTTGTTTGTAAACACTGTAATGGAGGAAGGTAATAGCACATCTATTAGCACCCTAAAGGACACATTGAATAGACAGGCTAATTATATAGAAGAATAAGCATTCATTTTTAATGATAAACAGCCTCAAACTGGTCCAGTTAAATAAATAGACTGCCTAACACTGTCTAAAAGCCTGTGCTCCAGAAATGTCTGCAATCTCAGAAATGTGGAAGAGAATTAATGATTAAACATCCAAGTAAGTTATCAGCAACTTAATAATTGTACTTAATAACGGTACTTCTATTTTTATTTATTGTAGCTGTGACAACAATGAAACTCCCTTAGAGGTCGAATATTTTGCTTTATCATTTATAGTCTACAAGGACCAACAGGTAACATAACCTTCCATATAATTTGGTAAAGCATGTACTGAAGTTCAACATTTGGATGCCAAAGACAACTGCATCATTGCATCAATTTAATACTTGTGGTGTTTCTACATATACATAATGCATGGGTAACATTTGAAACTCTGTAAGTTAAACTTTAAAATCCCCAGGTACTCTTTAAAAAAATGCTTAAGGATTATATAACAGTGTATTACCATAACACGCTCAACATGCAGATAGATCTATTAAAAAGCAGAATGCATAATTTAAATATATCAGCTCACTGAGACCAAACTGCTAGATTGGGTGGCATCCTACATTTGGAAGTGAAAGTGCAACTTTGGGAGTCTGAGTGAATTTGGTGTATGTGGGCCAGTCCACAGCAGGGGGTGGCATTAACTGCCCTGGTGCAGGAAGTGAGGTAAGTACAAGACATGGAGCAGGGGCGTTCCTCCCATTTCAAGGGCACTGTGGGCTTAGCCTCGGCCGAATGTAAATCCAAACATCAGCGAAGGATTTTTTAAAAAATAAAAATATATAGATACACAAATATAGGTACACAGTGGATTATAGTTATTGGCATAGTAAGTAAAAGTAAAGTGAGTAAAATTGATTTATATAGCGCTTTTTATAGACAAGACAGTCACAAAGTGCTTCACAGTGGCGGGATTAAAAAAGAAAAACTAAAAACGCGTTATCACAGTCCAAGCAGACACAAAATGCTTCACGGTTTCAGAATTGTTACAAGACTAAGAACACAATCACAGTAAAACATAATCACAGGAAATAAGATACAGTACTTGAGTAAATACATAGTAGACTGCCTCAATTGAAGATTTGCTGGAAAGCACAGTTACATAAACAATCTAAACAACTGTACAAGTGCATTGGCAACCTGGGGCTAGATTCAACACAGCCTCAGCTGAAGCTTCAGCACAATTAGCTGGCAAGACTCCTGGAAAAAAAGCCCCCATGGCAAGAGCCCCACACCCCCTCCCATCTGCCCTCAAGGGGCTCATGTCAAGTCAAGTCAAGTCAAATAAAGTCAAGTCAAGTTTATTTATAAAGCACTATTTATAAACAACAACAGCAGCTGACCAAAGTGGTGGACAAGCAGGGTGAAATGACTTGGTAGACAAACAGAGCGGACAACATGCCGTAAAAAATGACAATAGATACAGATAAATCAATATTACAAATACAACAGTACATCCAGATAAAAACAATAACAACATTTAATGCCAGGGCATAAAAATGGTTTTTAAGGTAAACATTTAAAAGCAGTCAAGGAAGGAGCCAAGCATATATGTGTAGAGGCAGCTCATTCCAAAGCTTAGGAGCAATTACTGCGTAGGCCTGGTCACCCCTGCTTTATCCCCTTACCCATCACACACATGTCTCGCAGACTGACAGACAGCCTTGGGTAGGTTCATGCTGTGGGGGCTAACAACATGTGTGCCATTTAATTGGGAAGTTGCAATGAGTGGAGACAAGGAGTAAATTATAGAAAATTGCAAAATTGTACTCAACCACAGAGTTCTCTGAACAAGTGCATGTGATAAAATTCTTTTAAAAAGTTTTTGAAATGCTGCAATTTGATGTGTGTTTTCTTTTTCATTTAATGTCCAGACCAGACAGACATTTTCAATCATACTGATACACATCACCAGTTTCTATTTTGAACCTTCATCTTGTGGCAAGGATGCAACTGATGCATTCATATTCAGAGAACTCACAGTGAATAATGACCAGGAGGCTGAATTTTCTGTAATGAGTTTGGCCAAGAGTCTAGATTTGCATTGAGAATAGAACTGCATAAATAAATTCTCCTTGTCCCTTTGGTATGTCTCTTATCATACTAGGAATTTGATCAAATTTATGAAACTGTTGATGGACTGTAGTTATTTATTTTTCTGATGAGAAATCTAAAAAAAAACACCCAGTTCAACTCCTATTCAGGAGGTTGGGTGTTGTCCGATACAACCATGTCCTCTCAAATCTCTTTGCAATTTGTCGCAATCACAGAAATGCTTGTCTCAGGTTCCCACTCATTTGCAAGCAAACATTCCCTTTTCATGTGTGGGAAATGTGATTTTCCTATATTATCTTTTTTTTTCCAATGAAAGAAACCCCCTTATGGAGAGATGTGTGGATAACCAGCTCTTATTATCCTTTATGCATCTCACTCCTCTCTGCCTGTGGCTTGGGCAGACTTTGGTGATGGTAATGGCGATGATGATAATGATGATGATGATGATGATGATGAGGATGAGGATGATCATGATTATGATGATGACGATGACGGTGACAACCTCATTCCACTTCCCCCACTGGTATGATCTTAACCTATTTCGTATCTGTACTAAGGCCTAGACTATTACAGCTAAAGTTGTATTGCTGAATCCTTTGCTGAAAGGATTGTGTGACAGACATACTATGCACAAACTCAAAGCAGAGAAAAAGAAGAAGAAGAAGAAGAAGAAGAAGAAGAAGAAGAAGAAAAAGAAGAAGAAGAAGAGAAGGAGGAGGGGGAGGAAGAGGAGAACGACAGGGCAAAGATGGCCAGCTGCCTGACAGCTGATGGATCATGGAGGAAAGCGATGACAAGCAAACACATGCCACTATATTCTGTTTACTTATTGTGTGTTGATTCAGATAAGCCAAGTAGTTGTGTCCATGCTGGACTCTGGGGTAAATAAAACACCAGCGCCATGGCAAACACAACCATTAAATGTGTCACCATTTTATATTCATAGCCCCATTTTCTGTCCACTATCTTTGGACTGAGATTCTGTTGACCGGAGACATGGTAATCAGTCCACATCTCAAGGCAAAGATGGCAAAAAGATGGCAATCATGGTCCACTTTTAGGGGCTGTATGATTTTTTTTATGTTACAGGGCAGGTGGATTTATATATACACAATACAATTTCATATAAATATCAATTTCACATAGTCATCTTGTTTTAATGATAGGTGGTAATGTCTTACTGGTGTTGTATCGTCACCTGGTGTCAGTCTTCTTGATATACATTAGATATAGTCATTCCCCAGACCAGGGAATCTAAATTCAGTTCTGTGTGTTCTTGGGAAACAACTGACTAAATGTGTATAATCTATATTTAATAATGTAATCTATTTTTTTTTCTTTTGATAAAATGTCATAATAGTGATGATTTTCTGCCAAGGACATAGCTTAGTAAAATAAATGTTAAACTAGCTAGCTAGGACTTTTACCTTTTTAATGTGCTCTTTTAGACATCAGTGAGGAAAAAAATATATATATGCATATGCATGACCTTTAATTAATAATGTTTAGCCTCATTCTCTTAATAAAAATTCATGAAATAATTTATTTGCAGCCATGCATCATTCATTTGTGACCACTAATAATGAGTGGCCACCAATGGAAGAATCCACTGTTTGCACAGCCAGTGCTTCCCAAGGTAATGAAGGTTATAAATATGGCTTTGATTAAATTTAATTTAATTTTCATTTTGGCATGAATGCCATGAATAAGTATTACAAATAAATATCACTTAACGATGAGGAAATGTTGCCAAACAACAGATTTCTGTGGCCATGCTTTAGTAATTAATGGGTTTAAATTAATTATGCATGGTACAAATAGCTTATTATAATAATAAAACATATATTTTTTTTATCGCAAGGATAAATTATTATTGTGAGACCATGCACCATTCATTAATTACCACACAATAAAAAGCTTTAGCCAATACTAGAAATTCAAAACAATATCCATCAAATAAGTCTTTTTTATTTTGTGTTTTTTAAATAAAACTGTAAAAACTGTAAAGGTCTGCTGCCAGGCCTATAAGCGCAGTGGTCATGTCACTGTATAAGCGCAGTGGTCATGTCACTGTATTGTACACTAATTTTCACATTGATCATATTACAGTATATATTGCTATATATACAAACACACATGCGTCTGCAGAATGTAATATCTAGCCTCCATATACTTACAATTCCAAAACCAGCCTTTGTCTGTACACTCTCAGAAAGGAAGGTACAGAACTGTACTTTTACTTGTTACACCGGCAGTACCTTCAAAGGCACATAATTGTACCTTTTAACCACTGTTAAAATCTGTTTAGATACAGATTTGCACCCGTACACTCTCAGAAATAATGGGACAGTAGGGGTACAAAACAAAAAGTACAGTCAGCATTAATGTACCCCCAAAGGCTAATATTTGGACCTTATGGTACTGATGTGTACCTATTCAGCTCTGGAGAAGGTACAAACTAGTTGTAAAACCGCAGTTAAAAGGTACAATTATGTGTCTTTCAGGGGAACGGCCGGTGTGATAAGAAAAGTACAGTTCTATAACTTCTTTTCTGTGAGTGTAGGTTATGATGCAGCACAGCAGTCTTTGGGATAGTTTGACAGCACATCTATCAGCAAGAAAATCAAATACACTGTAATGGTTGGGGTTGGCAAAGGTGGCAATGTCATCCTAGCATCTGCAGGGGGGGGAATTGATAAACGGTCCTACCGGGCCTGGGCTCAGGGTGGCAGAGGTCCGAAGGGGCCAGGCCAAATTTCCCCCTCCACCCCAACCCCACACACATCGTAAACCCCTTCCCCAAAGGGGCCTAATGTACCAGGTAGCATGTTAGGCATGTTAGGTAAACCCATAAACAGAGCCAGGGTCCAGGTCAAACTAACAGTCCCATCCCTGCCCCTCCAAGGGAAGCAGATGTGAAAGAATCAACTTCTTTCCAACCAGGTTAAGAACGGACGGACAGACAGACAGGGTGGGTGGGTGGGGGGGTGGCAAGACACATTTTTGCCCAGGGGGAACTCGATTCCTTAATCCGTGCCTGAGCATCTGCTTGTTGAAATTGGGCATAGCTGTACAATGGGCTGAATTTCATCACAGGTAAGACATTATCATAATTTCCACTTGTGGAGACAATAAGCTGCTGATTTGCTCGCTGAATCATCAACACTCATCATGGCTGTCTTTGCTTGCACGCTTCTGCCCTTCTGCCATAGTGCCGTAACTGCTGGACAGAAATAAATTACACTAAGAGAGAGAAGAATAAGGCCTTTAAACATCACACAGTGTGACACAAATTGCAGGCTTACATTGAAGTGTCTGAAGCTGTTTTCAGTATCGAAGCTGGTTCCTGTGCCAGTTACACTTGCTTGCCCTCGACTGGCCCATGTTCATACCATCATGCGAGCCCATGATGCGGCATCGACAGCAGGCTTTGCTTCGTCATCCCATTGTCATGGTTTGCTTAGAAAAAACATATTTTACTTGGTGCACATTGGAAACCAAATTTTCAGTTCCAAGTGCTCTGTTTTTTTCGGTGCGAACAAGTCAGGATTTGAGATTAGGTGCGGGAACTGGCACTGGCATGGTTTTCTGTCAGCCTGAAAAACAACTTATACATTGTTGCTATTGATGAAACACTACTCCTACTCCTTAACACATGGCCATGTGGATGGTGGATGTTTGTTTTAGTAAAAAAAGCATGATGGATGCAGTGTGCAAGGATCTTGCTTTACATGTGCATGCATGCTACTACACTTCATCTCTTACACAACAAAATGGAGGGAACATTTCCTTTGCTAGGAGTGGGCACAGACTGATAATATTTCTACCATGCTATACCATTACCTTGTTTGCCTGTTGGAGCAGTACTATATCACTGGAAGCTTGGGTCTCACTCAGTCTTATGGCTAGAGGCAACACTGTCCTCTGTAAAAAAAATAAAAAAAATAAAAAATAAAAAACCCTCGCCAGCAATTTATCTTTTCAGCTCCAGCCTTACCACCTCACAAGCCAAGCGGATCATAGTCTAAGAAAGGGCATGAGTAGTGTTGTCTGATATCCTATGGAAGGATTACCAGTGGCCGTAACTACGCTACTGTTTTGCTGCCTCAGTTTCAAAAACGAACCACTTGGACTTTTGTACAGGAACCAGTGGCATTGCTTTTGCCCCAGATTAAATACTCAGCACAGTCCGGCTTGTGGTAATTCAGTCAGTGTTGTCGCAGTTGCAGTTTATTGGTGTACTAAGGTGAGGGTGGCAAAACATTTTCTTTGAGGGGCTATCTCAAAGCCAAGGAAGCCATTCCTCTTATTTCCATTACCCTATGACAGCTATATTTTAGGGTATAGGGGGAGCTACACATCTTTGCTTATTGCCACTGCTGCGGTTTGAGGTGTAATTGCTTCTGTGGACTCCCAACCAACAAACATACAAATGCAAACATAACACAAGCACCATACAAATACACACAACCCACAAACACATACTCACATACAGAAAGAGAGAGCGAGAGAGAGAAAGAGAGAAAGACATAAACACACAGCCTATCCACTCTGCTGAAGACAAACATACACATGGAGACACCCACCCACCCCTTAACACACACATCCACACACACACACAGAGCCCACACACCCCCTCTCTCTTTCTCTCTGTCTCTCTCTCTCTCTCTCACACACACAGAGCCCCCCCGCACACACACACACACAGACATACACACACACACACACACACACACACACACAGAGCCCCCCCCCCCCCTCCCCCCCCCACACACACACACCTGAAATGCCCTCAGACTTATGAGCACGCCAGCTGTGTCATCAGTATTCGTGTCACCTGTCGCGGCAGCAGAGAGGCTGGGTCCTGTGAGGTAATGTCCTCTTAGCGTTAGCGTAGCATATTTCTCCTCTGGCTCTTTTTCCCTCCTCCTCCCCCAAACACACTATAATTTATGACTCTCTCAAACATCTCTCACATCGTCGCCACTGCCGCCCCAATCCGTTACAAACTATGTTTGCCCGAAAGAATAAACAGTGAGAACACTGCTCACACCAGCTGCACATGTAATCATGTCTCCTCATGCATGTGCTTCTATATGCAGAGGCAGGGGCGAGCAAGGGAGGGAGGGAGGGTTGGGAGAGGGGACGGGGGGGGCGGGGGGCACATGAATAAATGTGTTTAATTATGGAGACGATAGGGAGTGCATGCTATGGTTATTTGTCACTGCTAGCATTCACATAATGATTTAGAGGGTGCTACATGCTTCAGAGAGATCTTGCAGCTCTTTGGGGCAAGATTTTTTTTTTCTTTGTCAAGCGTGAGAGGAGCTGAATTAACTATGGATGTTTGTTATGTAATCATCTCTCTCTCTCTCTCTCTCTCTCTCTCTCTCTCTCTCTCTCTCTCTCTTTCTCCCTCTTCTTCCGTCTCTTTCCCTCTCTGCCTCTTAATCTCCTACTGTCTCTCTCTCACTTTTTCTCTCTCTCCTTCTCTTGCTTTCTGTCTCTGAGTCTCTCTCTCTCTTTCGCTCTTGTTCCCTCTCTCTCTTGTGGTAATTTTGGTATTCATCGAGTCTGGCTGTAAGTTTGCTTTTCGTAACTTTTCGTACAACTTTCCCGAACAAGGGTCTCTATTTATAGGGTGAAATTGGTCAGGGAGAATTAATACTGGTGGAAATGTGGAACGAAGGACTGTGTCAGACTCTGGGTAAACCACAGAGAACAGTGTAATTGCAAATACGGTTGAAAAAAAAAAAACACAATACCTGCATTTTGTGGCCTAGCAGATACATACATTAAGTGGGGTTATATAAATTATAATGATTAAGCACAAGCACCCTGGGAAGACATTACGAGTAAAAAAAAAAAAACATTAGGTGGTCCCTGAATGAACTGACAGACATTTGTGGAGAATACAAATGGCAAAGAGGCGGGAGACGCTCTGTTGTCCATTGACTTTGGCTGCGGTTTGGCCTCGCAATATGTTGAATCAACCTGCCAAGACTCAAGCTGCAAACCCAGAGCCAGCTCAGCGCTTTTCCCGCTCCACGAAAACTGCCAACTCAGAAACTTTGGCTTCTTAAAACTCACTTATCTGTGCTGGCATGGAGAGGGATGCTATAATTGCTTGGACACGGCAGAGCAGACATCTCCCACTGATTCATTTGTGTTTTTTTTAATATACACAGTAATTAGATAGGATATAGATTAGGATGGGATATAAATATACAAGAACATTAATAGAGATGTTCACTGATGTTTTACATGTAATTGAAGTGAGGCAAGTGCATAACTCCATAGCCAAAGTGGCCTGAAATATGTAGTGAAATTTGGACACGAACCCAGATTCAAAGTAAAAATGGAACGGATGACTCCGCTTGGTTGGAACCAGATTGTGAGCTAAACCTGCTCGAGGCTACGGAAATGTTTGGGAGAAAGGCAGTATTCTGTGCAGTTTCTCCATCCTTGAAGCCTGCACCACATTAAACTGTGAATATCTTTGCTGGTGTCCAACATCACACAGACTATATCTTTGGTGCCCAGTCATTAACACTCTCTGCCTAACTAACTGCACACTTTTGCATAGAAAAGTCGTCCAGCTGTGTCCAGCTACAAATGTAATGTCAATGTAAAAAAATATGTAAATCCCAGAGAGGTTTTGCATTAATTTGTTGGCAAGTCCTCTTTTAGGTGCTGCGTTCCATATACACATTATATGCCAGAGTGTAATGTAAAAAACTGTTGTCACGGAGATCACAGCTTCACCCCCAGTGATGACATTTAACTCCTGGTTCTGTACCATCATGCCAGAACTGAAGACACCTTTTGGATGAAAGGTAAATCGTCTTCAAGCTACTAAAAGAAGTCCAGTGGCTTACAACTTAGCTCTTTTGACATGCCCTGGATGAATGAGAATCTTCACAGACATGTCATCATGGAGATGTTCTCTCATATCGTCCCTTCTCTTTATAGAAGCATGCTTATTATCCCACTGCATTAAAACTCATCCAGTCTACCACTAGCTTGTATGCTGGTGACCCACTAGTCCCCCAGTGGCTAAATGCCCCACATCTACTAATCTGTGACTGATGTCTCACTTGCCTCTGATCTGGCGCCAAAGTACACTTAAAAGACCTATCCACTAAATACTTTTACATTACTTTAGCTATTGACAGGAGGGTGGCTTTTGTGATAATGCTGTGTCTGTTGTCTCTTTGCTATCTGAATTCTACGATCATGACATCAACAGTGTCGACATCTTAAGGCAGAGGTGAAGATACAACTTAAGATGGACATAGTGTTAAGAAGGCTTTGGGAAACCGGCCAATGCATTGTTATCTCAAGTCTACCATCAAATTCTATATAGCTACAAAATATGGGTGCATACAAACAAAACAAACAGAGAGAGAGATAGAGAGATAATAAGAAAGAGTAAAAGACAATGAGAGAGATAGAGAGAGATAGAGAGAGAATAAGAAAGAATGAAAGAGAATGAGAAAGTGAAAGAGAATGAGAGAGAGAGAGAGAGAGAAAGAGACAGAGACAGAGTCAAACCAAAACTGCACTTTGTACTGGCAGCAGCAGAAGATGTTAATAAGGAATGTTAATGCCCCTCCACCAATAGGCACTCACAAGCCGGGCATGTGCTCTCTTTCATGTGTGATCAAATGAATTCATTTGATTTGGTGCAGAGGGAGGGCACATCTATCGAACTATCATACTGATGAGATAAAATGAGCTTTATACTGGGTTGGTGGCTGGGAGATGTGGGCCATGATTATGTTGTAGACTTTGTACTAAGGGTGAAAATAGAGAACATTATTTTCACCTCTTCCTCTTCCTCCTCCTCCTCTTCCCCATCCTCCTCATTCTCCCTCTCAGATCTTTGATTTTATGCTAGTTGCAAGTAGCCAATTCATGGATATTCAAACACACATAACAATTCTGTGTTTCCCAAAATACTAGCAGTTCTTTTTTATGTGCAGGAACAGGGAAAACATTTCTTTAAAATGCTAAAGCAGTTAAGCTCATTTTTATTTGATATTTAACTACACATATAGGAAATGTGTAATTGTTTGTAGTATCCCCACTTAGGGCAAGTATAAGTCTACTAAAGGTCATTTAGTACTTCTTCAGATCTCGAGGATATCTAGTGAAAAGGTAGCCAGTGAGTCCCTTAATGGCTCTTAATGTGTCTTTAATTATCTGCCGTTTTAATGCATTCAGTCCAGCTACACTCAAGCCCTCGCTTAGGAAACAAACAGTACTCCTTTGGGCTGTGTTTCATTATGACAGCATATGGTTACTGCCTTGGCCTTCACTGACTGGAGGTTTTTTTCTTTTTGCTGTGAAAGGATAGGCCAAATGCAGCAGTTAGAATACTCTGACATCTGGATGTTTCTCCAACCTTTTCAAGTGGTCTCTTACGGTGCAGAGCACATTCGCAAAAGGGGGGAGTGGGGGGGTGGGGGGTGGTAAAGAAAGGTCACCTCCCAAAACTCTGCAGCAGCTCACAATTCCTGTTCAGGCAAAAAAAAGGGAAGGAAAGAAAAAAGAAACGCAAACACCACATTTTCTTATTTTGCCCATCTCTCTGGATTTTAGGCTGACCCAAAGTTATTTTAAAAGCAGAAGGTTTACAGGTCTGCACTTAGGTGGTGCAGGGTCCTCACAAAATGGACAGCACATCGTGACTTAATACGCCGCCTCCTTGCTGGGCAATCTCTGACCTTGCCCAAATTAGCTTTTAATACAACGGATGCTGAATCAATTAGACACCAATGCAGGCAAATGAAAAGGCTCATCACGCATTGCCCATCCACTCTTCACAGAGCTAAACGGACATTTTAAATGCTCCATCCTAACTGTCCTCCTATTTAATAAGCGGCAGGTACTTAGGATTACACACTTTACATTCACGCAAAAAGGAATATAAAACAACATTAATTTCCTTCATTTGTGTGTTAAATTAGCATGATATTACCATTGCAATGCTTGCTCCAGGAACAGGAAGGGTCCTTTTTAAAATGATAGGGGGAAACCTATTCACGCTGATATAACAATCCGGAGGTCATATTCAGGAAGCAGACAATGTAATGAAATGCACATGTTAAGGCCTTACTTACAGAAGCCTTTGATAAAGGTATCTGTCTATGGAATGAATATATCCATGCTCCTGAGCCAAGACGGGTTTTTTTTTTTAAATGATGGGGAAAAAAGGGCCATCCAGGCTGCCAACACAGAGGTTATAGATACCCAGGACGCAGACGTTCAAATAAAATGCGCTTATAAAGCTGCACTTATAGCGGCTTTTCATAAAGCCATCAGTCAAGTAAATGAACGCAAGTGTAAGTTTACTGCCTCACTGCAAATGGAAACCTTGAGTCTCAGAGTCTCTTTCATATGTAGGATGCTCTATTCATTGCTCTATTTCATAATATATAACTACATTCTTTTGGTGCACAGTTTGTTTAAGTTCTGCCTGCCTATTTATCTTGCTTTCCTGTTTCGTCTTCAGTAGCACACATCTAACTCTGGGTGTTATTGTTCAGGTACTTGGGGCAGTTATGAGCAAAAGGTTAAGGAGTTGGGCTCACAGACAGAGGGTCCCAGGTTCATTTCCTCACACTGGGGGGTTATGGGGGTAGTGACCACCAAGGAACACTCTTCAACCTGTGAGTCAGCTGGGTTAGATGCAGAACACACATTTTGTCAGGGAGGTTTCCTCTGATTACATAAAAAATATCACTCAAACAAATTGTAGTTATAATTGATTTTGAATTAAAAGTAAAAGTTGAATTTGAAGTAAAAAAAATGGTTTACCTCATCTTGAATGTTAAAATTACAGTGTTACTCTCATCTTCCTTCTTCTTTTTGCTCACTTTGTGGATGCGTGCTTTAAAGAAGCTGCTCGTGGTTCCAGCACTTCAGTCATTTATCATGACTGTATGCAATAAGAAGTAATAATGAAAAATAAATAACAAAGGCACACATAACCTTGTTCCGGTATCTTGATGAACATTCACAGGTTTATTGACTGCAAAGAAAAATGTATTTACTTGTTAGCGTTCATGTGACAATAAGTGCCAGCCCATATTGAGAGACACTTGATGATATTGAAATCCAAGGACAAAGAAACAACAAAAGAGACCTTTGCACCCACATTACCATGCTGCAAAATACTTCCAGAGGACCATACTGGAACATCCTTCAGAGTTATCGTTTATGTTCAGAGGTACTCCTTTGAGGCTAAGTTGAACTTTTATCTCTCCTTCATTTGTTTAACTTGTGAGATCTACATGAACTTTTGACATTTGCTATGGCACCTTTTGCATGACAAAAGAGGAAGGTGGTGCTCCCAGACATGTTTTGAAGTGTGAACATGAGGAAAATATATGCACCGTATGTGTTTACTTACCATGACAAACAGAGGGCATTAATCAATATTTCATTATCTACACAGCATCGGCAAGCCTTAGCATGGGTTATCGATCATCATGACAACCTCACTTCTTAAGTGTCATACGCCATGACTCCATAATTTTGTGGCCGAAGGTGTGAATATCGGAATTGGTGACCGTGGCCCTGAAACAAAACAAAAATGGAAAAAACTGACTGACTGAAATAATGTGTTAACTCAGTATCTGTGTTTCTGACAATCCACATTGTGGCAAAACCTCCCCACACCAGAGAGCAGCAAGTGTTGTGTCTGAGTCATATGTTTCTTTCTCATAGAGATAAAAGATGGCAGTAAGCTTTCATCGTGCCCTTCGAGTGTGTTTGGGGGTGGAAAACCTGCCTATTAAAACTTCGGAGGGCTGCTTCAGGCTTCTATGCGATTGCACACAATGCAAATACACACACATATACATACATACACACACACACACACACACACACACACACACACACAGACATACACACACACACACACACACACACACACACACACACACACACGCATACACACATATATACCTACAAACATACACACACAAGCATGCAGACACAGCACACAAAACACACACGCATGCACGCCAGGAAGCATGCAAGCACACAAAAGCGTGCACACACAGACACACACACATGCACACACACACACACACACACACACACACACACACACACACGCACACACACACATCGCCCATAGTTGTTACAGAGGAGCCATTGTTAGGAGATCAATCAGACATGCCTATGATGATGGGTCAGGCCTTTCTCTGCAGGAGGCATCGGAGTGCTCTGCTAACCGTGCTGGACACACACCCTACCTGCACACAGGGCAACGGAGGACTGCATCCCTGGAACACACACACACACACACACACACACACACACACACACACACACACACACACACAAAGAACAGAGAGAGCTTTCACACAGACACACAGACAGAGACACACACACAGACACACACACACACACACACACACACACACACACACAAACAGACACAAACAACAGAGAGAGCTTTCATCTAACAATAGTCCTATGATACAGATTAAAGACTCTGCTTTTCTATACTTTTCTTATAGATGGATAAAAGATGGTAATGGTTTGTTAATGTGTTTCTCTTTTATCAAGAAATCTAAATGAGTGAAACCCTACATGAGAGAATGATGAAACTGATATTCAGTAGTAGTTGCAAGAACACAAACAACATTGGTTGAGTACATATGAACTTGTACCATTTCTGGATGTCTATATTCTAATATATATAACAAAACAAAACTGCAATAAATATATTATTGCACAGTTAGATAGAAACTTAACCAATATATATATATATATATTGGTTAAGTTTCTATGTAACTATCAATTACAAATGATCTTAAGCAATCTCTTCACAGGTACATAGGTTTAATGGCCACCTTAACTTTTACTTGAGATACACTCTAAAAAATAATGGTTCTTCAGAGTGATGCCATGGAGGACCCTTTTCAGTTTTTCAAAGAAGCAGTTCTTTAAAGAACCATTTGACACTGATATGGCATAACAGAGCCCATTATGACCTGAGGCTCTGAAGAACCATTTCCAATATAAAGAGCCTTTCACATACATGCTAAAAAAAGGCGCTTACATGGTTCTTTAACCATCTCTGCATGGTTCCATGGAGAATAAAGGTTCTTCTATGGCATCAATGAACCAGTATTGGCCTTATTATTTTTTTAGATTGTACATTTAGTACTGTCGAGCTTTGCATGCCACCAGCTGAAAGTGAAATTATTTCTGACATCTTGTGTGCCTGTTTGTGTAGTGTGAGTTTATTGGTTGCTCACAAAAGCGAAGAGTGAAAGAATATGAGAGACTTGCAAATGAAACACATGGAAAGAACAACAAAGTAATAGATATCATTGACTAAAGTCGGGTATGGTCTCTTACACATTCCTAAGTTAGATACTGAACAACTTTCTTCTGTCAGTGTTACACATATCTAACATCATAAGCCAGAGCTGTACATGAACAGAACTCAACTTTAGCTCTTTTAACCAAACTTTTTAACATTTACATTTTTTTCACTCATCGTGTATTACAAATCTCATATTTTTTTCATTACAGACTTGAAACTGAAGACATTTTCGACTGATCTGCAGTTTTTGTGATTGTGTCGGTTATATCCTTTAGAACTGGCAGCAAATTTTTGATCACAGTGTCAGTATTAAGTGTCAAGAGATTAGGAATAGACATTTTTTAAATAATAATAATAATAATAATAATAATAATAATAATAATAATAATAATACACATATGTCTTTGCTGCATGTAGAGGCACTTCCATGGTTTAATGGAGGTGTTGTAAAACGTCGCTCAAGCCTAACAGCAAATAATATTACATGTTTTTCTTCCCTTGATTCTGAAATATATGTACTGATTGACTGGAACTGTTTTTAGCTTAACCCAAGTTAAAAATAGGAATAAAATATGCTTGTCACTCCTTCACAAGGTTAGGACAGTGTGCCAACAGAGGTTGTTTTTTTTACCATTAACACTGAACAGAAAGGCAGAGGAGCATGAGGAGTTGTTATTTAAATCTCAAAGTGTATGGAGTTAAGCTGCATTACAGTTTTTCACAGTTGCTAAAACTCAAACTCCCAACACAAACTCCAATTGTCTACATGCATTTCCCAAAACTCCTGGCTGGTGTTGCAAAAGTGCATTACTGCCTCAAAACAGTTTTACATGTGCTCAAAACCAAACTCTGTCATCAAAACAGAAACAATACCGTCAAAATGAAATCACAATGAAGAAATTAGTAAACACTACACCAGAAAATGAAAAGCAGAATAATAATAATAATAATAATAATAATAATAATAATAATACATAGAATTTCTATACTGCTTTTGAAGATACTCAAAGACGCTTTACAGTACAAACGCAGAGTGGTGGGACATAGAGCACAAAGGACAGTACAGACACAAAGTATAGGGACATACACAGTACACAGTACAAACACACAGTATTGGGGTAAAAAATGAACAGAGGTAAGGGGAGACAGCAGGACAGGAAGAATACAAAGAGGAACAACAGATTAGCATGGAGGAGACTGGTGATGTTGGTGGTACTGGAAAAGGAAGACTCAAGTGTGATAAGTGATTTGAAAAAGGTGGGTCTTGAGGTTTTGTTTGAAGGACGGTAGTAAGTTTGACTCTCGAATGGCTAGGAGGAGGGAGTTCCAGAGGGTGGGGGCGGCGATGGTGAAGGCTCTGTCCCCCCATGGTGCGGTACTTGGATTCGATCATGGGAGTGAGAAGGTTGACATCCGAGGAGCGTAGACGGCAGGGAGGGGAGTGGTGGTGTAGGAGATCAGTGAGATATGGGGGGGCAAGGTTATTGAGGGCTTTGTAGGTGATGAGGAGAATCTTGAACTGTATACGTTGTTTGATGGGAAGCCAGTGGAGTTGATGGAGGATGGGGGTGATGTGTTCTCTGGATGGGGAGCGGGTAAGCAGTCGGGCAGCAGAGTTTTGGACATATTGCAATTTTTGAAGAACATTTGAGGGTAGGCCATAGATGCTGTTGCAGTAGATGCTGTTGCAGTAGTCTGGTCGAGTCTGAAGGTGATGAAGGCATGGATTAGTGTTTCAGCGGCTGACGGTGAAAGAGTGGGTTGGAGGCGTGCTATGTTTCGGAGGTTGAAAAAAGATGTTCAGATGCATATAATAGCATACGTTTTCCTGCCCTTAAAATGCATTTTCAAAGGAAAAAACTACACTCTTGTTACAGTAAGAAGAATGTTTACAATTTTGCATCATGTGTTAAAAGTGTAAAATGTGTTTTTAAGAATAAGAATGTGTTTGGAGTTTTGCAAAGAGGAGTCAGTGAGTTTTGCACTACTTTGTGAGAATTGTTTAAGGTATTGATAAACCACTGAACAGCTCTGAAAAGTTAACAGTTTAGGCAATTTAGAAAGTTGTTCAGCCAATAGCTTTTTGTGCTTTAACAATTGGGAAAAACTGAAGAGTCCTTCAAGGTCTGGCTCTAATTTCCTTTTTTCTTTTACACAAGAAAAGCCAAAGACTCTGTTCGAAGGCTGTAGGTGGAGACTGGGTAAACATGGGTGCACAACAAAAGCAAAAATATTCAATAAAACAAGCCTTTTCAGTGTATATAATGGCAGTACTATTTCACAGTTCAGGTTAACCACAAAACTATGCACCTACATTCTTGAAGATTTGAAGGGCTGTTGTTGTGTGCCGACTGTATTATCCCTGCAGATGCAATCCATCCCATTCCAGACACCTGTACTGAGAGTGATAAACTGAGAAAAAGTGAACTCCTCTGCTTATAGGCCTGAAGCAAGTATGTCTCTTTAAAGTTTACTTTTAGTTTGTTTACATCTAACCCATATAACCGAATCACAGTATAACAGAGTGTTTTACAATAGCCACCAGGGGACATGTATCACATCTGACAAGACATGGTTTTAATGCATGCAGGAAGAATAAACAGTTCAATCAGTCCATTCAAGCTGTATATCATAATCAGGGGTGGTTTTAAGAAATTTGAGGCCCTGGGCAAAGGACAATTAAGAGCCTCTCACCCCCATAATTGATGATAAATAAAACGGGCAGAAAACAAATATAATGCGACGACGAGGCCCCCCCAATGGCCGAGGCCCAGGGCAATTGCCCAACGTACCTTGCCCAATGGTAGTACTGCCCCTGGCCATAATAACTACATACATGACTATGCTCTCTGAGTAAGGATCAGGTTCACATGTTCAATTTAAAAAATAAAATGTGTCAGAGAGCTGGTAGAGAGCATACGGATTGAGATGTAAAAACACTACTACCCCAAAAATCAGAGCACGAGAGACAGAGAGACAGAGACAGAGACAGAGACAGAGACAGAGACAGAGACAGAGACAGAGACAGAGACAGAGAGAGTTGTGAGGTTGCACATTCAAAATAAGAGCCAAGAGCCAAGAACCAAGATGCTGCCTAAAAGTATACCTGTTATTGTTGGTGCCAGAATTCACTGAGGAAAATTCTGCCATGTTATATGCTGGAGTATTTGTACATGTATTAGAATGTACATCAAAGATGGCATGTAAAAGTAAGACATTCTTGTCAACATAAGCTTTGCTTGTGGCTGTGTAGACGGTTGCAACATCCCTGTGCAGCAGACTGCAACAGCAGGATTTCAACATTATTTAAATGGGCAATGCAATAACCAGCAATCAGACTGCCCGGTTCAAAAAGCGCTGGCATCTTTGATGAGCCGGAAGGGTTAAATGCCTCTTGTGCCGTCTGCATTCACTCGGACGGACTCCCGATGGCTTCTGGATAGAAGGATTTTGATGATGAAAAAAGAGCCTGCAGTCACTGGAACATAGGCTGTGTAAATGGGCGGCCAAACCAAAGTGTGAGGTAAAACTACCACGCATGAAAAACAAAAAAAACAAAAGCATTCTCACATTATGCTTGACAGCAGAGCGCCCGCTCCTCTGAAGATAAACAACAGAACGAAGCGGCTGGTGTGCTCTTTGTGTGATTTCTGTGGGGGATTCTCCCTGACAAAGCCTTCTTTTTTATGTTTTCGCAACGACTGATAAAATATTTAATAGGTTTCATTTAGTACTCCACTTGTCGAGTGTTTTATTCGGAGAGCATGTGGGGCTCATTGTTAGTTACAGCGAAAAGACAGTTGTTTTGAAGCGGTGACACCAGCATCAAACTTACATAGACGGAAATACCGAGTGGGATTAGGCCCATGCATAATTCATGTAGCGTATAAAGATGGACGCTTTGAGGTTAAGTGTTGAGGGCGTTTGCCACAGTAATAGTCACAGGAACCACATCACTAGGAGAATTGTTACTTTAAACCGCTCAAGAGCTTTAAACACTTGAAGGGGGTGTAGGCATATATCTAAACACTTTCTTTTATTTTTGAATTAGTTAGCAACATTTTACAGTTAAAAAAAGCTGTAGAATGTTTTGTTCACAGTGTCAGCTGAGTGAGTTGTTGTTAGGTTTAATGATAGAAACAAGCTAAGTCAACAAACACAGCAAACGTGCAATGCATCATAGCTGTAGCAGATGGTTTGTGTAAATCTAGACATGTGGTAATAACAATAAGAAAGACAGTAGGGTGCCCAGCAAGAAGCAACGCTACTGTGTTCAAGTTAACACACACACACACACAAACATACACAGACATGTTTACAAACAAATATCTATATGGATACACACACACACACACACACACACACACACGTCCTGGTGTTCTTGGCCAATCAGCAATCAAAGATGCAGGCACGATTCATGGCTATGAGTATCAGGGGGAGCCAAAATCAAGAGCATGGCAGTAGCACAACAATACTGTCCCCTGCCAAAAGGGGGGGGGGGGCGGAGAGAGGGGCTGATGATGAGAGACCACACAAAAATCACAACGCCAAATGTGGCCACCATGCCAAGGTACACACTCTGATTTTACAATCAACCTGAAATAGGCTAATGACACTAGCATAAACCAGCACCTAAAAAACACACACAGCACACACACAGGCAATACATACATAATGCATGGAACCATAAGGGAAAGGCTGAAATGATAATAATAATAATAATAATAGTAATAATAATAATAATAATAATAATAATAATAATAATAAACTTATTTGTTTTCAGGTAGCCATTGGTTATGGCCAGCATCTCTGGAACTTTTTCCATATTTGATATAAGACATGAGAAGCTTAGGAAACTCAGAGCGTGTGTACCCTGGCTGTTCGTGTTCAAAGCAGCAGCTTGTTTTTGTCTGTTGCCTTGATACGGATCACAGAGACAGAGTGGTTTTGTTGTCAGAAAACTCATTTCTATGTCTCTTTTATCCTGTCTTCAATATGAAATACAAAAGTCACATGAAAGTGATGGAATAGCACAGCATCAAATACAGATTGAGGCAACTCCTTCAATCCCCTGTTTTTTTTTCTTTAACAAAGTCATGCAGTTCTTGTGTACTCCATGGGTAAAATCCACAAAGTATAAAAAAAAACACATATAAGTTTTATCAGTTGGTTCGCATTCTGCAGAACATTTTTGCATTGTAAAGAAAGTTGATGCAATGAAAACCACAACTCATCATTTTGCCACATGGTTTTAATGCAACACTGTAATATATTGTTGAATATTTTCAAAGGATAAAACATCTTTTCATGAAACCCCAACACACTAACCTGTATTACAACATATTAAGTACAAATGAGTAGAAAACCCGCCATTTTCTCTATTTTTTCTTTTCCATTTGATTTAATTAGCTTTGCATCCCAATAGTGTTGACCTCTATTTAGTTTTATGTCACTGCATTATGTGACATTGTGTAATTTGTCTTTGCTAACGTATAAATTGCACATAATTCAGGCTGCAGCAAAGGTTATGTAACCTGTATGTGGAATAATATTTAGAGCAGTGTGGCCCAATAAATGGCCAGGTTGTGTTGGTTTAATTACCATGTCTAGACCTTGATAAATTAGTTTAGTTTAGTGAGTCATGTCATAGCAAAGGTTAACTAAAAATTTGATCACTGTGAGACATAAGAAGCCATATAGACATCTCTAGTTAAAAAGTTTTAGCGATTCTTTTTTAACCCCCTTGTCATGTTCAGGTCAAATCTGACCGTTTTGCAACTTATAATACTCATAAATATTATGTTTTACATCTGATTACCTCAAGACCTTATGATATCTTCCACACTGTATACTTGAACATATAAAAGTGATTACCTATTTCATTCAATTTTGGGTGTTTTAATCACGGTCAAAAGTGAACGCCATAGGAAATGAATGGGTATCCAGAGTAAATTAATTCAACATACAGAAAATATGTTCATTTTGTAGTTCATTTTCATTTTCATGAAAAAAATTGACTGGGAACACTAAAGTAGGGGGCTGGAGGCGAACATGACCGGAGGGTTAAAAGGAAATCAGCATGGAGCTAAGTGTAGTGACTAACTCCAAATGTTCTTGTTCTTTTTCAACTGGCTAACTACTAATTTTCTTGTTCTTTTTCAAGCCAACAGCACTCTGTGACCTCAAACAAGACAAAGCGAATCAACACAATGGGCCCTATCATGCTGCGACGCACTGTGCATTCGCAACATGCTCATGCTGTCATTACTATTCTGTGCCAGCGCATCGTTCATTTTTTCAGGCAAAAAAATCACGTTGTCTAGATAGCAGATGACACTGCGCCCTCACGGGTGTGTCAGCGAAAAGAAGAGGTGTGGTCTGGCGCAAAGCGTGCCAGATGCTATTATAAGGACGCAAAAATCGCCGCTGACCAACAAAAATCTGGTTGCACATTGTTGAAAAGCTATTTTAGGGGCACACAACGCTTTGAATCCAGATGCACCTGCTGCTGCACCAGAGAGACAAGCTCAACAGGCAGAAGAGCTGCAACGTGTATAGCCTGTATATCCATGTATTTTAATGTTTTAGTAAGCAAACAGACACAAATGTATAGCAATGTTCTGCAGTTTATTTATGATTTCTTTTGTCGTTTTAAATAAACAGCGCGGCAAGTTGTAAGAAATGAAATGGACAAATCAACAAAAAGAAAACTAATGGACTAATGGTTTGATGGACCTCCACTTTCCGTTTGAGTTTCCAGTTTCCTTTGAGTTGAAAGCTTTTGTTTCCCAGGTCTTCTAACGTTGTTGTATGCTTTCGGCACTGTTCGAAAATTCTCTTATTGCCAAAGGAGGAGGACATAATTATTGAAGATATTTCCTCCTTTACTTCCTTGACCCGCAGAGGATATTGCTGAGAGAGAAAGGGACCTCCTACTGCAAGATTTTAGGGCAATTGCTGTGTCTGAATTGGTTTAAAAAGAAATCAGCATGGAGCTAAGTGTAGTGGCTAACTACTAATTTTCTTGTTCTTTTTCAAACCAACAGCACTCTGTGACCTCAAACATCAGGGCCAAACACTTTATTTTACAGTTCCTTTTTAAATGTATCTACATGTAGCAACATGTAAAATTATATACTTATACTGTTTATACCTAATACCAACCTTAACCCTAATCCTATGGTACAGTGTAAGTACATAGTGTTACATATTGTTACACACTTGGTTACACTGTACCTAGTTGATGTAACAGGGACAATTAAATAAAGTGTAACCGTTGAATGTTTGTGAAAGGTTGTCCTTTGCATATTTTATTTAACGCTGCTAGCCACATTCATCCAGATTCAGAGATGCAACCAGCCTTGAAGCTCTCAGACAGCTCTAAGAGCATTTTGAGAAGCAGGAATCATGCCACAGAGCAAAAAGATGTACACAGAAAAAAAGAACAGAGAAGAAGGGCAGAGAGAGAGAGAGAGCAGGAGATATTGGCTGTGTTGAAAGAGAATGTTTGAGAGAGAGAGGGGGAACTGAGAGAGACAGAGGCAGGCAGAAGGAAAGACAGAAGGAAAGAGAAAGACAAAAACAGAAGGAGAGAGGGAAACACAAAGCACCAAACACCCCACCCCAGCCACACACACACACCACCACACACCCACGGGAAGAGCAACCGGAAGGGAGCTGCAAATGGGACATTTGTTCCTCAGATCTTCAAAGTGATTGCTGAGCCACTTTGAAATGAGATCCATGTAAGGGCAGCTCATGGCTCTCAACACGGAGAGGCCCACTGTGCAGCCGCCTCCCGGGAGGGAGAGAGGGAAAGAGGAAGGGAGGGACCGAACGCAGAAACGAGTGACAGGTCTGAGACAGTACAGGAAATGAATAAATACTCGACACAAACAGGCTCAAACATGTCCGTCAATCCTCACACCTACCTGGAATGTAAGAATGAGGTGGTGTAGCTGTGAAAGAGTCATCCCCAAAACTGACAGGGAGAAAGGTACCTAATATAACGGAATGAGAAGAAATAATCGTTTTTTTTTTTTCTTTCTGTCACATTTGTTATGTTTTTGCAGTGCTGCAATCTAGCCAAGGCTGCTGCTGATGGTCCAAAAGGGAGATGTCTTAATTATTTTAAGTCCTTTGGTGGCTCAGCTTTAGTCAAGTCTAGACTTTTTTTCTCATTTTGAATTGTGACATTTTGAAATGTATTTTTTTTTCCAAACACATATTTGCACATGCAAATTTTACTTTGCGGAAGGTACTTTTTCTGCCAAGCCTTTCAAGAGGTTGCCTTTGAGTAGCTTGCACAGATTTCTACTGCAATCAGTCCAAATGAACAATTCATGCAATTTTCATCGGAATATTTCAGCAAAACAGCCAGTTTGCTCTAGGTGGTCTAATCACAATACCGGTTTTCCTACTTTGATGCCAAGGCCTTGAGTATCCTTGATTTCAATCCAAAAATAGACATCAAACGTGGCCCAACTTCGTAGAGGAGAGTAGTTGCACGCACATTTGCGCTCACGGACAGAAACAAGT
>CM059285.1:17688016-17703016 GCA_030347295.1 Setipinna tenuifilis
TATATATATATATATATATATAGTGTGTTTGCGTGTGTGTGCATGTGTGTTAGTGCATGTGTGTGTGTAAGTGTGTGTGTGAGAAATAGAGACAGTGTGTGTGTGTGTTTGTGTGTGTGTGTGTATGTGTGAGTGTGTGTGAGAGAGATAGAGACAGTGTGTGTGTGTGTGTCTGTGTGTGTGTGTGTGTGTGTGTGTGTGTGTGTGTGTGTGTGTGTGTGTGTGTGTGTGCACGGAGCAATGGGTATTGATGGGAGAAGGGAAAAGGGGAGCAAGGCTTTGCATTAGGCATGCAAGCTTTATTTTGTGCCATAAAAATGATAAACTAACGAACTGACCGACATCCGTGCAGAACCCCCACCGCCCGCTTCCCTCCCCTCCCTCGCAGAGATTCATAACAACCCAGATCATTAAAAGTCATATGGTGATAAGGTCACGTGCTTACTGGCCCTCCTGCCTTGCCGTCCAAAAGAGGAATAAAAAGAAGAAGCCTTCCATACACTAGGGTATACTGTTCTGTGCTGTGCTGTTAAAAAAAAGAAGATTGTGACAGGGCATCCTGCTTTTGATACCAAACCTGAGCTCTTTCTAAAACACAACACGAAGCATTTCTGCATAAGCGTGACTCTTTGCTGCAGTGTGGCGAGGAGCGGTACGGGCGGTGGCGGAGCGAGGGCTGTGGTGGTGGGCGTGAAAGCAGATTGGGGCCGTGGAAATAGACTTGATTGAGTGGGACAGCGTGTCTGCGCTGGTGATATCCAAGGTGGCGTAGTGGAGAGAGATAGGGGCTGATAATGTATTCCAAAAGTAGGCAAACAAATAGTGGGGGGGGGGGTGGGGGTGCTTGGGGAGGGGGGGGGCAGGTAGCTTAGCCATCTGGGAGTGGATGAGCCAGCGGTGTGGAATGAAACAGCTATTAGACACAGCGAGCGGTCTCGCTGTTTTAACCCCCACCCCTCCTCCCACACACACACACACACACACACACACACACACACACACACACACACACATACACACACACACACACACACACACACACACACACACACACAAGCAGCGGTAGCATCGGAGGCCACAAACACCTGTTAACTTCAAATGCTTTGATGGCAAGGTCAGACCAGTTCATATGAGTCTGATTTAGTCTGTGTTTTTGTGTTTGTGTGTGTGGTTGTGTGTGTGTGTGCATGGACGTGCATGTGCACCCCTGTGTACTGTATGTGTGTGTGTGTGTGTGTGTGTGTGTGTGTGTGTGTGTGTGTGTGCGTGTGCGTGTGTGTGTTTGTGTGTGTGTGTGTGTGTGTGTGTGCATGTGTATGTGTGTGTGTGTCTGTGTATGTGTGAGTGTTTGTATGTGTGTGTGTGTGTGCACCTGTGTGTGTGTGTGTGTGTGTGTGTGCACGTGTGTGTGTGTGTTGATGCATGAGGTGAGGGCTGGGAGTGGAATTGGAGGTGTTTTCATATCTACGCGAGTGAGCTGTTAACACATTGTGACCTTGTGCAGAGATTGCCAGCAGTGCCACACAGGCCTGTTTGCGTCCATGCAAATATAATGAAATGTGGAGCCACCGCAGGATGTGGGAGTGTGTGTTTACCTGGATCTGAGTCTGCATGCCATGTGAGAATATTTCACCCTTCTCCCACTTGAATCCATCTATCCATAAACAAATTCAGACTCAGAAGTGAGTTGATTTTTGATATGCAGAATAGGCATGGTAAGACAGCTTGCATGGATATGCTCCTGATGTGGAACTATGCCTATTAACTCAAGATGTCTGTGCAATAGGTGGTATCCATGGCCACAGCAAAGCTGCAAAATACAAACTTGTGTCATACGTCCCTGATTTATTTCAATAAAAAAATACAGCCAGTAAGAAAATACTTATAACTGAATGCTGATACCACTGCATTCTGTATAAATACTGTGGTATTGATGGTGCAGAAACAAAAGTGATTTAGTGCAATATCATTGTTACATTATTATACATTTATTTATTAGGATGGAAAGTCTTTTGTTATAGTTCATATGTATAAGAAATGTAATATAATGGCATTTCATTTCATTCAACAGTGAATTTATTGTAATTATTGTATTTATTTCTTTATAACTTAAATTGTTTTAGGTGTCATGTATATTTTTATGCTGAAAAAGCATGAAATGGTAAACTGAAACTAAACAGTATTAATTATATCATCAAAAGCTTAATGTCTTAACTTTCTGATACGAGGCAGGCACAAGCCAAAACAAAAAGATTTGAAACACTTTTGCTTTGTAAGTGAAGATAAATATGCTGAAACTTCCAGGTACCTTCCAGGTATTTTAAAGTAATGTTTACCAGTTCTGGAGATTAAAGTTTTCTTTTAGTTTGTTCCTAAAGTGCTTTTTTGTTGTTATTATTATGTTGTTACTATATATCTGTAGTATTTTCCGCGCTGTGTGATGTCTAAAAAGCAAGCTCACTTTTTGAGTGAGTGTCTCAGTCCTGTTTGTTTTCTGAAGCATTAAGACCAGCCACTGCACTTAAACCAACCCTCATCTAGATTTTCAACATGCTGTGGAGAAGCAAACAAGATGATCGTACACTCACAAACAAATAAATAAAAATATATATGTATATAAAAGTATTACAAAAAATCCTTTGTGGTCATCTGACTACATTAGTGGCGAGGCTAAAGCCTCCAGACTGCACAGAGGGACAATTATATGGACATGGGGCACTAAAACATAAGAGCCACCTTAATATGCTGGTGTACCGCCAACACAAATCAGTGGGAGAAAATGAGAAAATAAAGTGTGTGTGTGTGTGTGTGTGTGTGTAAAGAAAGGAGACCTGCTGACTACCCCATACCTTTTGTACCTTTATTACTATTTCTATTAAAACTAATTCAGAGAGGCTATATTGCAGCTTAAAAGTCTGGTAAAATAAGATGCGTGATGTGTATGCATTGCACACATGAAAACATGATAGATTGCAGCGCACTCTAGAGAGTTTTAGCATTCACTTAAAGGCATTTCTGTGGCACTAAGAGAACAAATCTGCTACTTGTTTAGAGCCAATTTAGAGCCAATGCCTGTAAAACGCTGCAATACATCTACACAAAAACACTATGTGACAGTATGCAGCGACAATGATGAGCACTCTCAACAAGAAGGCCGTGTTAGTATTAAGTAAGAAGCCTGCATTAGTGGCATGGTGTTGTTTTGTAGCATTCATGATGGAGAACAGTAACAGCAGAGGAAGTGTGATAAGAGGACTTCGTGCTGTGTCCTGGAGTGTGGTCATTATCTTTCATTTTCAGCTGCATAATCTATCCAGTGAAGACAGTACCTGTTCTACTCTATCCTAATGCAAAATATGTACAGCCGTGTTATGGTTGATAATTCACAAAGCTTTTCTATGGCACTGCCATAGCAGAAAACCAACCTTTTAAATATGTCAATTGATCTTGGGTATTGTAAGAAAAAGAAACATAATAAATCACTCACTGAGAAGTGCAAATCTACTCATGACACTCATTCCATTTCTATAAATATGCTACAAGTTGACATAATAGTTTTTTATTGACAGAAAGTGTAAAGTATTTATACTTTTCCCTTAGGCATAGAGCACTGTTCGCATTCTCAGTTAAGTATTTTATGATAAACAGTTTTTGTCGGTCATGTAAAGTCTCACAAGTAGGCTTAGTCATTCTGCTTCTGCCCATACACACTATCCTGAGGTGGCCTCCCCATCTCTTGTTTTTACAGGTCTCACCAAAAGCACGGGCATGCTAATATCACATATAAGAATAATACACTCTCCTGTTAAGCAGGGCCTTGGCTGGACTGGTCAGATTTTGCACAGTGCCTGTGGGCACAATATGGAAGAATGTCATCGACATTTTGTTTGTTCCTTGTTTGTTTTGTTGCTGCATTAAGTGCAAATATGTAAATATAAACATCCCCCTGGAAATGCACCGAAGTGTTTTACATAAACCTTACCATATAAGCAAAAAGTTTATCTGAAATAAATGAAGGAATGTCATTACTTGTGCCGAGCTTTGCTGACGTTTTTCATGAGAACTGGTGACATCAGTTGTAACCTCAAAGTGACGAGATTGTCCTGATGTGGTGCTACTGCGTGACAGATCCTATGATTCAGTCACACGAGACACCTAGTCCTCTTTGCATGTCTGACAACTGGTACAAAATCTATTTTTTAAGGGCGAGGGCACTGGAAGATATTTCGCTTCAAGAGGCACAGTTACACTATTTCCTCACTCTCGACCCTGAATGCATAACCAACTAAGACACATAACGCAACCCCACCTACCTCGGTGAAATGTCAAAGCCTTGGCCAGAATCTTCTCTGATGCGCCACAGTGATTCATCTTTCACTGCGCTAGGGACTGCACTTTAACACTGAAATAGAAGGGCACAAGATTTAATAAAATCACGTTATCTTTTGAGTCAGCAAAACAATGTTAATTAGATAACAGACTGCCCTAAAGGCAGCTTTACACTGGAGTCTCTGTGTTTAAAATGATCTCTACTTCCCTCATGGGCCCAAGTCATAAAAGGCATAATTCTGTTTTATGATGAGGGTGACACTGGCAAGATGGCAGTCACCGTCATGCCATTATAGGCCATGTTTGTGTAGCGTTTTCTCAAAGTGACAGAACGAGTTGATTTATCTATAGAGGCTTTTACCAATAATTGCCCACGTGCATTAAGGAATCTTTACTGTATGTTTGGGTAACAGCCCTGCCTGTGGTGCTATATTCACAACAGTGTATTATTATTATAAAAACAATATTATTTTTTTTACAATACACCATTGTCATTGTATTTCCTGAAAATTCCTGGACACACACCGAAAGCAGATGCATTCATTGTGTTCATTAGTAGGAGGCTGCACAGTCACATGAGAGCTCAGTTTTCAGCCCATGTTTACTACACCACACGATGTGACAAATACATATTTAATGCTCAATTTAGTTCAAAGTTATTGTCATCCTTTTTCCTTTGAATTAAGGTTATGTGTTAATGCCCGTTTTTTGTTTTTTCATAATGTAATTTTGCACTGGTCGCAAGTCATCATTTGTTAAAGATAATTGGAGTCCTCCACATAAAAGAGACATAAAACACATCCCACTTAGATTTAATTGCTTCCCAAGGCTGGTCTCCTGGGCCATTTACAAGATTATTCAGAGCAACACCTCAGTGGCAATCAGGGACTTTTCCTTATTATAACCGCACTGGAAGACTTAGGGCATGGCTTCATACATTTTATGTGTCCTAGGGTTAGAGAGTGGCATGACATCTCAAAACCCCAAGACACGTGTGTGCACTGTACCAATTCATTTTCTACTAAGTATAATTTGTTTTGATTAAATGCAATAAAATACCCAGAGAGTCCATGTGGAGGCAACAAGAACTGACAACGTCGAATGTATATGTGTGCTAATGTCCATATCCACATCTCGGTGCCTGAGAAATGTATTGTCTGTGCTGTATTGAGGCCGATTGTTATGGATGTCACCACTTTTACAACCGGCTCCATGAGGTAGCATGGCATGACATATCCCCACACAAGTCTCTGTGGACAAGCATGAGTGTCCAGTGACTGTGACTATGACAGTGACTGAAGAGATCAGCTTTTGGGTTTCAAGTGCAAGCATCGCTTCTCACGAGTGGCAAACACATCCAGAACCCCAAGAGCCACTCCTACCACGGGCACTGTGCCAGAACACTGACCCTGTCGGCAGTGGCCGCAGCTGTGTCAACATGCCCACAGGTGCTCCCCCACCCTCACCCCTCGCCCTGGATGGGACGTATGTGCCCAAGCCAAGGCCTGCTTGGACCTGCCCTGCAACGTCAGAGCTGTGAGCAATTATAATGTCAGCATGTCACCGAGCTGGCGGGCCCGGGCACACACAGTCTGTTGGCGAGCCTCGAAGGAGCTGAGGGGCTCAGGATCCAGACCTTATTTTTTTGCCAGATCAGACAAAACAGCCACATGCGAACTGCCATCTGTCTGGCTGCCATTTCTCTGCCAACTACAGACATTTTCAGAAGATGGGGGCCAGAGCTGTTGGGCTGTCACCGGATACTGACGAGATGGAAGTGCTCTCTGAAATGCAGCCTTCTCAGTGATGTCTATTTCCTCCCATTGCATCCTACATTGTGTATTACACAGGGCTGTCAAAGAGAATGCAATAGTAACACGTTACCACAATCTTACAATCTATAATGCTGTTTAAAAACAGCGTGGTGTTAACATGGGTTCTAACCAATACTGCTAAACAACTCTACAGAAGCAACACTGCAGCGGTGCAAAGGTGTTTTCTCAATCCTAAACTTGTAGGCTGAACTTGTGTTTTCCTCGTCAGATGGCACAGACATTTAATACAGTCATAACATCTACTGCACTTTGTAGTAAAATGTCAAATTTTAGTGCTGATAAAATTTAGAGCTGCATTTCCTAATGTGGTCATGTTTTGCTCTAAGCATGTTTACAGATTATATGATTTTATATTACAGGGATAGAGTTTTTTAAACATGGGACTCTGAAACTGGAGAGCATTGGTTTGTTCAAACATATGTCCTTTTTTTGGATGACAGGGCCTTAGGGGCATAGGGCCTTACGAACAAAGGGCTAACCCCATTCTATTTAAGGCTTCTTGTACATTTTCTTCTTTTTTCTTCAATTTTTTGGGTTTTTTTCAGTTATGCTGCTGTACAAAAGAGTACATGTTGTAATCTAACATAGACTAATTACTCCTAGTACCCCCCACAGTCATTTTCTTTGTTTGAAGTTATATTTTTAAGCCTTTATTGGATAAGACTTTGAAGAGATATCAGGAAATAAGTGGGAGAAAGTTGGTGTATGTGTTCAGGAAATGGCTCAGGGCACTTGTGCCTGTAGGTCCTCCATGGGATTATTTTCCTTATTAACTTTTGCAGGCTTGGGTCATGTTGAGTTGCCTGGTAAACCAGCCCCTTGTACTTAATTTCATTTTGTACAGAGGGTCTGGCATCGGTCTCACTGAAATGGCTGGTTGTAGGCAGAATTCTTCCTAGCCAAACTAGCACACACAGCGAATGTTTGTGAACATTCATAAGAGTAAGTTGTTACTCTGTTAGTTTCTGGAAAGCTGACGTTAATGTTTGGGTAAAGGCAGATCCAATCTTTTTAAATTTCAGCAAGAAGCAAAACGTTTGTCAATACAGCACAGCCAGACCGTCTGTACAAATCGAAGTAAAGTATGAGGGGCTGGTTTACCAGGCTACTGTGCATATTGAGTGGCTGGAACATTTCACACCATCCTTTTAGCCAGAGATGTGTGACGCAAAATTCAGAGCTTGCCATTCACACATTAGGGCCTTAACTCGAGATGGAGTACACGTAATACCTTCCGTCACATCATTACAGATAATCAGCTACTCTGCATTCATTAGAGCTCGGTTCACAAGACAGCACCCTTTACTATAACAAAGGAGAATGTCTTGACCTTGACTTAACCTTATGGCTGATTTGGGTACACGCAGAACCCTTAAAAAGGGTCTCGTTGTCATCATTTGCAGTTTTGTATAGTTTCTATAGTTTTTTTGTTTATGTTCTTGTCGAAAGTTCTATGTGGATCCTAGTTGTCTGGCAGCAGCAAGGACATGAGGCAGTGCAGGGTTTGGCTCCCTTCCCCTGGCTCTGGGGCACCAGTCAGCCAGGTAGCCTGCGCCCGTGCTGCCCTGACTGCTGGACTGATGCTGAGGCAGCCCCCAGCTATTGGAACTTGGCTCAGAGGTCTCTCTCTCTCTCTCTCTCTCTTTCTGGCTCTTTCTCTCACACACTCTCTCTGTTTCCTTCGTTGACTCTCTCTCTCTTTTTCTCTTTCTCTTTCTCTCGCTCGCTCTCTGGCTCCATCTCTCTCTCTCTCTCTCTGTCTTTCTCTCACACACACTCTCTGTTTCCTTCTTTGACTTTCTCTCTTTTTCTCTCTCTCTTGCTCTGTCTCTGCCCCCCCCCCTCTCCCTCTTTCTTTCTCTCACATCCTCTCTCTGTTTCCTACTCTGACTCGCTCTTTCTCTGGCTCCCTCTCTCTCTGTCTCTTTCTCTCTCACTCTCTCTCTGTTTCCTTCTCTGACCCTCTCTCTTTCTCTCTCTCACATATGCACACACACAAAGTCTCTCTTACTCTCTCTCTCTCTCTCTCTCTCTCTCCCTCTCTCTCTCTCTCTCACACACACACACAGACACACACACACACACACACACACACACACACACACACACACACACACACACACACACACTTACTTGCTGGCTGGTACAACCCCAGCCAAGATCTCCCTCCCCAGCTTGCCTTGTGCCTCCAGCAGCAGAGGCGTTGGCCCCCAGGCTCAATCAGGGGGAGTTACAGCTGCAGAACAGGCAGCAGAAGGTGCTTGTCTGCCCTCTCCACATGTTCCCAGTGGAGGATAACTTAAGCATTGCCCCTCCATCCCCTCCAGCTCCACTGCAATGCACTCACTTTTTTTCTCTAGATTTTTTGGCAATACTTTTATATTTTTCTCAAGGAGTTGCTTAAATAATGTTTTTGTGTTGCTTATTGGGAGGAGGGAAAGTCTAAGTGTTGTGGCCCACATTGTTTCACAAACTGCACAAGTACACGGTTGGATATTTATTTATTTGTTTTTTTTTAAATCTTTACCGCTCTAACTCTCTGCAATAAATCAACTGTGCTGTATGTAGATTAGTCATTAATAATAAAGTAATGATAGTAATGAAAAACAGATCTGTGGCAGTTTTGGTTGCATGGCAGGAACATTACCCCCTGAGGTCCCTGCTGTTGACAGAAAGGTCAAAGGTCACACAAAACCAGCTGTCTGCCATAGGGAAGCCAGGTGGGTCACCGTGGGCACCACGGACAGCTATTCGCACATCCATGGCTTTTTTTTTTTCATTTTGCCTAGTTTGAAAAAGATGCCATACATAAACAGCACAGTTCAATTGGGAGTGTCTTTTTTTATTTTTATTTTTTAAATGAAGTCCATGTTTACCAGACATCTTGCACTTCCCTCCAGCTTCAAAACCACAAAACAACAGAGCCGGCTTAAACAGGTCAAATGCAGAGAGAGAGAGAGAGAGAAAGAGAGAGGGAGAGAGAGAGAGAAAGAGGCAGAGAGAGAGAGAGAGATAGAGACAGAGACAGAGAGAAAGACAGAGAGAGATAGAGAGCGAAAGAGAGACAGAGACAGACAGGCAGAGAGAGAGAGAGAGAAAGAGAGAGGGAGAGAGAGAGAAAGAGAGAGAGAGGCCTGTTGTTCAGGTTCAGGCCCCCCGACCTCCCCCCACCCCCCCCCCAAAAAAGGAAAAAAAGTCACTAATGAGGCTTATAAATGTAAACATTTGAAATCAAGTGGATTTAATGAAACAGTCATCCAAAGCAGACTAGAGGCATGGCCAGCCATGCAAGTATAATTAACAATTTTAAAATTCTCAGTTCATTTCCAATGATAATCCAAGGCAGCAGAGGCATGAAATTACGCTTCCAGACAAGGCTGCACTTTTTTGCACCCTGCTCACTTCACTCCCCCCCTTTTTTCTCTCTTCCAAAATATTGTTTGTTTCAACGTAGAAAATTAGTTTAATGCAGGCCTATGATAACCTGACACAACACAATGCGACAGATCTCAGCACAAAATGAAGCCACACAACACTCAACACGCAGGGCCAGATGTACTGTACAGAGCTATTACAGCGCACTTCTGGCATAATTTTCTCACAAGGAGTGCCTAAAAACATGGCCTGATGTGTATAAACACGACACACTTTGTTAAAACTGTTTTATAAGTGGAGAAGTGCAAATACTGCTTTTCCTGTGGCAAACCTGGGAGTGTCTGTGGAAATGTGGGCATTAAGTGTAAATTATGGGAGGAGAGGTGTAAAGAGCACCTAATTACTCCCCTGTATGTACGAAACCTGCCGGTGAAAGGGCATGTGTAATTTGCTGTGGGAATTCTCCGCCTCATAAGAGCAGGTGTAATCCAGGAAGTGCAAATTCCCTTGCTTTTCAAAACGTTTAAAAACATGGCATGGAAAACTAATTTGCTGCACATTGTCTGAAATTGTTGAAAGTGCCCTTGTTTGAGCACTTTTTTCATTCAAAAGATTTTCAGCAATTTCAATTCAATTCAATTCCTGATTGCTGTTCATTAACCGGTTGGGAAGGAAGGTAGGGCTGAGGCGATGCAGGGGGCTAAGATGCACTGAGATGAGACAATTCTGTCAGTGTTGCCTCACACATCACAGGAATGAATGAAGGATAAGATGGGCTCAAATCCAAAGATGTACTTGCAAACAAGACAAGCAAGACAAACAAGAAAACAAGGCAAACAAGAAAAATCTAAACATAATTGAAGGTAAAATCGGCCAGCTTGCACATACACGGTTACAAAAATATGCACCAAACCATGTGTGCTGCAAATTTGTCAATGATAAATCAAAATTAAAAAATCTAAAGATAGCTGATATGTTCAGTTTTAAAATGGCATACTTTATGCCCATTTATGTTTACCAACAAATATTTTGATGGTTGTTGTCACATTTACACTCAGGAGGACCCGATTTTCCACTGAGGCGTCAAGATCATCCCAATTTTTGATGAATAAAATTAACAAACAGACTGTTAAAGGCCAACAACAGTCAATGACAAATTTCATGACAAAGCAGCAATGAATAAGTGCATTCATTTTGTTGGCAATTAAAAAAGGAAAGAAACTGAGCCTGGAATTATAAATCTGTTGTTATTACTTTTTTTTCTAAATCCTTTGAAAATGTGCCGCTCTGTCATTTGCACATGTGTCACTTGCTCTGTCATGTTGCACAAAATGATGAATCCAGGGAGACATGAGGCCACAAAAAGGGATCCAACTCCAGCAGCCTCTGCTGCCCAGAAAATGAGGAGGTTGATGTCAGGTGGATTGGAAGGAGCCTTGGAAATGAAACAAGACTTGTCACGCCACTGTGAGGTCTGCAGTCCATAAATCAGCTCTTTGAAGCATGTAGAAGCGAAATTGAGACACAGCTGAAATGTTCTGACTGGTAGCAGGTAACTTTAAGCTAGACAGTCCTGCCATGTATTGATACTACAGTATTGACGTACTTAAAACAAGTAATTTCTATAATTAGCTCATCTACCTAAATCTACCTCATCTACCTACTCCTAAATTTCTTGTTAAGAGACCATCTTTTCCTTTGAAAATGAGGCATCACCTATTTTCTCTATGTTTAGGAGAAATAAGAAAATGTGTAGATTACTTTGAAAGGAAAAACAAAGTATTTTTCAATCTTAAAATGAACCCAAGGCCAACTTTGGCTGAGACAAAAAGAAGTTTATTTTGGAGCCCTAACTCAAAATCTCAAATACTCTATTTTTCTTTTCAATCTGCTTTTATGTCACCTCATTTCTTCTGGCACAAAAATCAAACACACACACACACACACACACACACACACACACACACACACACACGCACATCCATGCACATGCACACACACACACACGCACACACATGCACGCACATGCACACACACACACACACACACACACACGAACGCACATGCACACACACACACACACGCACATGCACGCACATGCACACACACACACACACACACACACACACACACACACACACACGGGACTAGATCTATTACTTATCTTTGAGGTTTTCTGAGGCAGGTTGACTCTCTGAATCCAGCTGGTATCAGCCATTACCTTAGTCTGTCTGTCATAACTTCTGTAAACAATACAATATTTTTCTTTTGACCTGTTTATGCTTTAAAAGAATCTCAATACATTTTTTTGCCAAGACATTTGTTTATTTGTTTCAGAGCAACACCATGGGTCCATAGGGTATGGATAAAAATGAAGTCTCTAAAAAGCCTCTAAAAAGTCTCTGAAAACACACTCCATCACAGTGCTTGTTGCCAACTGATGTCTTTTGGTTTGCTTGTTTGTTTGTCTGTAGTGCCAGACTGCAGAGAGATCAATGGCTGTGCAGTGACTTTTTTTCCAGTGGAGGTTTCTGGAGAGGACCAAACAGTGTCTCTGTGACAGTGTTTCTGTGACCAGAGACATCAAACTGATATTTTGCCTGCAAATAAGGGGACTTAAGCTATACCCATAACAGTAATCATTTCTTCTTAGCAGTATTTTAAACATAAGTAATAGTGATAAATCACAAGAATGCTTGTTTTGTTTTGTTTGACAAATGTTTTAAATAGTCTCAACTGAAAGGCAACCCCTCTGTTATAACCCTACTAAAGCTATCGGAACCATGTAAGGCCCTCTTTGTCTAATCACCCCCAGGCTGTTCTCACCTCTCTGGCTCCCTCGTGTAGCGGCGCGGGCAGCAGAAGAGATGTGTTGAGCAGTCAGCAGACCTCGCTTGGCAAATCCTTAACATCATCTTTTAATGAAGGGGTCTAATCTTCAATGGCTGGAGACTGTGGAGAGTGCCCCCTCGAGAGCAGCCCTGGCAGCGTCAAAGAGAAAGACAAATCAGCTAGCCAGACGCCAGTGGGGAGGGGAGGGGAAGGGAGGGGGAGCACGTGCGGGCGCACTCTCACATATGCCCGCGCACGCACACACATACACACACACACACACACACACACACACACACAAACACGGACATAGACATAGACATAGACATAGACACACACAAATCCACACATACATACACACATATGCACATACACAGGTGCACAGACATGTATGAGTACACACACACACACACACACACACACACACACAAACACACATATATATTCACATATGCACATACACAAACACATAACCAAAACACAGCTGTTCTCACATATGCACACACACACAGAGACACACACACACATAGACATACTGTAGACATACACAAATCCACACATACTGTACATACAAACATATGCACATACACAAACACCAAAACACAGGCACACAGACTTGCATGAGTACACACGCACACAAACACACACACGCACACATAGTGTCTGCGTGTCTTTCTCTGTATTAAATTTGGGTAAATTGTACTAGGTGGTCCTGACAAACACACGGCAAACAATGTGCTCAGCTCAGCTGCGTGTGTGTGAAGGATTGAGACAGGCGCAGTTCCAGCCATCAGCCATGCTGAGTCTCAGCTGAAGCCCTGGGTGCCTAAGCAAGCACTGTGGGGATGACTCACCAGCCTGGCCTCAGTCAGGAGCAGCACAGAGCAGGGCTGGATGTCGGTGTTGATATGGATGACTTTACCTCTGTGCTCCACACATGTTCAAACACACACACAGACAGGTGGGAAGAGCAAAGACACACAGTACACATGCACATGAAAAGACACACAAAAAATACACACACATATAAACGACACACATACACACACACACACACACACACACACACACACACACACACATACACACACACACACACACACACACGTATGCGTGCAGGCATATCAACACACATATAAAACACACACACACAACACATGCACATGAAAAGACACAAAAAATACGCACACATATTTTAAGACACACATACACCCACACACACACACACACATGCAGACATACACACACATACAAACCCAGATAAAAAGCAACCTAGTATTGGTGAGCTGAGAGCCCTCGTGGCATAGACCATCAGACATCAGACAACTTCACAATCTCTCCAGTCCAGATCATGGCTGATGTTCTGCTTTTTCATGCAATAAGCAATACAATAATGCCACTTCAGAGCTGATTAAGCGTACTAGTTCTGTATATCTAGCATGCCTTGCTGAACACTATTATGTATTTTTAAAGATGCACTACTGATTGAATAAATAGTAGGACAGGGCATCAATTTCATCACTTTTCATCACTTTCATCACTTTATCACTTCATCACAGTGTTTATACACCTTTAGCTAAAAACTGTCTGACCTTACTGACAAGCATGACTTTTAAATATCCTTGACGGTACATTCTGACCATAACAATATTGTTTGTTTACACAGTCACAGAGTTGCTAAAAACTCATAATCAAATTATTTTATTAAACTCCTTAAGAAGTAAACTTTGTGGTTAAGTTAGAGAAACACCACCATAAAAGAAGCATATTTCACTATTGTTCAGATATCCCTGATTCAACATAGATACAGTACATGTGTCAAAAATGGTCCCAGCCTTAAAGCTAATATGAGGCTTTAACCAGGGTCACAAAGCCAGTAGTGACATGCCATACAACGCCACCAAAGATCAAAATGGCACCTCTGATCACTGTGGGGTTAAGGAAGTGCACGGTGCCCTCCATTAATACATCTCAAAACACCTGACCTGTGTCCTGTCACCACGCCAGACGAAGATGCTGCTGCTGACGCAAGCTTGCTGACTCTAACACTTTATCAGTTGTGGAGGGAGGAAAAAAAACAAAAAGAAAGAAAAATATTGGGCGGAAATCCCTGGATGACAGCATCTTAAAGGCCACTATCGACCACGAGCTGCCGAATCTTTATGCAAACCTGAGTGCTGCCATTTTTTGTCTCCTGATAGCTATCAGATGGGATGCGTGCAATTATAGGAGATCCTATTATCTCTGGTTCAAAATAGCCCAGAGCACCGGAGGAACAGCGAGAGAGTGGAAGAGCGAGAGGAGAGAGAGAGAGAGAGAGAGGGAGAGGGAGAGAGAAAGGGGAGAATAGGCATTCTGCACTTGCTGCGGGAAAGCAGTTGAAAACTAAAAGAGTTGTGAGGAGATGCCACTGCTAAATGGATTGATATTGCCTGAGTCCCTCTTTAGCGATTGCCTCTTTTAGGTTTGTTCAAGGGGCAAAATTGGATCGAAGGCACACATGCGGCGCTGGGAACGAGGAACACTCTGTACTGATGTACACAAAATGCAATTTTGCCCGTGTTTGTAGTGTTTTATCTGTAGTATATTATATCGCAGGAGACTGATACACACCTGGCATTGTGGAATT
>CM059285.1:17708016-17785516 GCA_030347295.1 Setipinna tenuifilis
GCTGTTTTAGGGAAAGTATCCGCAAGTCTGGTAAAATATGTAGCTACCTGTACCATGCTGAATGGAAGGGTGTGAGCTTATAGGATAGAGGGTGCACAAGCACAGGAAGCCTGTTCATTTTTTACACCTGTTTGCCCCTAGGATATGTTGGGAGTCTAATAAATAATATTAGAGCCATAGAACACCAAAAAATATGTATGTATTATCATACAGAATGCAGTCATTGGACTATTTGTATTATTTACATTATTTGTGTGCAAAACTGTTGGTATTATATTAGGTGTAATTATTGGGCTAATAAAATTAAGCATTAGTATGTAACCTTGTTAACATTAGTTGCTATTCTTAAAAAATTGCATGCTTGATTTTTGCACACTGTTTTGTATCTTTTATTTCATCATATACACATAGCCAACTTGAGTAGGCCAAAAAAAAAAATCAATAACTAAGAACATTTTTAAAGAGCAAGTGCATCTCTCCTCCTTCCTCCTAATAGGGGTCTTTGTGGACGTAATACTTGAGAGACAATCACACAGGAACTCTGACGCAAGCAGCTCTTCCTAGTGGGGTCTTGTGTAGGTTGATTTTGTGAAGCTCAGGGAAAACACTGCAGTGAGATTGACGCAGATGCACCCACCACTCCTCACCATGCTCTCCGTGGGCAAGGGACAGAACAAGGGAGAAAAAGAAAGACAAAGAGAGAGAAAGAGAGAGAAAAAGTTAGAGAAAGAGAGGGAGACAGACAGAGAGAGAGAGAGAAAGTGAGAGAGAGAGAGAGAGAGAGAGAGAGAGAGAGAGAGAGAGAGAGAGAGGGCACACACACCTCTCCCTCAATGAGTCATGCTTCACTTTTTGTCTTTTTTTGTCACAAGAACAGACATCCTTCTTCGGTGATCCTAAACCCAGCGTTTAGCGGAAGTTCAATCCAGCATCATCCCCTATTGGTCTCTTGACTTTGGAATAAAGGCTGTGGCGTCTCCCCTGTGTCTTGAGCTCCGGGTGAAGACACCCCAGAGGGGGTTGCGTTTGCCTTTCCCATCCCCCGACATCCGTACCCTCCGTCTTTGCCAGGGCACTTATGGGGGGCGACGAGGGGAAGGTGATATATTATTGTGAAAGGAAAACATTAGCAAATTATATTAATTCTGGCAAGGGAAGCTGCTAATAACATTAATCTTCTTGTCTATTTCGGGAGGTCATCGCCTGTCCACTCTACTAATCCTTTTAATGAGGCTCCAACATGGCACACACTAAATTATAGGCTTGGCACAGGTTTTTACAGACCGTAACACAGCCACACACACACAGACATAGACACACACAGAGACATAGACACACACACACACACACACACACACACACACACACACACTCTTTGGGCAAATACTTATGATCCAACTCATACACCACCCTTAGTTAAGTACATTTCCAGTGTGTGTGGAAATACACACACAATATGCTTTCAGGCACACAGACACACAAACACACACACAAGAATAAATGCTCTAATAACTAAGTGCTCACAGACAGACACACACACAAACACACACACACACAAAATGTTGTCCTTTGTCAATGCAAATATTTTATCAAGCTAAAAAATTGAGAATTAACTGTGAAAGAGAGAGAGAGAGAGAGAGAGAGAGAGAGAGAGAGAGAGAGAGAGAGAGAGAGAGAGAGAGAGTGAGAAAGAGAGGGGGTGGCCTTCTAGGTGTGTAGTTGTGTAAAGAAATTGATCCACTAAAGCTTTCAACTGTGTGCAAAAACAAATTCACTCCTGTACAGTCTCAGATCCCAAGGACATATCCATCTATTCCAGTTCAACTTAACTGGTTATTTATTTATAATCCTCAGATCCTTGTTGGAATAAGTGGTAATTTATACTGCACTTTAATGTTTCAAAAGACACCCGATATCAGAAATGGTATAAATGATCATGACTTGTAACAAGAAAGTGCAGTAGATAAAAATTAAAAAGTCCATGCAGAGTCACACTTTTTGGGGCCTCTTCCTTTGTGGAGCGATCATAAATAAATAAATAAATAAAAAATAAACAATAAATAACAGTGAGAGAAAAAAACGCAAAGACAGGCTATAAAGATGGGGGGAGGGATGCCTCGCTGCTCTTGTATTGCTCCGGTAAAAAAAGAGCATATGGTTTCACAGATGTGAGCCCCAAGGTGACTTTGCAGGAGTGAACATTTCAGAGCCGAAGGTGCTCCCAGCATCTCCAATTACCCAACAAGTGCAGCCTCTTTGCACAGCAACAGCATTATCTCTACGGCTAAAAACACTTCTGCCCCACACACTTTGTCACCCTAAGCCCTAAACTCTACATTGACCATGAACTCCCCACTATTCATCATTTCTGTCAAAAACTGCTGCACACGGTTTGAGTGGATTGATCATTTGTTAATAGTTTGTTCTGAGAAATGTTGGTGTTTTCCTTTTTCGAAAGATTTTCAGGAAAAGCTTCCTTAGGCAAATGTCCATAATCAACTGTAAGTCATCCATTTAGGAGGAAATGAAAGGAGGTCATTGGTGTACTGCAGCACCATAGCTCTGGGTGTTGACAGGTGTTGAAAACACATAACCGAGGTACATTTGGTTCAGCTGAAGGGCCCCAAAGGCTGGAAAACCTTTTAGCACCCTATACACTCCCTAAATAGCAGCTTGCGCGTTAGGTTAATTTTAACCTACTGTATGTGTGCCACTCGCTAGTGTTATTAACATTCTGCCCAAAGGCTGAGGCCAGTACTGAAGTAGACGCACCAACTGTTTCTGGAATACTACGGTACAATAGGTGGAGTTTGTTCAATGATAATGACTTGCAGAGCATATGTGCATGGCTAATTGCTGCTGGATTTTGTTCAGATATACTGTATGTGGTAATTTCTATTGTATTTATGCAAACACAAAATATCAAAATGATATAAATGATCATGCTTTGTAATGCGAAAGTAAAAATTCAAAACAACAACAACAACATCAACAACAGAAATCCATAACATAATCGCCCTCCTTGGGCCTACAGTAATATGCTACAAACCCTTACAATACGCTTCATGAACAGTAAGGTAAAACTGGTTGAATTCATTTAATAATGACATGAAAAACAGTGGGTTTTGGATAGTAGTTCATTGTTGCTCACAGTAGTACTGTAAGAAGAAGTAATCACTGTTTTCCAGTGACCTTTGGGATGTTTTGACACACATTTTTGCAGAACAACAACATACAAATAATGGTGAATAACTTATCACCCTAAGGAACTGTTCATTTGGTATGTTGATTTGTCACGTGACATTTTCATGTGTTATTAATATGTTATAAAGACTTATTACACTAATGATGAACTTGTAGATTTGTGAAACTATGCAGAGGAATATGCGGTCTTTCATCTTCCATCTGAATCTTTTACACAAAAATATCTTACGTCAGAAAGGAAATTGCTGTCACGCTACCCACAACATTTGCAAAGGAACTCTTGAGAATCAATAATCAGTGTTTTCATTCTAAAGGCTTTATATACCGCACAGATTCTTCTAACCCTGAATCCCTTTGAACATGAAAGGGTTGCGATGAGGAAGTGTGGTGCTGTAACTGTGAATAGGTCATGTTGGTTTTGACTACAAGACTTGCTCTCTCACAATTGCATTGACCTCTGGAGCAGGGGGGAAAAAAGGATGATGAAACCTCTTTCAGAGCAGGCAAACACAGCCTCTTTTGTGTTGATGTCACTCACAGGCGTGGGTCTACAGTGCTGTACAGGGAGGGCACATGCATGAAGAAGCTGAAGAGTATAGCACAGCTCTGAGATTTGTTCTGTGGGGCCTACAATGTGCTCCTGCCATCAGCTGCCAAATGGCACAGAACAGTGTGGGAGAGAGAGAGAGAGAGAGAGAGAGAGAGAGAGAGAGACAAAGAGAGAGAGAGAGAGAGAGAGAGAGAGAGAGAGAGAGAGACTTCACCAATAATATAAACACAATCTGGATTTTTTTTCTCATTATAATTTTTTTTATATTTCTACGGTATATTTGAAACCCCTACTTTACATGCTAATGTTTAGCTCTTATGGCTCTGCTCCTGACGAAAGTGTCTTGTCTATGTGAGTGCTAAAATTACCTGATCTATGTTGAGAAAAACAAAGGCCACTGTAGTGTATTTAAGTATGTCTCAACCTGTTATACTAAATAATGGCAATGGCTTTTAAATAAAATTATCAAGAGTTATTTTGAGAAATAATGTTACATGCCAAAAAAAACCCCAATCATGTTACATTTCTCATCTACTCACACTGTCCTATTTATTTGTACATAATTCACGACGAACTACTGTACACTGTAATAAATGTATGTTCTATATTTTATATACTGTATATATCGCACTTGCTGCTCATTACACTTCTGATTAGACGCTAAACCGCAGTTTGTTAGCTTGTATTTATACATGTGTAGTGGTAATAAAGTTAAAGACAGAAGGTAGTTGTCGAGCCGACGTGAGCAATTAGGGATACAAGAGGTATCACAGCCCAGCTTTGTCAGAGGACACCAGGAGGTTAACCACGTAACCTTAAATCATTTATTTTAGTCAGAGGTGGAAAAAACTGTTTTATTAAGTAAAAATCCCAGCCAGTCGCTAAACCATCCGATGCTAAGCCGAACTCTTCAGCCATGTAGATGAGCTAATTAGTGAAATCGCATAATTTAAGTGCACAGGTAGAAGCGTGGACTTTACTGTGAAGCATGGCTTTCCTTCCCTACAGTGTTAAACAGATTTACACGTGATATTAAAAACTTAAGTTGTTTTAAACACCTGCCACACACTAGACAACTGATGCCCATCCCGCAGTCCCAATCTGCAAGCTGTTGCTGCATGAAAAAGCGTATTAACTGTCAGGGCTTCTTTTGGTATTCATCACTTCCTCATGACAGGAAATCCAGCACTAATCTTACTCAAACAGGATAGCTGTTTAATAAACACTTTTAGGAATATGATTTGACTTTGACATTTAGGAGTCACTAAATACAGAGTGAAGGTGGTAGCTAACACAGCTTTAGTAAGAGCTGGGTAAACTACCACCTGCCCCTTCCAAATAATGACTCACAAGTGAATAAATGAACAAACAACATTAGACAGAAATGTAATGATATTATTACTCTAATTAGTATTTAAGCACAAGTATTTAATAAAACTCAAAAATACTCAAAGGTATCATGACTAGGTCAAGATGCAGCGCAAGCTTTGCACACATGGTGGATGCCAATCTGGCATGGGGGAGATGGAGGTTCATAGTTCAAATTACATGGGGCACTGGGGGGTACAGTACCTCCTAATCAAGACCCAGCACCCCCCAAAGACACAATAACAGCAGGGTTGGGGGGTATCAACGGGGGTATCAATTAATGTAATTAATTCAAAATGTAAAAGGTAGTATCTCCTGTAAAAAGGTGGTACCCTCCAATTATGGTGAAGTAATTCACACCCTGTGGAGGGAAGACAGGAAAGTGCTATTTAAGACTGGGCGTTACAACTTGTAAGCTATATGACAACAGTGCTGGTGCAAGATTTGGCCGAATGTCCAGCCTACCTGGTAAAATTCTGGACACCTGTAGCCCACGTTAAACTGGTATGTGTAATGGCACCATAGCATTTCAACATGTCGTGTTTGCTGTTATTATAATGTAAAAAGGCAATGGTTAATCAAGAGGAGACATTTGTTTACTATTTTTTTGTTCTTGAAAAAAAAATGCGGGTCAAGCAGTGGGTCGGGTATCATTTCGTGTTGAGCCATATTTGCGCGTCAAGTCTCCATCGAGTTTGAGGAAAATGTTGGGGTAAATGTACACAGATTACTATATATGTATATATGTATATATAACATGGTAAATATAAGAGAATTTAGTTGGAGAAGTAAGAATAAGGAAAAGGTCCAGACTGTTTCATGGTTAAGTACTGTAGTCAAGGGCAACCTAGAGTTGTGTTTTTTAATGTTGTTTTTAGGCCTATTCTGGTCTCCACCCTGAGGACTATTCATTCTTGCTCTTTTCTGCTGTGCAGGTAAAATGCTTTGTGAAGATACTGAAAACATTTTTTTGGTCTTTCACCAGAATGAGAGCAATCTGTAAACTGCTCTGCTTTCTAAAAATTCTGCTTCAGAATGAACAGAAACAGAATATCACACAACACATAGTGTATGCAGTGATACAGCTACAAGGGACAAACTATCTTATGTTTAGCCATTTAGTTTTGCTGACTTGTGTACTCTTCTACAGAGCAGTGCTCTCCCGAGTGCATATGTAACTGTTCTCACTGATTATGTTCCACACACTGTATTTACTGTGTATGTTCCACAAACTGTCCCCAATGTTAGTGCTCCACAAACCTGCATGTTCTGGTAGCAGAGGTAGCAAGCTGTTGTAAAGAGTAGAGATGTGATCGATCCTACGTATCTCATCAAAGAGACAGCATAACAATGCCTGACATAGAATTCCACTGAATACCCCTGCTACCAATGTATGGATACATGGATACATATACCATTGTATACATTTGTATGGCCAGAGTTATAGAGGGGGAATTTTCACAGCAGTGCATGTTACAGTAAACAGAAAAGCAAACACAATTAAAAAAAATAAAATAAGGCACAAACAAATACCCAGCTGATTCTAGTTTGTCTGGACAATTTGTCTTTTTCAATTAAATATGAGTTAGTTGTAAACATCTCCAACCATGCACAGCCTCCTCACTACCCTGACAAGTCTGAGATGGCAAATGAGCTTCACAGTTTGCAGTCATAACTGATTAAAAGAGCACCATTGAAAGCTTATACAACTCCAGTCTATGGCGAATCTTAGATGTAACATCTCACTCCTTCAGGAAAGAAAGAAATTGTGACTGGACAGGCATTTTAATTGTTGTTGTCAGACAAAACACTTCTTTAAGTCATCTAATATCCTCCCACAGGACTAGCAACCCAGTGAAGGAGATTTGCATCTGTTAAATCAGAATGAGATGTGAAGTATTCTGTTCTTGTACCAATATCATGCGCAACTGTTTTAAAATGGTGAACTCTTCTGTTATTGCTTGGAATATATGCATGCAGTCGTCTGCTAATGGTACACTTAGGATGTTTATGGTGAGGAAAAATGACTCCTAAGTGAAATATATATAGGTTGGCAGGCAGCTGTGTTTGCAAGCAAATTAGATGTTGACAGAAAATTTGGGATGATAAGTTTAAGGTTTATATTGTTGGCATGGACGAGATGCATCTTAGAGCGCACACACACACACCCACACACACACAGAGACACACACATTCATTGAGTCCATCACCACATTTAGTGAAATGCACAAACACACACAGTACGTGAGTATCTACAAAAGTACAAATACGTTTGCAGACACAGAGACACTCACACACACACACACACACACACACACACACACACACACACACACAAACAGGCACACACACACACACACAGGCACACACACACACACACACACACACACTCACACTTGCACACAGGCACAGACACACACACTCCCACTTGCACACAGGCACACACGCATGTACACACACACACACACACACACATTCAAGAGTCAGACTAATGGTGACTAACTGCTTGGCAGCTTCGGACATGCTGTCTTTATAGCAGGGCTGCTACTGTTGATGGAATGGTGTAGCGGTGTGTAGTTTTCCCCAAGAAAAACACTGGACCTCCCTCAAGACCGCTCACTCACTCACTCTAACTGACAGAGAGGCACTGGCACGTGTTTCTCCCCCCCACCCCCAGCACAAACACATGCGCGCACACACACACGCATACACACACAGGCACACACACACACACACACACACACACACACACACTGACACCAGCAGATTTTACAGCCCATCATCGAAGCTGACGAGTCCTCTGTGTGTAGGAAACAAGTCCCGTGTCAAATCAGATCCTCTCCCGCTACATCAAAGACTCCCATTTGTCAGATTGTCCACACATCCACACACACACACACACACACTGAGTCCACACATCCATACACACACACTGAGTCCACACACCCACACACACACCCTGAGTCCACACACCCACACACACACGCTGTGTCCACACACCCACACACACACACCCTGAGTCCACACATCCGTACACACACACTGTGTTCACACACCCATGCACACATGCTGTGTCCACACACCCACACACACACACACTGTGTTCACACACCTACACACACTGGTGTATCTTATGACCCTTTTCCGTCAGAAGGGCTTGGGAAGAGGTCTGCTACAGGCATGGAAGATAAAGCTATTTTATTACCAGCCTGCAATATACTGTGTTATACACATTTTGACATAAGAAATTATGTGTAATGGTGATGTAAAGTGTTATCAGTATGTCGGCCCATCATAATGTGTTTTTTTAGAGTCTTTATTGTCAGTGGCAAGACCAGACCGATTTCATGGCCACTTGATCCACTGACACGTTGGTTATGTGAGCACAGGATGGATCTCTGATGGAACTCACATTATGATAATCGGTAACACTTTATTTTGCAGATCCTTCTTTAGTGTATCTACATGTAACAACATGAAATATGATGTACTTACACTGTACACACCCACCACAAAATCTAACCCTAAGCCTATGGTACAGAGCAAGCACATAATGTTACATATTGTTACACACTTTGTTACACTGTAATTGATGTAGCAGGGACAGTAAAATAAAGTGTAACCTGATAATCTTGTAGAACATTACAATGATACCATGACTATCATGTTTCTGTATAAGAAGACCTTAGTCGTGTTTACATGGGAAATGGACTGCATTTACATAGCAGAGCACACAAAGGGCTTTGAACAGAATGCCTCTCATCCACCCATTTACACACACATTTACAAAGCGATGGCGAAGGCTACCTTGCAAGTCGCCAACCAGCACACCGGGAGCATGATAGAGTTCAGTGTCTTGCTCAAGGACACTTCGACCTAACTAGGAGGAAATGGAAGCGACTCTTTGTAGTTACAAAAGCCATGAGAAACAGAGCTTGGAGCCATCAGGAGCTATGTGTTTGCATATGCACACTGTGAGTCACCCCAGGCTGGACTATTACATTGAAAGAGGGACTAGGGGTATGCAGATAACCGTGCAGGGCTCTTCTCTATGTCAAAGCCTTAGGCTACTCTCTCCACTGCCTGCAGGTAAACTTGCTGAGGCCAGATGCACCATAAGGACAACCAACAAAACACCAACAAAATATGGCTAAAAAAAGTTTTTTCTTTAAAAATGTTATCATGCCAAATAGATATGCCTTGAGTTAATATACTCCTTACATGGCATCATTACTGTAATGCGATGGGGTGCTGACTGAACAGGCATGTCACAGATACATTCATTCAAATGGGTCAGTAGTTTTCCCTGACTCATCAGTGCCCATCAGTATATTGACATCAACTGTACTAACCTTGCACACCAAGAAACATTTATATTTATACGTTTTAGCAATGTTCAAATTTTACAGACATTACAGCACACCAATAAATAAATAAATAAATAAAAAATCCAAAAATGTTTGATCTCGGTCAAAAACAAAAATTCGAATTCATGGATGGTACAGACAGCTCCGGTCCTTGCAGAACCTGCCAGTTTACCCGTGCGCCATGAATGATAATGTGTCTCTGTATCCCTGATGGCTGTAAGTGATTGATCCATTGCATGTTAATCTCAATCTCTATACACACCAATAAGGAGCCATGCCCATAGCATTTGTGGGCCATATTAATGATAGATTCCGGCCCTACATCATTTTGAATGCCCCGTTGTCCTCTGCTGGAGGTTACAAATGCTTTAAAAGTTGATCGCTATGTATCACAGTTTAATGGCTGTGGTTCTCTGTCCAGGGCCGGTGAATGGGATCACTGTATTCATTTGCATTGACGGCACGGAAGACCTCAGAGGGCTTGCTGGTGTGTGTGTGTGTGTATGTGTGTGTGTGTGTGTGTGTTTGTGTGGTTTTTTTTGTGTGTGTGTTTTGTGTGTGTCCGTCTATCTGTGTGTTTGGTGGGGGTTTGTACAGTATGTGTGCCCAGGCAGAAGGAATACATGGCAGGGTTTTTACTTTCTGAAGCACAGTCTGACACCTCTGTATGCCTGTCTGCATTTGTGTAAAAGTGTGTTTGTGTGTGTGTGTGTGTGTGTGTGTGTGTGTGTGTGTGTGTGTGTATGCATAGGCTAGTCGCAGCCTGTTTAAAATCTATGTTGCCACAGGCGTTTGTGGTCTGCTGAGCTCTGCATACCATGTAAGCAAAGGGTCTCGGGAGGACACGGTGGACACAATTTAGCTGTTTGCAAAACACACTCACCCTGTATTCCTCCATCTGCTGCTTAAAAACTAACCCCTGTTCCGAGGGCTCCATATGTCACCCTACAAAATAAGACGCCTTAAAAAAATATATAGCGCTTCTGCATCCAATCTGCCCGTTACGAAGCACAGATGTAGCCCACATTGACCTTATTTATGCACGCGGTGACTGGGCCTGCACGGCTTGTCCTGCGCTGCCCCTCTGCCAAGCAGCGTGCGTCCCGAGAGGTTTAACGGTCCTTGACAGTGTGTGTCACCAAGCCGGGGCCTCTCGGGCGACCAGCAGGGTTCCTCTTGACCTGCTTCTGGGAGAACATCGCGTCCAAGGCCAGAGCGAAAGCCACAAACCTGATCTGGGGGGGGGGGTGGGGGAGAGGACGATGGAGGGCACTTGTGTCTGAGCAGGGCTACATTTCAACACTGAGAACGCTGGGCAAAAAAAAAACAAAAAAAACTTGTTTACAGATATGTGGCCATGAGAGCACACACATCTGAGCTGTGCTTGTACACACACACATCTGAGCTGTGCTTGCACACAAACGAGTTCACTCAAAGCATTAGACGTCTATAAAGGGCTACACCACACAGACACCAGCTTAATATTTCATCTGACATATTGCAGTGCAGTGGACCAACCACAAATGACTAGCATTAATATTAAATAGATCTTCTCCTTTAAATAAACAAATAAATATGGTAAGGAAGCGAAGATAAAGTTGTAATCATTTATACACGTCTTTGTTAAAAAGTTTAATTTTCAGGAGGCATCAGTTTGCAAGGCTCTAATTAAGTGTAAATTCATCCAAAACATACTTACTGCAATTTCTTAATAATTAATAAACATACAGTTGCTATGTGTAATTATAGTAACAAGTTGTTCATATAGTCCGGCGGATAGCTGCGAAAATCGATCACTTTGCGATAAAAGCATGAAAATTGGTATGAAGACTCTCAAATGAGGTCTGATCAGATTTGGAACCGTAGGCGCTCAAGATCTGGCCCTTGTGGGCCATGGCGGCCATTTTCCAAAATGGCCACCATGGAAATGGGGAAATGGATTAAAAGCACCCAGAAACATCACATATGTGTACCAAATTTGGTGGGAAGGTTCCCAAAGGGAGACTGATTACATTTAGAACTATAGGCATTCAATATGGCGGCCATTTTGGAAAATGGCCGACAAATATAGATTCCGTAATGATAAAATGAATTGAAAACAGCCAGAAACACAACATATTTGTATCAAAGTTGGTAGAATGAGTCACAAAGGGGGTCTGAATAGATTTAGAACTATAGACATCCAATATGGTGGCCATTTTCCAAAATGGCCACCATAAATGGAGTTCCTAATTGGAAAACAGATTAAAAACAGTGCAATAATACAGCAGAAATACATGTCAATATAAACATACTTCACAAAAATGGCTATTGATGTGTCTTTAAATTATTTATGTGATCCAAATCATGGAAAATGTGATTACCATGAAAACTGATTAAGAGCTGATCTTTGTCTGGTCTCAGCCAAAGAAATTCACAAATGGTGAAACAGAAAGTTCAACTGGCATGATAAGACACACAAGCTAATCCACCACGGCAAGGTGCCAGCTCATTAGGATTAGGTTGTTTTTTTGTTCGTTTTTTGTTTTTAGTTTTTTTTTGCTTTTAGATATTGATGTAGGACTGCATAACAACAACCAGAGCAAAGAACAAGTGGCTCAACCCTTCAGCAGTTGTGTTTTGAACATTCATACAAGATTCAACTCACAACATGTCATATAACATATGTATATAAAGATGCCACATTTAATTCAACCACTATACCAAGCCAACGACCAATCTCAGCCAAGAAGCACAAAAACCTTACACTGCGTGACAATCTCCCTCACATAAACATAAAGCAGTGCACTGCAGTGATGCAGCTCTACATTTGCACTGCCTAATACAGCTTAAAGTAGGCAGTGTACAGCTTATATAACAGTGCAAATTTGCTGTTCCTTCAAAATAACTCAACACACAACCATTAAAGTCTAAACCACTGCCAACAAAAGTGAGTACACCCCTAAGTGAAAATGTCCAAATTGTGCCCAAAGTGTCAATATTTTGTGTGGCCACCATTATTTTCCAGCACTGCCTTAACTCTCTTGGGCATGGAGTTCACTAGAGCATAACAAGTTGTCATTGGAATCCTCTACATGACGACATCACGGAGCTGACCTTGAGCTTGAGACCTTGAGCTCCTCCACCTTCCATTTAAGGATGCCCCACAGATGCTGAATTGGGTTCAGGTCTGGGGACATGCTAGGCCAGTCCATCACCTTCACCCTCACCCAAGGCGTGGTCATCTTGGAGGTGTGCTTGGGGTCGTTACCATGTTGAAATACCGCCCTGCGGCCCGGTTTCAAAGGGGGGGCATCATTCTCTGCTTCAGTATGTCACAGTACATATTGGCATTCATGGTTCCCTTAATGAAGTATAGGTCCCCAGTGCCGGCAGCACTCATGCAGCCCCAAACCATGACACTTCCTCCACCATGCTTGACTGTTAGCAGGACACAGTTGTCTTTGTAATCCTCATCTGGTTGCCGCCACACACACCTGACAACATCTGAACCAAATAAGTTTATTTTGGTCTCATCAGACCACAGGACATGGTTCCAGTAATCCATGCCCATAGTCTGTTGGCCACTGTGCTGCAGCTCAGTTTCAGGGTGTTGGCAATCTTCTTCTAACCTAGGCCATCTTCATGTAAAGCAACAATTTCCTTTTTTAAATCCTCAGAGAGTTCTTTTCCATGGTGCCATGTTAAACTTCCAATGACCAGTATGAGAGAGTGTGAGAGTGATAACACCAAATTTAACACAACTTCTACCCATTTACACCTGAGATCTTGTAACACTAATGGATCACATGACACCAGGGAGGAAAAGTGGCTAATTGGGCACAATTTGGACATTTTCACGTAGTGGTGTACTCACTTTTGTTGACTGGTTCAGACATTAATGGTTGTGTGTTGAGTTATTTCGAGGGAACTGCGAATTTGCACTGTTACGCTGTACACTGCCTACTTTACGTTGTACAAAAGTATTATATCTTTAGACTTCTCCCTCGGAAAGATATAATAAAAAAAGTACTCACTTTTGTGACATACTGTAATTTGAAAAGTAAAAACTGTCACCAATTAACTTCACACCCTCTCCACTGGATGAAATACAGTAGGTAAAGACTATGTAGAATTAGTAAGCAAGAAATGAAAACTAAATTCTCAAGACTGACCTCTCACACCCCTAAAAGCTACAACTAAATGAAATTTGGAATGACTATTAACATTATGAAAAGCAAAATTACATAAAAGAAAAGGTGTTACTGCTTATATTCCATATTCCATGGAAGTTAGTTTCCCAGTTCGCAATTGCTGGACTTTTTTCATCCTAAAGGACAGTTCAGACCGGAGCGGAAAGCGAAAATGCGAAAAGCGGAAAAAGCGGCCACACCTGCGGAGCGATTTTTCTGATCTATCGACTCCTAGCGACTTTTCAGAGAGCCAGTAGCGACTTTCTGTGACTTTTTTTGGCAACACTGTCCGGCATTGCAATTGGCTGCAACGACTGTTGACAAACCGCATCAGAGCTTGTTAGCACAATATTCGCTAAATGAATTACTGCATGAAAACTAGCTCACGACTTGGTTGAGCACAGAGAACATTTCAGAGATCATGCAAGATTTACAATTACTGACAATCTATGTTTCCCAAATAATTTGTAGTAGGTCTTGCTACGTGTGATCCATTGGCTCTTGCTAGCTGAGCTACATACTCCCCCAAGACAGTTTAAAACAACACAACGCCCAACATGAAAAATAACCACCTTTATAAACCCAGAGCAACAATTTTAACCATATCTAGCCCCAAATAGTAGCATACACCTATAAATCTGATAGTAATATGTTATTGCATGCTATGTTTCTGGCATACATTTTCCCATTATGGAATCCATATTTGGTGGCCATTTTGAAAAATGGCCGCCAGATTGAAATACTATGGTTTCTAATATAATTGGATGCCCTTTATGAACCTTCCTACCAAATTTGATACAAATATGTTGTGTTTCATCTATTTTCATCCATAATTTTACCATTCAAAATAAATATGTGGTGGCCATTTTGGAAAATGGCCGCCATATTTAACGCCTATGGTTCTAGATCTAATCAGATCCCTTTTAGAAACCTTCCTACCAAAATTGATACAAATATATGATGTTTCTGGGTGCTTTTAATCCATTTTCCCATTTCCATGACGGCCATTTTGGAAAATGGCTGCCATGGCCCCCAGGGCCCAGATCTTGAGCGCCTACGGTCCCAAATTTGATCAGAACCCCTTTGGGAGTCATCATACCAAATTTGACGCTTTTATCACAAAGTGATCGATTCGCATGAAAATCTGCATCTATCGACCGGACTAATATGCAAACTTCTGATTCTAAATAATTAAAAAATGTCAATTAAGTAATATCAGTTAGATACATTGGTGAGTATGAACAGTCATCAACAGACTGGTAAAAATAGGTGCTTTGGTATTAATTGTGGCCTGTAAGTGTTACTGCTGTTACCCATTTACACCATTTTAGTTAGGCCTACGCCAGTCACAATGCATGGACAGGTGGCAGTTGTGGTCATCTTTAATGGTGTTTTGTGTAATGTTTTGTTTTGTTTGTGGTTTCTACATAAGTTCACACAAGCCCACATATCTGCTAAGAAGAGAATGACCTACAATAACCTAACCCCGTGACTCTTTGTTTTCATCAACCTGCAACAAGAGTCAACTGCTGTGTGTGTGTTTCTGTACTGTTCTCCATGTGAACCTATGGTACCCATTTGATTTTGATGTGTTGTTTACCATTTACATGAATTGACTTTTGCTCTCTACTGTGACTTGTTTGAAAACAGGATGATTTGTAATAAATTGAAATATGAGAGTTGTACGTGAACCCATTGCCTTGCAATTGTTATGGTAACTCACAAAAGTGATATTCACCTCTACCTTGCTGTCATGAAAAAAGATACGTTATATTTACTTGAAATCACTGCTACAAACCATTCTCCTTCAAACTGTTTACCTGACTTAATAATCCATGACTGTGTGGGAGGAACGTGGGTTGAAGCATTGGATATGCAACACCGGGTTCATATGTTAGTACTGGGAGTAGTTGTGTGCCCTGGCGCACTCTGTCTTGTGTTGCATCTCAATAAAGGCAGGTTAATGCTATTGATATGGCCCTGTCAGCCGCTGTTCCACTGAGTCATAAATTGATGTCTGCCAGCGTAATGACCTATTTGGAAGGCGTTCCTTTGTGGTAATTTGCATGTACAAGATGTAAATCACTGTTTTGTTTTTTTTTGTTGTTGTTTACTTTGCAAAGAGTAATATATGACCCTGCAAGAGTTCAATGTTGACAAATAGTGTGTCTCATCACTGCAGTTCCTCAGAGAATACAAATGCAGATTTCTCTGTTAACAAATGCTGAATGTTGGCATTGAAATGTGTCTGGCACATAGTGATAAACTATATACTAGAAAATAACAAAAAAAGTGTAGACCCCTTCTGTGTTTGTAAACTTGTACATAAGCAGCACAGTGGAGGCAAAAAGAATAAAAATTTTCATTTATTTTACAGTAGCTCTAACAAGCTGTTTTTGTGTTGGCGTTCTGCTATTGTTGTGATTTTACTTTGTAATGATGGGAGAAGACACAACATAGTGGGCGTTTATCTGGCCATGTTCAATCACTCAGTCTCCAAGACTGGGACTGTTATTTAAAAAAATATGTTTTTCTGATTGCCTGGATCCAATCCTCTTATTTCAGGGCCTATTTTTGCTGTCAACTGATGGAGAGGCATCTGGTGAAATTTTAAGGTTGATTCCTTAGTTTGGCTATTCTGGCAACCAACAACACATCATGAAGATGGCATGACGAAGTTAAGTGACAGTACCGCAGCCACCTATTTCGAATGTTTGTTTTCGAGTGTTTGTTGACTAGACTGACTTGAACACAAAATTTAGTGTAGCGTCACGGGCAGCATGGGCGGACCCAGGCTGTCTGTATAGCATACATAAAGTCTTTTATTTTACCTTGATGAAGTCGCTGCCCTTACAGTAGGCCATGTTCCATCCTGGTGAGCTGAGGGTGGTCAGGGGGTCATAGGGGCTCTGCTCACCTGTCACGGAGGAGCTTAGGGGTGGTGCGCAGGACTGCCTGATGCCCTTGGACTTCTCCACAGCACTTTTCCAAGCCATTGTGTGATGCTCAGGGGACTTCAAAGGGAGAGAAAGGAAATATGCCCAAAAGCAGTGCGCTGTACTGTATGTATTTCAGTGATGGGGTTGCAAGGAACTGTTCCGAGGATATTTTGGGATTTCCAACCAGTGAGAAGGGGCACAGTAAATGTTGAGGCTGGTGTGTGTGTGTGTGTGTGTGTGTGTGTGTGTGTGTGTGTGTGTGTGTGTGTGTGTGTGTGCCTGTGTGTGTGCCTGTGTGTGCCTGTGTGTGCATTGGCGGAGGTAATTCTCTGCGGAGGTGGCTGTGGCATTGTTCATTCCAACAAGGCCTGTGTAGGCCTTGAGAAAACCTTCAGGGCAGCGGACTTTTTAAAGACAGCTGCATCCTTCACAGATGCCTGGAGCCTCCTCCTCTGTGGTGGGCAGCAGAGGCAGCAGCAGCAGCAGCAGCAGCAGCAGGCCCCAGAGGACAGTGCTGATGGGGGAGCCGGGTCTTTATCACCCAGGAAGGCATGGACGAGCCCGGGGTGACAGCTACTAGCCTCAAAGGAGCCTGTGAGTAAGTGTGTGTGTGTGTGTGTGTGTGTGTGTGTGTGTGTGTGTGTGTGTGTGTGTGTGTGTGTGTGTGTGTAAAAAGAAGCCATGGCCTGGGAGAGTTGTGTAAAAGTTCAGGACTGGAAAGAGGGAAAACGTGACCTGTATTTCCTTTTCTTTTTTCCCCAAATAGCTCCAAATCCTGGCTCCAAGTCATTTTACCTGATTGCTGCGCGGTGAATTTCAGCACTGCCCCTTAGTTTGGAGTGGTATTTAACCCTACATTGTTTGACTTACCTCTAAACTGCCGATATTCTAACACTAAAGAAAGATAAAATACTGTTTTCAAGAATGTAAATTAATGTAAAATGTAAAAGCTAAGCATACAATCCAACATGGGTGTAATACATTTTCCAAATGTAGCTCATATTGTGATTGTCAAGGGCAAGTGAGCATTAACCTAGAAAAACACAGGTAAATAGACAATACATGCAGGCACAAGAAGTACAGTACATAGTGTGGTATTCACTTTCTGAAGTGGATGGATCTCCACCACCAATGTCTTTACCAAAGCAGGGAAGGCATAGCTGGCTTGGGATACAGTACAGTTGCTGATGGAGTATATTGCCTCTCAAGGAAGGAATCTAATCAGCCGAGCATTCAGAGGTGTTACCACTCTCCCAAATCCAATAAAACCTCATGGACTTGCTAAAGCTAAGGGGCTTTTGCCTGGATGTAATCAATGGTCAACTCAGAGGCTCTGGACACTCTTTCAGCACAACTGAATAGATTTATGAGCATCTCCAAACCTGACCCCACTTGCCTCAGTCTCATATCAATAACTGACCTATCGAATTCCACAATGACTTCCTCCCGTACGCTACCTGTATATCACTAAACTACTAAACTAAACACCATGGCTGACAATTTACAAGACATAAAGATACCCCCCGCCCCACTAAACAACAGAGAGCCAGTGAGACAGACAGACAGAGAGAGAGAGAGAGAGAGAGAGAGAGAGAGAGAGAGAGAGAGAGAGAGAGAGAGAGAGAGAGAAGAGGTTATGGGAGGACAGAAAACAGCGAGACAGTATTATTATGCACCAAAAAAACGTAAAACACTTTTTATTGCATGTCAGCCTCATCTTTTGCCTGACCCCTCCTCCATCTTTGCTCCTTCCTTGCTTTTCCATCTGACTTTACAACCTTCGCCCACCCTCACTCATCTCCTCTCCCCCAGTCTGACCTTTGACACATGCTCACGCGCCCACATATTGCAAAAGTCATCCGGCCGAGATGTGCATTGACACTAAACCTCAGACGGTTAGCTCGCTGTCTGTCTGGCCCTTACCCTTGGCACTCTGTGCGTGCCCGCAAAGCTAACACAAAACTCACAGATGGGAGGGTTGTGTTTTCTGACCCACTCATATGTATGTTGACTATACATTACATAGTTATTATAAACATGTATTTATATTTCATGTTTTAATTGTATTAACATAAATTAACATACGTGTTTGATTTAGCTCTAAACTGCTGATATTCTAACACTAAAGAAAGATGAAATACTGTTTTCAAAAATGTAAATGAATGTAAAATGTAAAAGCTAGACATACACTTCAACATAAATGTCAGTGCATTGCTTTTACTGTAAAATGTGTCTAACAGCGTAAAAGCACTAAACTAGCCTTTCTTTTTGGGCATTTAGGAGCTTTTGACAGGTACTGACAGCTGACAGCTTTTGATAATAAATGGGTGTAGTTTAACTTGTTGATGTGTATGTGTGGTCCAGTATAGTTACAATAGTTTCTAGTTCACTACACCTAGCTTTCTTTCTTTTGGTAACTTTACCTTGTCTGTTTGTTCATGTATGTTATTTCGTGTTTTGATTAGTGTTTTTGTTGTGTGTATTTGCAGTGCATTTTGCAGAGTATTTGCAGATCATCAGTTTGTGTTGAGTCCGACACTAGGTCTGTGTATTGACAGTATAAAATGCTGTGCATATGTTCTCAATCTGATTTAGATGTTGTTTTGATGTCTTTTGATGGCTTGTATATTCTGATTCAAGCTGTACTGCATTTGCCCTTGTCAGCTACAATGATCGCCCCCTAAAATAAAAGCAGCACACAACATCACAAAGCCTCAAATCATGGTCCTGGCCCTCTTGCTGTGGATTAGATGAGTACTGTCATGAGGAAAAATAATTAGGGAAAATAGAAGAATATGTTTATTCACATGAAACACACATGGCAAAAGAGGGGCTTTTATAATGGATTCAATGTAAGCACAGCCAGCAAGCATTACGCACTGATGTGGAAAATAGAAAAAAACACTTTACTTGGTGAGAGACATGGTATTAATGAGCCGCACATAGCACAAAGGCTACACAGGCACCACAGCTTGGCTCTCGGTTGTCGGTTTGAGCACATTAACTTCCTCTGTGTCCCTCACCTTTGCTCAGAGAATATTAATGTTCACGTGTTCTGGCCATAAAACCAGCACCACTCAGATGCGGAAGAAGAAGAAGAAAAAGAAGAAGAAGAAGAAGAAGAAGAAGAAGAAGAAGAAGAAGTTTATCATGCCTGTTGCTTCTTAGCATAATCCAGCACACCTGATGGAGCTAATCGAGACCCCGGAGCATCTGTGCAGCAGGTATGTCTAATTAGGGCTTTGGTCACACTCGACACTGCTCCAGCGCCAGTGTGGAGGGTTACAATTCCCCCGTCTCAAAACAGGAGCGTTCAAATTCAAAAATATTGATTAAAAACAGGAAGAGCTTGTCTCTCCACAGATGTTGGTGAGAGGGAATAAACATGAACATTGTTCTTTGTAAATTACATGTAAAAGTTTACGAATTTTGAATTAAATGTGTGTTTGTGTGTGTGTGGCTGTGGCTGTGGCTGTGTCTGTGTGTCTGTGTGTGTGTGAGGAAGAGAAGGAGAGATACAGAGATAGACAGAGTGAAAGTGCAAGAGAGAGAAAAATAGAGAGAAAAAAGAAGAATGTGTGTGTGTTTGTGTGTGTGTCTATGTGTGTGTGTGAGGAAGACAGTGAGAGATAAAGAGAGAGACAGAGAGAAAGAGCAAGAGAGAGAGAGAGAGATAGAGAGAGAGAAAAGCAAGAATGTGTGTGTGTGTGTGTGAGGAAGAGAGAGGGAGATACAGAGAGAGACAGAGAGAAAGAGCAAGAGAGAGAGATAGAGAGAGAGAAAAGCAAGAATGTGTGTGTGTGTGTGTGTGTGTGTGTGTGTGTGTGTGTGTGTGTGTGTGTGTGTGTGAGTGTGTGGTTGTCACTAGTCGGGTTTCCATTCAACCTATTCACATCAGTTATGCACATTGATAATAATTCGGCTTAACAAGATGTGCCTCATCGGCTCTTTTTGACAACAAATTAGACGATTGTTGTAATGCACATTTTAAGTGTTTCCAAGTGAGGGTTTCTTATTCGAATAAGTAAAAAACATATTTACAAGATGGAAAGAAATCCGATTATGGGCATTGATGTACAGATGTCACCCAATTATATCTCCTGAGTCAGTCTATTTCCATTAATCAAGCTCTCTCTAATATGCTCACACTGGTAGGTAAGGTTAAAAAGCCTCAACTAACAGTGACGCCAACAATGGTATCACTAAAGACTATTCAAAGAGTCGTGCTTCTCAATATAGCATACCGCAAAGATCTCCATTGTGCCGTAATTGTACATGACAACTCTTTGAACACAAGTACAATGCATAACGAAAATAAGTTCCTGCAGACTGGATGCAGGCTTGGTTTTCAAGAACTTTCTGGTGCAGCCCGTTGACAGTTGTATTGTCCTGGGGGAAGGACAAGGGTCTTTCTATTTTTAAGGCCCTTTGTTGGGTAGCAGTCCCAGCCTGGTGTCAGCTGTTTGAAACCTGCTGCTTCTGGGCACTCTGGCACTACATATTCCCTCAACTAAGCTACTCCATCTGCTTTCTTAAGTGGGTGTGTATGTGTGTGTGTGTGTGTGTGTGTGTGTGTGTGTGTATGTGTGTGTGGTGGTGCTTCGTGTGTGTGTGTGTGTGTGTGTGTGTGGTGGTGGTGCTTCGTGTGTGTGTGTATGTGTGTGTAGGGTGTTGCATCATTTGTATGTGTGTGTGTGTGTGTGTGTGATGTTGCATTGTGTATATGTGTGTGTGTTTGTGTGTGAGTGTATGGTCGTGCATCGTGTGTGTGTGCATGTGTGTGTGGGTGTGTTAGTTTGGGTTTGTGTGTGTGTCTACCTCGAGCATGTGTGTGCTACGCCAGTTTATGTAGTTTTTGTGCATATGTGTAAGTCTGTATTTTTGAGTTTGCATGTGTGTGTGTGTGTGTGCGTGTATGTGTAAGTTAGGGTTTGTGTGTGTGTCTACCTTAAAACGCCAGTTTTTGTAGTTTTTGTGCATATGTGTGTACGTCTGTGTTTCTGAGTTTGTATGTATGTTTGTGTGTGTGTGTGTGTGTGTGTGTGTGTGTGTGTGTGTGTGTGTGTGTGTGTGTGGTCTGCAGGGAACAGCAAACAAAGGGACTGTGTGTATGTGTTGAGGGCACAAGTCTGGCAGATGGCATGGAGGCGTAACTCCAATCACCCGAGCCTTTTATGTGCCACTGCTGTCCTTGTCATCCGATCCTCAACCAGCGGCGTGCTTCAAGTCCTTCTCCTCTCTCAGTGGTGGGGGCGGGGGGGCAGTAGGAAAAGAAAAAACACACACAACTACTGGCAGCTTGATTGACAGGCCTCTTTATTAAGCTCCAATCATGTGGAGCCGAAGCAACCAACATTATCAGACCACTGCCACCTTTCACCCCAGCACCACCCCACCCCACCCCACCCCCTCTTCACCTCCGCCAGGGCGGGAGGTACACACAATCAGCCGGCACTGCCCTCAATCTGAGCCAAACAAAAAGGCGACCCGCTGATAATTTCTCATCCAAATGAGTTCGGCTTTGATTCCTTCAGGGATCCGCCGGACACAATGGAGAGGCGGCAGGGTTAATGACGGCGCGGGGTACCATTTTAAGAGCCGGCCGTCGCACACAATGAGCGCTGTGTCTGTGTGTGGCGAGAGGTGCCACACATGCCGATGCACTCGGGCAGTAATCGGGCCACACTGCTGTGGCTATTAAAAATGAATTAAAGGCTAAACAAAATTAGGAGCCATTCTAATGCAAATAGGCAAGGAGGCCCTCTGTGCGCTCATTGGGAAACACATGTTTAATCTAATTAAAGCTAACTTTGGCTTGTTTGGCTCCTGTGTCTCCTCATAAAAGGAGGCACAGGAAGCAGGGACACCCCCCCCCCCTTTTTTGAAATTATCATTCACCTAAATGGGCTCAGGTTGGAGATTATGTTTTACAGTTCTTCTATAATTGTTGTGACTTGTTTTCCTGGCTTACCTTATTTACCAATCGATATGGTCATGCTGTCTGCTGATAGCTTTTCTTTAAGGTCACCATTGTTAGAATAAATAGAATGATGCTCACATTTGGCTATGGTAACCTGTAATTTACCCATTTTTAATTTCTGTCAACAGAGATATTTTGACCAAAAATACAGAAAGAAAATGGTTTAATGATTATTATTGCCTATACTGGATTGTAATTGCATAAGACGAATGTTGGTAAGATGATGAGTAGGTAAATACATGGCCAAGGAATTCTAGGCTCCATGAAACAATACATGTTTTGCGAGTGCTTGTTTGCTCGCTGCTAGGCACTGAAAAGAGACACGAAAAGAGAAAAAGGATTTGGAGGAAAGAATATATTGGTACATGTGGATTGCACAATTCAGATAGAAACGGAAATGCACTGTGAAATGCCATAATTGAACAACAACGTGAGCACCCAAAATCGAGGTCAGCGCTAAAATCTTCGTTTATCTCACCTACTACCAACATATACGATATGTACACTGCTGTGCGTCTATTATTTTGTGATAAAACATTTACAACACTCAATACACACGCACATGTTCAAAATGCTGTTCACACCTCTGATTGGCTGTTGGTCTTTGTCAGTCAAATACAGTTTCTCCAGATATTTGGCATGCTAGATATTCCCACATTTTGCAACAAGGCAGTAATTGCCACTAATCGCGTCCGAGAGCAATTTACACCTAACGACTTCTTCTCGCAGATTAACTGTGAATTGACCTACGAGGCAATTACGAGAGTAATTTTCAAGCTAACCATCTGACCTGAAAATTCTTTCTAAAGTTGTGTAGTCCGAACTTGGCTTGAGGCAAAGCTTGCCTGAATGACTTCCTCGTACCTCCCCTGTGAGGGGTGGGTCCAGTGTTGATAATGCCATGCCATTTTGTAAACACAAACGAAGCCAAAAACTCAAGCTCCTTATTGTATGGCAGTTTACCAGGCACAAATCTGCCTGCTGCTGTAAACATATTTTATATGCACTTGTGTCTCGCCCCCTTAAAATGGTGTCATTCTACACATGGCTGAATTTCGGAGAAATGTGTTTTGAAGTGTTATTGCGGATGATTTGGAGTATCTCATAGTGGGACCATGTCCCAATAATAACATGCATTTCCTACCATTGGTCTGACTGTCTGGCACCGACAAGTGGCCCGCGGATGCAGAGATGTTTTTCAAAATGGCAAATAAATGATTACATATATTTCACCAACAGCATCAACAAACGCGGCTGCATAAAAGCTGAAACGAACTATCAACGTCTCACTTAGTCTCCATAGCGATGGCAGTGGAGGATGCTACAGTCACAAGTCCATCTCACATCAAAGGGCTTTCAGAGGCCTTGGGAGATTTACTCAGAGAGTGAGTGTTTGTCAAACCATGTTCTCTCTTGCTCTCTCTCGCTCTCTCTTTCTTTCTCTCTCTCTCTCACTCACTCACTTTTCTCTCTCTTTTCTCTATCTCTCATGATCTCTCTCTCTCTTTCTCTCTCTCTCTCTCTCTCTTTTCTCTCTCTCTCTCACAATCTCTCTGTATCTTTTGGCATACTTTCAACATTTTGGATAATGTACTCAAAAAGAACACTCAAAAGGAGACATTAGGTCTCGGTGAGCAAGCAGTGTGATGAGTTTGCTTTGGCTAATTAGAATTTGCTGATTTGCATTTTCCATGAGGGTGGCAGTGGTACCCACAAATGCTCCACACAATTAATGACTGGATGTATGACCTGTATTTACATTTATTCCCTTGCTATCAGTGTGTTTTATTCTCTCTCTCTCTGTCTTTCTTTCTCTCTATCTCTTTCTCTCTCTCTCTCTCTCTATCTCTCCCTATTTCATAACCTGGGCCTGCCCATATTGTGACACTACATTGAGTTTTGCATTCAAGTCAGTCTGGCCAGCCTGTCTATTATCAGCTGTTCCTTTGAACATGCTACGCATTCGTCATTGGAATCAGTGGTCTGATTGATTGTAGCCCTGTCCAGTAGTACACACAGAGGCATTTAAAAGACACCTGTTGATCCCGCCTCTGAGAACTTCCTGTCTATGGGAAGTTTGTCAGACCAAGCTCCCGTGTTTATGAGCTTGGTGCCACAGCCAGGCTATATATTTTACCTACCAGTGTTCATTTTTGAGTGTGTGTACTGTGACAGCAATGCATCAAACCTAAATCCCATCACTACCATAGGTGTATGTATGTTAACTTTTTAATGTTTTTGGCATGTGTTTTGCATGTGATTGCTATACTGGGGACATGAGGAGGGGTTAAAACTGCATTAATCTTTGTATGGCAATTCAATGACATGCGTCTTGCTCTGTGTGATATTTTCTGGGATTGGACGAAGAAGTTGAGTTTGGTGATATTAACTCAGAGGTTGATGTATGTCTTGACATTTGGATCTGAAAGTTACACTGGGAGGTCAGTCAGGGAAAGGTTTTTGATTTTAGAGAGAGGTTTTTGCCGGCAACTACCATTTTTTATTGCTTTATTAGTGAGTATAAATCAATCTCTTTCTCTTTTTTTCTCTCTCTCTATGTCTCCCTGTCTCTCCGTCTGTCTCTGTTTCTCTCCCTCTCTCTCTTTTTCTGTCTCTCTCAGTCTTTTCAAATGACAAATTTTTAATCTATTTCAGCACTGTAATGAAAAATGTGGTGAATGTGTGTGATCGGTTTAAAGAGTTGGTTCAAATTGATGCTTTAATGTGAATGACTCTTTTGACTGCTGAGGGGCTGATGCTGATGTAAGATTGGACAAAGGTACTTGTACTCATGCACCAGAATATTTTGTCAATTTTTATTTTTATTTGAAAAAATGTTTGCTTTTAAGACTGGATCATTTAAAAAGCCACCAATTATGACACCAATTATGCAATTTCCCAGATTACTCACTGCCAAGGTTGTGATGGTTGTCTGTAGACATCTTGTTGTCTTTCATAAAACTGATTTTTCAATTAGAGGCCTCATTGATAGCTTTTCCCCCCTGTGTGATTACTAATTGCTTTAATTTCAACATAAGGACAAACAGGCAGATAAGACGAGAATTAGTGTCAACCGTGTATGCAAAATCTTTGGAGGTGTAGTCATTGTTATTCTTGCAATGCACTAGTCCTATCCAGTGAGCTTCAAGCCTGTTCTATTGTCTTGAGGAGCAGTTTTAAATTGAGGTGACACATTGCTGACAGCCTGGAAGAGAGATTCAGACCGTGATATATGGTGATTCCTGCAGTGAGAGAAACTTGACGATCACATTGAGGGCGCTGTGTTGTAGTTTAACTCATGCACTGCCGAGAGATGGTTGATTTTGCCTATGTTCTACTCATTATTCATTTGTTGTGTGGAGTCGAATGCCACTATATAATGCCACCTTATAAAATAATTTCAAATGAAAACAAAAGAAGAAAAAAGGTTACACTTTATTTTATGCTCCTGTTACAGTGTGTCAACATCATGAAGTTCAGTGCAACAAAGAGTGTTCAGTGTAACAGTATGCAACATTATGTACTTACACTTTGCCAAAGGGTTAGGGTACGGGTTAGGAATAGGGTTAGGTATGTGCAGTGTAAGTCGATAACCCAAACCCCAACCTCATGTTGTTACATTTAGATACACTGTAAGATGAACTGTAAAAACATATGCCGACATTCTCCATACATACAGGCTCCACGTTCCTCCCTTCATTTATCTGACTAAGCTTTTAGAAAGCCATCTGAATTGGTATGCACCAAATGACAGAACCTTTGTTCAGCACAAATGCTTTTGCGATGGTAGCTCTGATGTCTTTAATGATCAATTTCCATCTGTTTGGGCTAACCACATTCTGTAGCCCTATAGGTTCACTGAAGTCTTTTAGCACAATGGGATCTGAATTCAGCAATTTGGTGCAATTAACAGATGGTCATTATTGCTCGTTTATACCTTTTTACTTTTTCCATTCGAGCAGCCACCGAGGAGCTGGCGCCGCTTTCAACTTTTTTAAGGCCAGAAAGTGATCGACTTGTGCAGAGCAGGAATTATGCTAATCACCTTGAAATACCGAGCGGGCTCTCTGAAGTTCAACACTGAATGCTAATTTGCTCCGCTCGGCTCCGCCTGATTGTATCGCTCAGCCAAAGCCCTTCTGTATTGCATATGGGCAGCGGCGAAGAACAGAAGCTTACTACAGTATGTGGTCAAGTACAAGGATGGTCATACCGTACAAAACAGGCCATGGTTTTAAGAAAAAAGCTCTAGTTATGGTATACATATCTATATAATCTATATAACGACAATGTAAAGTACTAGTTATAAATGTGTTACAACATGCACATGACAGTTTGTATTGTTCGGATGCGCTTGTCAAGTCAGACAACTGCACAAAAACTGTTATTTAGACAGCACACATCTCACTAGTTATTCTCCAAATTGTGCCCCCAAATTGCCCAAATTGTCACAAAAATTGCAACACATATAAAACGGTTTTGTGGGCCAAAGGCAGGTTTCCCACACAATTCAACAATAATTGCAAATCATCATCACTCTGAAATGATTAAAGTTCTTATTAGCATTTTAACTGTAAGTGATAACAAGGTTGTATATGATCATAGGACTTGGTGTGAATCAGCAGCGTTTGTTTATTGATAAACTAGGGGAAGGAAATCTGCTGCACGGTGAAGCCAATGTTTTGTTTGGCTGTCTTATTTGATGATATGTTTAACATACATGTTGACACATGCCGTTTACAGCTGAGCTGAAGTCTGTTTGTGTGGCAGTCTCTGCAGTCGTAATGTTCCAGTCGACAGCACAACAAGCCCCCGCTTGCATATTCATTTTAGCATACAAACGTCAGTGCCAGACACAGGCACTTTTAATTGCATCACTGCACCATGATTCTATTCCTGTTTATTGAAGCAGCCTTTTAAGCATCTCATCTCTCTCTCTCTCCCTCCCTCCCTCTCTTTCTGTCGTGCTCTTTTTTCTCTCTCTCTTTCAGGAGACAACGGAGCATGGCAATTTGAAGGAGGCAATGAAAGGCAGTGAGTCTGCAAATCATGTTTATGGATGCCTCCTGCGTGGCATTCGTGTGTTTAAGAGTTATAATTCCACACACACACACACACACCCACACACACGCACACACACATGCACCACACACACACACGTCCCCAGAGGATCCTTGCCTCAGGAGAGCTCCAAGCCTGTGTGAATAAGATGCTGCTCTGTGTGGGGAGAGCAGGCACGGGGGCAAGGCCCTGTAGGGAGTCTGCACTCTGTGAATAAGAGAGGGCGCATGAAAGGAGAGAAGCACACAGTGAGGTCGTCAAAGTCAAGAGCAAATCAACAATGTGCATACAAGCCATTGCTACAATACTGCCTGAAAATGTTTTGAAATATCCACCCTATGCTTAAGTATATTTTGGGGGCTTTTATTCTAACAGGATAGGATATGAGAGAGAGATGGGGTAGGGTAGGGTTGGGAAATGACTAAGGCCATATTTGAACCCGATTCCCCATTTATTACACGGGTGAGCTACACACCACACCACAGCACCCCAGATAACCATCCTTTTCCCTATATTCATTTAATTTTATAGTAGTGTATATACCTTTATACTTTGCCCTTGAAAAGATGATTGTTCTACTGTTGATTTGATGCGACAATAGCTTGAATTTTATAGTGACTCTTACACTACCCTTGACTTCTTGCGATTTGTTCCTCTTGCATTTCTTCTGAACTTTTATCTACAATTTGTCATCAGACTTTCAGTATAAAAGAGAAATATTTTGTCAGCTTTTGAATTCAGTCTAGTAGAACAATGTCACTTTCAGAATACAATGGTCAATATAACACTCATTTTAAAAATTAATTGGTTGACTTGGGAGTGAAACTGAAAGAAATTCTTTATAGCTTTGACTTTATCAATAAATTAGTCCGGTGCCTACAGTAACACTCAAAGTTGCATGGACTGCGGCTTGTTAAGTCCATTAAAAACTACTGTACTGCATCTAAGAAACCTGAAACGTGCCCAATTAGGTCTGGTTCAGGTAGCAAAGCTCCTTTCTGAATGAAACAAGGGGAAATTGAGAAGGTAATAACCCTAATTATTAATTTTGATTAAAAAAAGAAATGGTCTCATTATCGCTCTTATTCTTTGATGAGTTCACAGGGGATCTTATTAGCGGGACTAGATACATCAATTACATATTCAGCCCACAATGAGCTAGGAGTGCTACTCGCCTCACCTTATATATTTTACCTTGCTTAACAAACAGGTGCTGTGCTGCTGGGCTTTTTAAAATCTACATGACTATCTTTACGCAATCATCTCCTGCTCCCATGCCAAATGACCAGAGTCCTGAGGAAGCATTTTGTGTAATCATGACTGTATTCCCCCTCTATGGGACCGTGCTTTAAATACCGTGTAATACAACACAACATGCCATCATTCATAGCCCTAATTCCATGACTTAATAGCTTATATCTTTCATAATCTTTTAGAGAATTACATTGGTTCGTTTTGGAGTACTTTCTGCATGTTGAAAATAGAGGTTTTAAAAAATGTGTTTTGAAAAAAATGATTAATAATATAATTTGTGATTAATGTAGAAGAAAATGTTCCCCTCTTTACGTGAATTGGGATGAAGCAACCTCAGAGTGCCATGATAAAGCAGATTTAGTCAAATTAAAAAGGCATTATCACATTTAATGCTCTCTGATGCTTACTCAGTGTTGTTTCAACATTACACTCCCTCTGTTTTGTCACAGCCACACTGCCACATTGTCAGCCACAGTGTTTTAACTCTTCACACTCAACGACTGTTGGAGGATCTTGTCAGAGGGTCTTGTCAGAGGGGCTAAACTTATGGGCTGTGGGTTTTTCTACAATAAAGGAAGACAAATATATGCATTTGGGGTGAAAGTGAGTGGCCCTTGCCCCACATTTCCTAAGCTGTTCTCCAGTGTCCAGCATGACACTGAGAGACCTCAGTGTGCGTTAGGCTTTATTTTAATTGGGTGGGTTTCCTAAGCCATGTGTTTTTGAGTAATTCCCCTGTCTCAATGTTGTGGTCAAGTTCATGTATTTCTGTCAAAACTGTTTTGTTTGCAACAAGTGCAAATCTCAGAAAGTTATTTGATTTTGGTTTTCCCATGACACAGCTTTTGCTGGCAGCGGTGGACTTTATTAGAACACAGTATGTTTGGTGTCTTGCCCCGAGTCCCCGAGCCTAGCCTGTGTGCTCATCCTCTGGATGTATTCACTGGATGTTTGTCTCTGCTTTCTTTTTTGTTTTTTGTTTGAATAATGCTGTCTTGCTTTCTCCCCTGCCTTCTGAGTTTTGGATTTGTGGATTTTTATATTTTGGATTGTGAACTCTGCCGCCTTTTACTCTTTTGTACTCACTTGTAACTCCATGGCTGCATGGCCCCTGTATGACTTGTGTCTGCTATCCTGCACCTTTGCCTGCACTCTTTGCCCCTCTGGGTTACAAACTGCAGACAGGGTTTGAGCATTGGGCATTGCCTGACATTTTTTTACAGCACTAAACAATAAACGTATTAAATCCAATCCTTGTCCTCAACTCTGGTCTAAATGTTTGTGTTTGTCAATCCAACATCCACACCACATTCAACACCTCTGTGGCCATGACAGAATGCCTGTTAACATGTGACATAATCAGGAAGCATAATCCATCACAGTGTATTCTCCACTGCCGTATAAAGACTAATGAACACTGTGTCAACTTGTGAATATGGTTGGAAATTATTCAAGTGATAAGTATTTGATGTGCTTTTTAAAGCTCTGTAGTGCAATCTGTTGTCAGTGGTACTGTTGGCACACCATAGATGTCGAATAATTGTTCTTTTACAATGTACAATAAAGCAAATTTCCTGTTTTGAATGGGAATCAAAACATTTAATATTATTAAGAATAATCTTAGTGCAAGGTTGTGTTCATACAATATGAAGTCATAGCCAAGTTTTTTTTTCCTGTGACCACACATACACATGGCAGAAGAATATTGTACTCCTAATGAATCAACTGTACACTCTGTACACACTGAACACATGAGTACACTGTAATACTTGTGTCTTTTTTCATTGGAAAAATGCCATGCCCACCTTAATCTTCCATTAGTAATTCTGAGTATATGCTACTTAATAGTAAATATACTATTTACTTAATAGTAAATATAATTGATTCCATTTCTGAGAGCTGCCATGAATCCTTGTTATTGTATGATAATCACAGAGATGTCTGTGTTAAAAGTGCCCAGAATGTACAGTATTAACTGCTTTGCTCAGCAAAGGCCTTTCAGTTTAGTAGTTATTCACTCCTTCGCAGCTATCTGCATATATACCAGCTCAAGTGTGTCTGCTGTCTTTTTTATTACACCCATCAGCAAGCTGGCTCTTATTTTCCATGGTCAAAACATTAGTGGAAATAATCTGTACTGTCGACTGTGCAACAGAAGAGTCTTTTTATTGCCATTGAATTTCTCTGTCTCAGAGAACCAGTATACCACCTACATTACATGCAAACCAGTATAACATGTGTTTTTGTCAGATTTCATACCATTAAACAAATATTCCGTCCCAAATTTTCTCTATAACATGAATGTTGTATAACATATAGTATCAAATATGTCGAAGCAATTTTGTTTCCTCCCCCAAGACCTTGAATATTTAAATAATGTTTATAAATGGACATATACTTTAATATGAGTATATTTTAAAGGGCATATAATTTAATATCAGTAGATAAACTTTCAGGCTTAGCGTATATAAAATTGCCCTGCTAAATGATTGTTTTCAGTGACCTTAAGACTCTGCAGTATCATCAAATGTAGACGCCTAAGGATCTTGAGATTGTCATGTGTGCCATTGTGTCTATACGCGACTGACGTGTCAGGCACTGAATCAAGCAAGCAATGCCATTTTGTCATACATGTGCCCACAGGAACATGGACAGATTGCAAATGACAGTTAACTGCAGACCACCATTTGTCTAGCATATCATCCAGCCTTTTACTGAGTCTTTGTTGCAACAAGGGCAGTGTTTTCCAGGCCTGCTGCATGTTCACCTTCATCATTATTGGTCCATATGACACTTTACTAGATATTAAACCCTTCTCACACTGTTAAAGATGCCCTTTAGCGTCAACAGGGACAGTTAACATATGTTACTCCTCTATTAAAAACCCATTAATGCTTTGGAGCGCTTCTCATCAGCCATTCTAACACAATGTATGAGTGTGCAACTGAAACCGAGCTCTCGTCGTCTGTGCTCATTGAGATGTGTGTTGTTGGTCGCTTCTAATAGCTGCCACTGCATTCAAAGCTGAATAGTGAATAAGGCTTGCTCCCCAACGCCTCGTACGGCAGCTAGCACTGCTGAAGGTCAGAGTGATGTTATACGGCATTAAACTGCTAGTTTAACTGTATTGCAGTGGCTTGCTTGCTGATGGTTTAGCTACAATTATATATGCATAGTGATTCAAGTAGTTACCGTAGCAAAGGGGAGAAGTCACCCCACCCAGCTTCGAACCTGGGTCTCTGGGGTACATGCACATTAATATGGCAGTCAGAGCACACCCACAACCCTAGTGATGGTCCACTCCATCACAGTTACATTTTGCCATTTTTGTGTGTTGTCTGAGCCTACAGAGTTTTTTTTTACCATCGAAAGCAAATGATTTGGGTTACACTTTATTTTACTGTCCCTGTTACATTAATTAGGCACAGTGTAATAAAGTGTGTAACAATACATACCATTATGTACTTACACTGTATCATAGGGTTAGGGTTAGTGTTAGGCATGTACAGTGGTATTACGTGATATTGCAGGGTGTTGCATGTACTGTAGATACACTAAAAAAGGAACAGAAAGAAAATGTTAGCTTTGTTAGTTTTTTTGCTGTTTCTCTACTGGAATTGATCCCCCGCTGACCAACCTCACCCCAGTGGTCTTTTCCCCTGACCACTGGGAAGGATCGCCCTGGCAGTGCATTGATCAGGCAACCACCACCGGTCACTTGGCCTTTCTGTGCTGCCCGTGCAAAAATGGGCGAACACTGTTCAGAGCTTATACACCAACAAGGTGTTTGTGGATAACCCTGAATCTCTATCTGTAGAACGGTCACGTATGGAATGTAATACCTACTGTATACACGGCAAAAAATGCGCTCAGTGCTGAAACAGTTGGCCCTCGGGGCAAAGCAAGTCTTAAAGGTCACTTGATGCATCACTTTTGCGGTGCCCTTTCATCTATTACTAATACATTTTAACCTGGTGTTGTTTTGCAGCCGTCAGGGCTAATCAATGAAAACCTATAGTATAGAGATACTCTAGCTGCATGCCCAGAGGTGTGGAGAAATGACTCACAGTGAATTGCTTAAGGCGTTTTAAGATACATGTAGATCAAAACGGCAAAAGAGAGGTTGGCTGTTGATCTTTTTTTTTGTGAAAGCAAAAATTGAATGATAACACCACATGCGGGCAGACATATACACACACACACACACACACACATGCACACGTGTTTGGGATGATACACCACCACACACACACACACACACACACACACACACACACGATGCACCACACACACACACACACACACACACACTTGATGCACTACCATATACACACACACTCCCATGCCTCCGACCCCTCTTCTGCCTCCCCCTGACATACACATGTATATATTTGCCTTGAGGCATGTACCCAGAAATAGTCCTTGTGACAGAGTGGACAAGCGGGGGGGGGAGGCTGATAAATGAGCTGACAAATGCTGTTTGTGTAAGATCATGACAGCCCTGAGAGGAGAGGACAGGAGCGCCTAATCCTCACGGGCGCCATGGGCCAGGGGCGGGCCAGGGGCGGGCCACAGTGCAAATGGCTAGAGAGGGAGAGAGAGAGGGAGAGTGAGAGGGGGAGAGAGAGAGAGAGAGAGGGAGGAGAGAGAGAGAGAGAGAGAGAGAGAGAGAGAGAGAGGGAGATAGCAAGAGAAATAGAGAGAGGGGGGGGGGAGAGAGAGAAAAAGAAAGAGAGAGGGAGAAAGAGAGAGAAATAGGGAGAGAGAGAAAGAAAGAGAGAGCAAGGCAAGGGAGAACAAAAAAAAGAGAGAGTGAGAAAGGGAGAGAGAGAGAGAAAGAGAGAGAGAGAGAGAGAGAGCACTGATGAGAAATGAGAAAGATGCAGGTAAGAGAAAGCCATAGAGAAAGATAATAGAAATATAGAGAGAGAGATAGGGGGCAGGAGAGGGAGACAGCAATAATGACAGGGGACAGAGAAATAGTTCAAGATGAGGTAGAGGGGGAGAGAGGAAGAGAGGGAAAGAGAGAAGCTGCATGGGGTAAAAGAAAAAGGAGGACAATATGGAAGGAGAGAGAGACAAAGGAAGACAGTGTGATGCAGAAAAAGATGCCTCCATCTTTTCCCATCACCCTCCACCTTTGCAAGGTACCTGTCACCAGTCACCTGTACCCGTCCACACGACCCGTTCCCATGTAAACAGCGGTCTGTTGATGCATAAGATAAAACCATATATCATGTTTCACTGTGCTGTTTCAGGGCACTCATGAAAGTGTTAACAATTGCTAAAAAAACAATATCAAACGAGACCATGGTTTTGGTTCGAAGGATTAAGAAATTATCAGGCACGGTATACTTTTGCTACAAGAGTTGCCTGCAAAAATTGGTCACAGACTGTAAGGAAAATGTTTCCCCCAACTCCATGTCACAAAAACCATAATGAGTGATTTGCATGAATTACCAGTCTATACAGTAAATCACCTTTGAACAATAAATCATTTTCAAGTTAGTTTGCAAGTTTGAAGCATGGGAATCTACAAATTGACTGTGAATTCAGTTACCATTGATTTGGCCTACAAAATGGCCTAAAAGCTACAAAGGAGGTCTTTTCCTCCTGTTCCTCAAAAACACATACACATGCATGAATGTGTATAAATAGTTGTGTGTACTTAGGTCACTCATAAACGTTATAAAGATATTATAACCCTTTATAAATGTGTTTATAGCATCTTATAAACACTGGATGCATAGAAAATGTTACCAACAAATGTGATCATTATAAGCCAAGCATGTAATTTGTAGCACAAGCATACATCATACTTAGGAGCACTACTAACCAAGATGGACCTACAGAGAAAAATCTTGCTTCGGGGTATTGTCAGAGATAACCAAATGATCTGATAATTCTTACGAAACTAATGTGTGAATTATCAGGAAGTGAATTTTGCTTGTATGAAATTCCCCCTGACAACTCAAGAAATGTAAATTTAATCCTCCCTCTGTCTCTTTCATCTGCAAGTTACTGCACAGAAAGGCAACTTCCAACTGGCAAGTCAAGTAACAAGAAGCGCGGATACTGGTGCCTGCATGTTATGTTGCGGATCATGAATAAATCAAACCACTTAGCTCCATCATGAAGCCCCATAAGGCCTTTAAAGGCAGGCTAGCGTTTTCTTAATCTTCACTGTGTTAGAGCCAGCCAACTCGTATTTGTGTCTGAAGCCTCTTCCAGTGTGCACACCATGTGGCCTTTTCTGCACTCGGATATTTTGGTTGGATACTAACAACCAAGTGAGACATCGTGCAGTTTTTCTTGATTGCTTTGACCTGTTAAAAGAAACTGGGATCCACTCAATTTCTATCAGCACTATCTCAGCAGAGCAGAAGATTATAAATGTGTTAACCCTTTCTCATCCGATGGGAACATTTTCCCCACCCTTTTGCAAAACAGTTAAGGCGGATGTCGTTCAAGCAGTCTAAACTCCATTGTTTTGCCTATGATAACCAAGCAGAAGCCATCTCTTCCTAAGTATTAGAAACTACCTACATCAGTATGAAATCACTGAAAGCACCTCTTTGACACTTAACAAATCACTTCACAAAAATCCTCCCAAATCTTAGCAATCAGTCTGCAGTCACCATGTCTGTGTTGTCCTTGGCTAGCATGGAGGAGGTATATTTCCTACACTCAAATTTTTTATACTTTACTGTAATAGATTTTATTGTTATTTTTTAAATTTCTTATACTCTCATTGATTTTATTTTTGGATTACATGTATTTGTACTGTATATGTAATTTTTAGAGAGAGAGAGAGAGACGGAATCTTATTCATTCAGGTTTTGGATAATTATCACAGGACAACCTTATCCCTTATCCAACACCACCACAGAACACCACCAACACCATGATTACACACCACCACACACCACCCCTAGCAACACCACCATCACACACCACCACAACCACCAACACTGCCAACACCACCACCAACACTACACACACTACACACACCACGACACACCACCACAACCACCACACACCACACAGTTACTTCTGTGAAAAATTGAAATGTTATTTAAGCACAAAAATATTCCAAAATTCACATTTGTTTCATCCCAAAATCTATGCAGGGTTACGGAAAAACAAGAGAAGTGCTTATACTACTGTGGATATAGAGGGGGAGGTGTGTGTGTGTGTGTGTGTGTGTGTGTGGGTTGTGGGGAGGGGAGGGGTGTCGTGGTTGCCAGAGCAGACACCCAGGGAGAAAGCAACGTACAAGAAATGATAGATGAAATGGCTGCCTTATCGCGTGGCCACGCAGTTGTGCTGAGGCGCATCTGGGCAGGGACGTAGCGTAGGCTTAGCCATGGAGTTGTCAGGCAGCCTGGGGGAGGCCTGTATAATTGAAATGTCATCTACACAGGTGCAGAGTTCGACTGCAACCAAGCCTTTAGGCATGCTCCGGCACTCACCAGACAGATGAGAACCTGCATCTCTTCCTTCCCCCGCTTTCTTTTCTCCTCCCTCCATCTCTCCTCCTCCTCTCTCCCTCAGCCCTACTCTCTCTATATATACTGTATCTTTCTATCTCTATCTCTCCTCTTTCTCTCTCCTACACCTAATCCCCCGTCGTTGCTACCCCACCCTCCCCCCCAACCCCCCAACCTTCTCTCAGGGAAGTATTCTTCATTTTCTGCTCAATGGATACCCTCTTCTCCACATACCCTGAGCCCTCCCAAAACGCCTCTCGCTGGCTGGGCTGCGTCTGACAGAGATTAATGGCAGTGTCATATGGGTACTGAAATATTCAAATACATGGTTGGCTAAGTAACACTTTCAAAAAGGTGGCTCTTCAGCTTGTTTGAGCACTGCTTCTTCCGTGCCTCGTGTCCTGACTATGCAGGAAAATTGTTTGCATGGGGCAGACAGAAAAGTGGACTGTGTGTGTGTGTGTGTGTGTGTGTGTGTGTGCGTGTTTGTGTATGTTCATTTGTGTAAATGTGTGTGTGTTTATTTCTGTAAATGTGTGTGTGTGTGTGTGTGTGTGTGTGTGTGTGTGTGTGCGTGTTTGTGTATGTTTATTTGTGTAAATGTGTGTGTGTGTGTCTGTGTGTGTGTGTGTGTGTGCGTGTTTGTGTATGTTCATTTGTGTTAATGTGTGTGTGTTGATTTCTGTAAATGTGTGTGTGTGTGTGTGTGTGTGTGTGTGTGTGCTTGTTTGTGTAAATGTGTGTGTGTGTTTGTTTTGGAAATGTGTGTGTGTGTGTGTGTGTGTGTGTGTGTGTGTGTGTGTGTGTGTGTGTGTGTCTGTCTGTCTGTCTGTCTGTGTTTGTTTGTGCAAATTTGTAAATATGTGTGTGTGTATGTGTTTACTTATGTGTGTGCAGTGCACAACCCAGCTTTAGATCATAGGGCAATCACAGAGCTTAGTGGGATGACTGATTCTACATCGCCTCATATCAAAGGGGACTTTACGCCACACCCAGCTGCATGAGTGACATTAATATACAACCAGATTAGGATTTGAGGCAAAGTTAATTCAGAGGATGGGAAAGGCAGAAGAAGTCGAGTGCTCGGAGCATTGCTGTTTTCCTTCTGGGGCCATGTGTTATACAAATGAAGTGAAGTACATGTCTGTAGTACTTTCCTTCACCTCATCCACGTACAAAAGCTAGCCCACAACCATGCTAAATACAGCACTAATCTCATACCCTTCAGAAAACCTTGATCTGGCTCTTGTGAGGTATATTGACAGCTGTCAATAAATTATGGCTTAGCTACAATGGCAAATGGGGAAGGTCTGGGCGGTTAAGATCATAGGAAAGATCAAGAGGCTTCAGATACAGAAGATGAAAGAGATGACATCCTTGCTCCACCTCAGACATAGACAGACATTTCAGAAACAGGCACCCTTATCGAAAGATGCTCACACAGTAAGACACCTAATAAATGTAAAGTAGACACACACATACACACACACACACACACACACATGGCTCCTAAATAAATCCCAGTTTTACTGCACAAAACAACATGAAATACAACACAATTACCTTAAAATACAGGAAACAATGGCTATTAATTGCCAATAATAATGACACAGGTGGTACTCTTTCTCTCACTGATGGCGTACGGGTATTGTGTCTGCTCTAATGAGCACGCACCCCATGACCTCCAAACTCACGGAAAGTGTCTAATTAAAGGTATAATTAAGCATCTGATCAGTAGGCAGGAGAGACGGTGTGAACCACAAAGACAAAGACAGGAAGGGATGGAAAAAGAGAGAGAAAAGAAGAGGAGAGAGAAGAGTTTCTGAGGTCTAATGCAATGCAATTCAATATGATTCCTGCATTAGGTTGATTGAAAATGACACATAAATGGTGATTACGTAAGTCATGTTTATCTTATTTGTCCACTGCTGTGTTATGAAAAACGGTTGTTTTGAAACAGATTTGTAGTGCGGGTTTGAAGCTGAACAATTCTCATGTTCTATCCGAGCCTAGAAATGAGAAGACATTACTGCAACAGCTACAAGAAGCAAGATGGAAAAACATTATTATGTTCAACTTCCTCATTCCTAGTCATTCCTAGAAGCATATTGTATAAACCAAACAAGACTTCTAATGCCCATTTGAACAAGAAGACACCCACAGCACTAAGCAGAATGATGACTTAATCATAACTTCAATCATTGTAAAAGTAAACGACGAGTGTTGATGATCTGTCACCTCACACTGAATCATGTTCAGAACTAAATAGCTGAGGCTGTGCGATGCAGACTCCAGAGAACATTTCCTACTGAATTTTTTAGCCGTTTATATCACAATTTACAGCACACCCTACCTCGTGATTTTCTCCCCTATATCATTAAAGGGTGGCGTCGTAAAAAGGTGTGTGCATATCCCTAGCTATGCCCTTCAACTGGCCATTAAACCACCAAATTAAAAGGAAGTTAAGTTTTATGAAGTTCATGATTTAATAAAGGCTCCTTATGCCGCAGAAAGTGAGGTTTATCGAGTCACAACAGCAGCAAAACATGAATAGTTGTTCCATCAGTGTTGTTGTGTACAGTATAGTACAGTACATGATATAGTAGCATTTCAGTGTAAGACAAGTGACAATTCAAACAGACAGGCAGACAGACAGACAGACAGACAGAGACAGAGACAGAGACAGATAGATAGATAGATAGATAGATAGATAGATAGATAGATAGATAGATAGATAGATAGATAGATACCTTATGACATTTTTCTCAAATTTTCAGGGTTGGGTCAAATGTACAGCTTGACTGATATCAGTCATAATTGGGTGATTTTTTTAATCTAACCATCACACTGCAAAGGTTGTTTTTGGGAGGTGGGCAGTAAAATATTTATTTTGATAGAATCAGACTCTTTAAATTTCAAATTCAACACCGTGTTTAAAATCTCATGACCTTGGATGAGCATGTGGGCTCAGGACTCTGAAAGTCTTTCAACTACAAAAACGGGGGTGGTAATGAACACAGCTCCACACAGACACGTGGATACTCTGAATTGAAGGTGAGCGTATACAGTACAGTACACATCTCTGACTCATTTGGAGAAATGTTAAATTTATGATTGAATGCCTTTGCTACGGTGTGGGTTGGGTACAGCAGCAGTACTCCTCAAGGTCATGGACCAAACAGCAATCACATACTTTGCTTCAAATAATGCAGTTTGACACAAAACAGAAATTGATGAATAATAATAATAGTAATAATTGATTATTATTATTATTATTATTATTATTATTATTATCTACATTTTACACCATGACCATCCATCCGACAATTGTTTTGGCTGGGACTAATGTATATGGAATAAGTGTGTTGTGTGTGTTGCCTTTATTTATTTATTTATTTATTTGTTTTTAAGTTACGCCAGTAGTCAGCACCTCAAAAGCTTTCCTTGGTGTGCGTTAGGCACTTCTTTTTTCAGGAGCCCAAGCCCAACCTAATAGTGTAGAGTTGAAGCACCTGTAAATATATATTTACATGGACGTACCATACACCTGCAATCCCCAGCATAAGAGAAATATCTGAAGTGGTTCAGGGATACAATTAATGATTCTATACTACAAACACAACCCTGATATGGCATTTAATTGTAAACAACTAAGAGTGAAATTAGGAGTGTCAAGGAGGGCCTGGCTAACATTGATTACTGCTTGAAGAAACACTCCTCATAAGTGATTAATGACCTTTATTTTACATTTTATTTATGTTTGCAAAATTCCATTCAGATTTCCATCCAGAAGTATTGGCAGGAATCCATCTTTAATTTACTGACATGTTTTCAGGAATCCATTTGCACTAGCGGTACAGTGAACACTGCAAACAAGAAGCAAAACACTTGAAGTATTTTTTTATTGCTATGACAATAGTCTCTGACATCACATAAAGCCCTGAACTTACAAACCACCTCTGGAGAATCCATTTGCACTAGCAGCAGTGGCGGTTCTACGCCCCCCCCCCCCCCCCCCCCCCCAGGCAGAGAGACACACTGCTTCTCCTCAGCAAGCAAGGGCGCCTGCAGTTCACTTAGGGGGCGCCAATGTGCCGATTGCAGCGATATGACGATATGACACACAGAGCTTTTTATTTATTTATTTATTTATTTATTTTCCCCAAGCGCTCATGGCGCCCCCCACGAAATGGCGCCCCGGGCGGCTGCCCTGTTCGCCCGTGCCTAAAACCACTACTGACTAGCAGTACAGTGAACACTGCAAACAAGAAGCGAAACACTTAAAGTATTTTTTCATTGCTATGACAATAGTCTCTGGCATCACATGAAGCCCTGAATTTAGAAACCACTTCAGGAGATTTGTCCATTAGGATTGATTTTTCTTATGGCTGCATATCTTATGCTGGCAAAGCTGTTGATCTGCACTCAACTTGCAGCTGTGTCATGCTGCGTCCATAGAGCAAACAGGCAGCTCAAACCCCCATGTGGTTTTTGCTCATCTCTGCATTTCTGAGGTATTAAACCACTAGTGGTTTGGTTGGTTGGTTATGCAACCAAGAACCACTTGGAAAATAAAAGTGATGCTAGATGAGGAATGATCAAACATTATTTTGACTCTCTAAGGGCTTTATGGGGCTCTCCACGAGAGACCTGAGGAGGTCGAAACATTGCTTTTAGCATCAATAACTCAACAGTACTCAACAGGGAGAAGAAACCTTGTGTGTGTGTGTGTGTGTGCACGTATACCAGTAGACTTTAGATCCACCTCATTCTGCACCTGAGATGTGCACACCTTCTTCTTTGTTATGCAATCAGGGCCATGGGGGTTGATTCCCAGCATGCTACAAATGATATGAATATACCTTTGCTGGTGCTTTGCATTAAATCAAAGTGAAAGCTTAATGAACAAATGTGGCGCTTGAAGACTAGGAGTAAGAGCCCATCTAATTCCTGTGTGGACTGAGAGTGATGAAATCCTCTCACTAAAAGGCCGTTGTAATCTTGATAGGAAACACACTGTGGTTAGGAGCTGTCCTTCTATATGAATGTGAAACATACTAAATGAGTTTTTAATGAGAAAATATCTCCTCTGATAAGTGATCTACCTGATAGCCTATTGTGTGTCTGACTGTGAATAATTTCTAAGGGACACCGGACAAACCAAGGATTACAGTGTAGAATGGAATTAAACACACACACACACACACACACACACACACACTGACACACACACACACACACACACACACACACACATTTCAAATTGCTTGTTAACACAGATAGCTAATCAACCATCTTTTGGATGTGTTGGAATGGGAGATTCACATCATGAAAGTGCAGCCAACAAATCTGCAGCTATGCACGAAGCTATCATGTCAATATTGTCAATATGGTGTGTTAATGTCAATGGCAATTTAGAAAAATTCTACCAGACAAGTAAGCCCTGAACCACTCCAAAGCAGTACCACTGATACCAACATAATGTTGTAGACAGGTGAGAAGGATATTACTGTATGATCAACGCTGTCGAAACCAGCTGTGAGGTCTAGAAGGATCAGAACAACAGAATTACCAGCATCAGTAGCTAATAAAATATCATTAAAGGCTGTTTGCAGTGCTATGCAGCCTTCTGTGCTACAGTATGAAGGACTGTAAAACTTGACGGAAACACCTCAAAAAAGTTGTCTGAAGTTTAGTTAGGGCAACTTTTTCGAACTCTTTAGGTAGGGAAGGAAGTCTATAATTAGAGAGGACTGAAGTGTCTAGATTTGTCTGTTTAATCAGAGCTTCACGCTTCAACACAGCAGGTATATCCTGAGGAAAGACTGCTATTTATAATGGCTTGTATGTATGGCCCAGTAGTCACAAAAATGTTTTTGAATAGCCTAGGGGGAACAAAATCTAAGGGATAGGGTGGAAATTTCATATGACCAATAATATTTTCCAGGACAGAAAGCGAAACAGGCTCAAATTTGGAGAAGACAGCAGGACAAGTGATAGTTGTTGAGGGGTCAAACGCTGGTGGAATGATAAACAGTCTAATAGAGGACATCTTGTCAACAATAAAAGATAAGGAAATGATCACAACAGGAGAAAAGTTAAAGCGAGTACGTTGAGGGGTATTACGAACAGAGTCGATAGTTCTTGAGTACTTGAGGTTTATGAAAGTCCTTAGAGACAATATCAGTGAAATATTTTGACTTCTCAACCTTAACTGTTTTCTGATAAATACACCAGGTATCTTTTAGAATCTCATACGACACTTGTAATATACCCTTTTTCTATTTGCGTTCAGCCTTTCTACATTCTCGTCTAGCAGTACGAGTAATATCATTCAACCGAGGCTCAGATTTAGGACCAACTTTATCCAAGATGGATTTGGAGGCAGAATGAAGACATGATGTTAAATTTCCAGTGCTACTGTCAAGAGAGAGACTTACTGTAAATGATTATCCATAGCATGTTTGAAAGCAGCAGAGAATTGGTTAGCAGTGGAGGGCGTAAGCGTGCGACAACGGTACGTTGAGACGCACAGTTTAGAAGGGCACTGAAAATAAAACTCAAATAAAACAGGCATGTGGTCAGAAAAAAATACATAATAAATATCAAGGTTAAGTATAGGTACAGTAGGTCATAAGAGAGTAAAATACCTAGTGTATGGCTTTGCTTTTGAGTAGCACCCGTTACAAACTGAGTAAGATAAAAACAATCAATAACAGCTAAAAAGTCTTTAACCATCGGCTTAGCAGGACAACGAGCATGAATTGAAAGTGCTGGCGATGGGAAAACACCCAAAACATTCGTTTCTGAATTCTATGCACAGCCTTTTTTGCTTTTGTCTTACTCATCTAGAATGGAATCTGTGCCATCACAGAAAATAAATGTAGTTTTCATTAGTGGTTTAGTGCACCTTGGTTTACTGCAGCTAGTTATGTAGTTGACTAGTTAGTACACCTTGGTACAATCCCACATTAATGCTATATATCAATCAATCAATCAATCAATCATTCTTCACAAAATATATGTCTATGGCATTAAAATGAGATTGCGTTAATGTGTAATCACTTTACAAGCTTTACAAGCCCTTGCATAAAAGTGATTAAGTGATTATTCCTGGTGTACCTTACTTGTTAGACTGAAAAAGCAGGCTAATTTAATGCCATTTTTGTAAAAGCCTTCATGGGTAATGATAACATCTAAATGAACTAGATTGGATTACATCAAGCTTACATTAGATTAGAGATTAGATTAAATTTGACTTTTATCATTGTGCTGGCACAAAGCCAAAGAAATACATTACATATTGCAGCTACGACTTAACTGTGATTCAATCATTTGTTATTATGCCTGCAGTAAAATTACATTTATTAAACTGGAATTACATCAAGGAGATAAATCAGTAGTTCAGCCTGAACCATACTGGTTTTTACACAGTGATGTAAGACTACTGATCCTCTCCTCTGACTGAACCGGTGCACTGCCATTTCTCTTTCTGTCCGCACAGAAAGTCTCACTGTTCTGCAGGTGGGAAGATGCAATCAGAGAAAGCATGCATTTTCTAATTAACACTGGCTGTAACTGCAATCACAACAGTAAGTAAAAGTGGGAATCAGGGTCAAGTCTGCATTTCAATCACAAAGTCTTATTTTGACTTGGAGATCTATTTCTAGCAAACACTCCAAGTATTTATGTGCATTAAAGGGTTGACTTTACCACTTTAATTGTAAACATGATTGGTACAGTCATATTTGCTAGACTATATCATAAGCAGCATCATAATTTAACAAAAGCCATTTGCTTTTATTGAAGCGATTACTTTCTGAAAAAAAAAAAAAAACATTTCGCAATGAATGATCTTGATATGTCTATCGAGTAGTTTTAACTACTGGTTTAATTAGGTGGCATTTTTTTCAATTCTTCTAAATTGGTCCCAGCATCGCTCCTCCTACACCTTCAGCTCCATTTCCTCTGTGATCAAAGGAGTGTGCTGAGCAGGAAGCCCCAGTCCTGTGAGCATCCCACTTATACCTCCAGCAGACTAATAAGAGGGCTGGGGTTGGGCGGCTCACTGCAAAGTGCTAGACTGCACTGCGGTAGGGATGTTTTTCTGGAAGTTGGGGGGAAGAGAGCTGCGTGCGTGTGTATATGTGTGTGTGTGTGTGTGTGCATGTGTGAGTGTTTGAGGTAGTGGGTGAGCATGCGTGTGCGTGTGTGCATGTGTGCGTGTGTGTGGTAGTAGGGTCTTTGGGGGTGGGCACGGAGGCTAAAGTGGCTCTAATGATGAGCTTTCCGTAGCTACAGGCCCTGGCCTGGTGATGACTCATTCAGCTGTTCATTTGTCTGGCATTTCTAAAATACCGCTGCAAACACACAACACTGATGTTGGATCTGAGGAGAGAGATTTGCTCCATAGGAGATGATTGCTTTATTTTTCCACATGGTGTATTCATGGCCGTACGCAGCTATGAGGTCACGAGGTCTGGACCTCACTCATTTTTTTGCGAGTTTTTTTTTTTTTACGCGACTATGTCTAACTGAATAGCCCAATAAAGAAAGCGGGATGTTAAATGTGATTCTTTGTAGGCCTGTGTGGCGTTAAACCTTGATGGCCGTTGTGTTCGTGAGTCGTGCCTGTATGCGAGTGAACAAGATTAACACTGCGAGTGATGCGACGGGAAGAGGACACAATTCAGCAGTCATCATGACTGCTGATAGACCTAAGCTTGCGCAGCGCATGCGTGCCACAGCTGTACAAAAATAAAGCCAAGTGTTTTAAAAGAAAGGCATAAGCTGTATGATACGTTTTCTTCTTTGTCAACTTTGTGAAGCCATTGTAGGCCAATGCGCTATAGATCAATATTTCTATGAAGCAAGCTGAAGCTGCAACACTTGGTAGGCTATTAGGCTACTGTAGAGAAAAAAAAGAAACATCAACTAATTAAAACGTTAACATTTACAAACTATATCCGACGGCGAAAGGTGCTTGGATTGTAATTTGAATGGCTAATGATAAACGTCAATAGACTTTTCTCTTTTGCCTGTCTGTGTGTGTAGAAAGAAGCCTAAAGCGCTCGTACGACTGGAGGAAAAGAACGCTGATCCGCCAGGGCCGTATGAAATTCTAAAGCCATTAGAGGTTTTTAAATCCGTTCGGTCAGTTTGAAAACAGACGAGCAGGAGCAGGCCTACCTTTACTGTATGTCCTCTTCAAGACATTATTTGGTGAGTGAAAGTAGGCAATGTTTTGTTCATGTACCATGGGAGTAACTTTGATTCTGAGATAGGGACACAAAAGGCTGAGATTCCTTTGATTTTGAGATTGGTATGGACACGGAGATTCCTTACGAGACACAGCCCTGTTTAGCACCATTAAAAGATATTTAAACAACAAACCTTTTGTGTGACCTGACATTTAAAAAAAAAATAAATAAATAAAAAATTTCGCTTTGCGCGCGCATCCTGGACCTCACCTATTTCCAAATCCTGCGTACGGCCCTGGGTGTATTGTGAAGCTACTTTCGAAGCAAATGGCTTTAGAGGCTGTATTTACTGTATGCTGCCTTCAGGAGCGTCTGTGCTGGTCTTGTCTCAGTGGCATTCTCAACCCAGCTGGACATGTAGGCAGTGGCGGTTCTATAGTGTTTTACGCCCCGGGCGAGACCACCCCCCCCAACCCCCCGAGGCAGAGAGACACGCTGCTTCTGTGCATGGCACCTTCTCAGCAAGCAAAGGCGCCTGCAGTTCACTTAGGGGGCGCCAATGTGCCAATTGCAGCGATATGACACACGGAGCTTTTTACTTCATTTATTTATTTTTTTCCCCAAGCGGTCGTGGCGCCCCCCACGAAATGGTGCCCCGGGCGGCTGCCCTGTTCGCCCGTGCCTAAAACCGCTACTGCATGTAGGGAAAAAAACAGATATGTATTACCATTTTGAGCTTATTGACGCAGCTCCAGTTTATTGCTGCTAATGTAGTAAGTGTAGTATCAGAAATGTTGCTAAAATTATTAGACAGATGTAATAAATTATGCATACGTGATGTAGGCTAATGATGTAATACATTTTTGACTACTGGAAATGGCTGCTTGATCTTTAAAGCAGACACATCCACATGATTTTAGGTTCTGATTCTGGAAGGTCCACTTTACTTTTATGCAGTTTCTTTACAAGTCCAGTAGAAACTAAGCCATGACCATACTCTTGCACCTTACAGCCTCCTTGAGCTTCGAGCGAGTGCAAGCTGGTCCGATGTTCACTCTAGTTCGACCTCTTTGTTTATCTCGATTTTCTTTTCCTCGCCTCCTGTGACATGGGCAACTTTACCTTTTCTGTACAGAATCCGTCATGACATTTCAAAGGCTTACTGTAGGTATCCTCCATTAATATGTAGGCCAACCTGCTGAGTCCTCGCTACCTGCTGCATCTATTGGCTATTGTAACGCTTCCCGAAAAACAAGTCACTTGTAGTTACTTATGTCTCTCATTCGAACTACAAGAGGAGACGGTCCACTCTTCCAAACTTGCTTAATGAGGTTTTAGTCTAAGGCGGGGAGCAAAGTGAATTCAGGAGCGCCTTTCACGCCTGTTACAAGTTCATGAACCACTGAAACGATTTTGGAAACATTATTTTAAATTTAGTTGAAACAACTATTGAGTGTTGCTTTAATGCATACAGTAGCATACCATTGCAGAGAGAAATAAGCCTGGCCGGCTGGTCAGTACTGTGTAGCTGGGAAGGTCACTGGGGTAACTCAAACACAGATTCCTGACCACCCCCTCTGCAGGGAGTTTGTGCTTTTACCTTCAGGTAGAAGATATAGAGTCCCACCACACAGGACTAAAAGATATAAACTCTGTGTTCTCTGTGCCACTGTTACAGATGATGTCATTGATGGATTTTACTATTTTCTGTTCTGACCCTTGTGCTTTCCCCAGTCTCCCCATGTAGTAAACTTGCACTGTGGCATACTCTGTTCTGGACGGTGTTGTATGGTATATTGTATTGTATTGTCTAGTGGATGCTCTGTTCTATTACAGTATGTATTATATATGGGTCATTGTCCTCATGCTAGTATTTCACTTCAATGTTGTATCTATTTTTATTTTTTTTTGCTGTGTTCTTTGTAATGCCTGGCTGCAACTTAATTTCCCCTGGTGGAATAACAAATTTGACTCGACTAGACTTGATGCAATACTAAATGCATGACGGCAGAGAAAGACAAACATAAAGTCGTTCATACATTGGGAAAAGGTGATTGTTCTGTTATTTATTAAAGACAGCTGGAGTTGCCAAAGTTGTGGTAAGTCGCCAGATTTACCAGAGACTCGTCACCAGAGAGACAATTTACCAGCGCAGGTCAAAAGTCGTTAAATCTAGTCTCTAAGTTGCTAAATTAGCAAAACTTTTTTAGGTGCAGAGTAGTATATCAGGGAAAATGCACAATCGGGGAGCGGAAGACAACACTCAGCATTTAGCTCAGCAAAGTTGTTAACATGGTAATGGTACAGTAGGTGGGTGGGGGGTATGGGGCAGTAGGTTAAATCTGATGTGGAGGGGTTAAAGGGATGATGGGGGGGTGGGGGCTTGATCCACAATACTAGGCCAATATCAAAGGGTTTAAATGCATAATCGGTATGATCTGGAGCCTTTAATTATTGCTAGTAGTTATTATTTTGGTAGTTTAGTTCAGTATCATTATTATTATTTTGAGATTTAGGGGTAGCCATAAAACACACCCCTACCTAGCAGTACTCCTGAAAGTTTAATGTGTTGTTGATGATGTCCTCATCAACATGTTTGTTTGTTTCTTGTTTTCTCTCTTGTTTGTTTTCCAGTTGAGGAATATAAATATTAACTATTTTGTCATATCTGTTTTCCATCTTCTCACTAGACCCACACAAAACAACACTAAACAAAATCTTCACACTTACCAAGACCTACCCCTCCTCTTCTTGTTCTGACAGACAGACAGACTGACACACACACACACACACACACACACACACACACACACATACACACACACACAAACCAGATGGTGCCACATGGTCACTGTGAAACCGGGAATAAAACTCATCCAGACTCCACAGTAACTGGCACCTGTGAAGCTTATGAGAAAGACAGATAGCACCTCACACATACGCACACACACACGCACACACACACACACACGCACACAAACACTCACACTGACTTTGACACTGACTACTTTTTTTATATGAGAAGCACGAGGGGGGGGAGAGAGAAATGTGAGGGGAGAGAGAGAGAGAGAGAGAGAGAGAGAGAGAGAGAGAGAGAGAGAGAGAGAGAGAGAGTGCGAGCTCACCCCACTTTCTCTGCCTCCCACAGCTCTGAGATTTAAACACAAACCAGCGGATGTGTTGACCCAGATCGGCTGCTGTGGGGTGAGGTGGGGGTTGGGGGGGGGGGGGGGTGGGGGGTGTTTTCAGTCAGAGCCAGGGAAACTGCACGAGTGCGAGTGCTCAGCTTTGGGCAAATTATAGCAGATAATTACAGTACCATAAGATATATCTTAAAATGGCAGCATCTGTTAGCATCCCCAGACAAAGGATGGGGCATGGGGAATAGTAGTAGTAGCAGGAATTGTAGGAAAAATATTAGTAATGCTTTAACAACTGTTCACACTTTTTAAAGTTTTATTTTATGACTTAAAAGGAGTTATTAGCACCAGTCCTCTTAGCAAGGGGGGAGACCCCCATAGATATGATAAGTTACATCGACACAAGATTCTGCAAACTGACTGAAGACTGCAGAGTCAGAAAATGAGGATAACATATTAAACATGTATATTTGCACACTACTGGGAAAAAAAATCACCAGCTAAATAAACACATGAAGGAAGTCATGAAGCCCCATGGTGATTCTATGCCACAATAACAAAAAAGATGCCAGCAAATCAAAAGTGCCCCCCACTAAAAAACACAATGAAACACTGATGACATCAAGTAAGGAAATGGCTTTCGGCAGAAATTTGCATAATTGTGCTCACCCCATGTCCTCTTTTTCATAAAAATAGAGAGACAGAGATAGAGAGAGAGGGAGAGAGAGAGAGACAGACAGACAGACAGACAGAGAGCGAGAGAGAGACATAGAGAGAGCAAGAGAGAGAGAAAGAGAGACAGAGAGAGACAGAGCGAGAGAGAGAGAGAAAGACAGATAGAAAGAGAGAGAGAGAGAGAGAGAGAGAGAGAGAGAGAGAGAGAGAGAGAGAGAGAGGCAAAAAAAAGAATTCCCATAATGTGACTTAGGGTTGAGGCCATTTTCTTGTCCAGGCCCATTTTAAAATGACTGTGACTAACACATTCAGACAACAAGTCTCCCGCAATGCATATTCGCTATCAGTCTTTTCAATCCTCTCAGCATAATTCAATTCTGCCCCAGTGTAGTGGGAATCACAATGCCATTAAGGAACGCGAAGTAAAGCTCTTGGGGTGTCTACATTGAGTTTCATTTAACTTAGCATGTAGCCATTTTTAGACAAAATATCAAAACAGCCTCCCTGTTTGAAGCCTTTCAGCGATAATAATACTGAAGGCCATGGTGGAGCTATTTATGTTCTCCCAACTGACGGAAGTAATGTGTCCGTCCCCTGGCGTTAATTTTGACACCGATTTGGACTTTTACTGTGCATGAACTGCCAAGGCTATTTGAGGAAGAGTTGGTGAAAACACGCACCACACACACACACACATACACACATATACACACATATACACACACACACACACACTCACACACACACACACACACACACACACACACCCTCACACATACACACACATACACACACACACACACACACACACACACACACACACACACACAAAGAAGATGCACAAAGTGTATCTCCAATTTCTAACTTTTTTGCTGAGTCTATGACCTTTCTTGAGCACAGGAGACAGACTCATGCTGTGCTAGGTACCTCTGATGGAAAAAACAGATATTCAGCCACAGAGCTAAAGAAATATATATTTCTATCACCAAAATTGAACAGAACCTGAGAGTGTTACTGTGGACCACTGCGCACATTGTCTTCCTAGGTGTTTTAATTTCTGAGCATATTTTCCAGTCATGACGTAATAAAGGAGGTCACCAAAAGTTTAACATGCACCCAAGATGACTTAAATTGAGCTTTCAGAGTGTATATTTCATTTTTATGTTTTACTATATTTCCCTGAAAGTGAAGTCAGAAACATAGGCTAGACATGCAAAAACAGGCTGAGGCACAATATCCACAACAGTTAAGAAGACCATTAGCCAAAACATGCTTCAAGCATGTAGATTAGAACACTTTTTTGCAACAGTAGCACTAAGTTAATTATGACGGTGTATTACTGTACGTGTCGTGTAGTAGCTGTAACATGCTACTCTTGAAATTACTGTATGAAACCTGTGATTATGAAACCTTATGATTTATTTGCTTTTACACTGTGCACCTTACTTACCAGAATGTACATGCCATGCACCTTATATTTTTTTAACATATAGACAGAATTAGACCCACAATGTCAGATATTTTGTGCACTTCTAACCATTTGTGGGCCCATTTACATTGATGGACTTTACTGTGGACTGTAATGCATCCACAGTTTATGTAAACATGACCATGATACAAGAAAAAAAATCTTAATTTCGCAATGCATTTTCAGGGTATATATAGAGCAACAGGGGCCATTTAATCTCTCCTTAAGCCAAAACGCTGGCTGTATTGCTATGGTGCTGAGTTAAACAATGAATTGGGGACCAGATTCCTGGCCAAAACAGATGTCTGCACACAAATATCAGAGGACATATTGCTTAGAAACTAAAAAAAACTTTAAACAGAACAAGGGAACAAGGCCTTTCCGGATTTTTTTTTTTTTACATCAGGCTTAGGGAGAAGCATATGGAGAAGCGGAACTACATAACATACTGGACATACAATCCACTGGCTGAGTATCCCATACCTCATTACTCATAATCTGGGAAAAAAAATCAAAGAGGTTGCAAAAGCAAACAAACAAGAAAATATAAACAACAGAATGTCCTGAACATGCCCTCTGTAAGAACCCGACTCCAGCGCCTTCTACACATGGCAGACCCATACGGATGTCAGTATAAATATGCTAACTTTGTTTTTAAGCTCATTATGCTGACTGTTTGCATGACCCCTTCTCCTACATGCGGAAGCCTCATGATAATGAGCAAGCCTACATGAAAAGAGCACAGGTGTACAGTACACACAATCTATGAGATAGTTTAAGTGCGCATTTCCATTATAGGGCCGGCCAACACACCAAACAAAATAAAGAAAGAAGATAAAGACGAAGAAGACAAAGGTAAAAGAAAAGGTACCAACTTGCTATTCATTGCTCTCGTCTTTTGTAAGACTAGGGCAGAAGGTAGGGGAGAACTTTCCGAAAAACTAGAAAAATGAGGTATTAATAGCCCAGATTCTGTGGGTAGAGTTGTCATGGAGAGGACAGCACGGCTCTGAATGTTTCAGCACTTCAAATGTACTCATGACAGAGGAGAGAATAGGGAGAGGGAATGACTGGCGATGCATAGCCTTTAGCACTCTGCTATCCCCTCCATCTCCAAACCCCACCCTACCCCACCCCACCCCTATGCCCATCCACCCTTATTCCCATCCACCCCATGCCACTGCCACCACCTTTACTCCGAGTTCCCACAGTGCCGTATGGATTTTCCATAAAAATCTCATTTTTATAAGCTGGGCCCAGCAGTTAAAGTGAGACATGGTAAATGGTTTTCCGTAGGCCTCGAGACCATTCTTCTTACCCGTCGCCTGTGTTATTTCTCTTCGCCCCCCCCACCACTCTCTCCACCCCAACCACCCCTCTCCAAGACTTACACAAACACACACACACACACACACACACACACACACACACACACACACACACACACACGTACATGTTCACACACTCACACATACTCACACACACTCACACACACACACACACACACACACACACACACACACGCCGACACACACACACACACACACACACACACACACACACACACACACACACAAACACACACACACACACACACAAGAGCCTCTTCACACCCACCCTGCCACCGCAGCAGCATCTCACCTCACCCACATAGTAAATGACGCTGCCTCCATCCTTTACTTATTCTAGGAAGGACGAAACTGTTATGTTTCAGGCTGCTTTTATTACGGCTTGTCTTGGCCTGATCCATAAGAGATGGATGAGACTGTGCCCCAATAAATCACCTCGCTGCCGTGACCTATCGCTTCAGTTTTTACTCTCAAAGTGCCGGGGTCTCGCCATCCTGGGGAGGGAAGGGGGTGGGGTTGTGTGGATTAAATTACGGTGTGAATGAGGTGGATTGACTGGCGCCTGAAAGGCTAAAATGCACAGGCACTCAGAATTAAATGCAATTAATTACAACCACTGTATGGTAGGGATACAAAAAGAGTGAGTGAGAGAGAAAGAGAGAGAGTCAGAGAGAGAGAGAGAGAGAGAGAAAGATAGATAGACAGACAGACAGACAGACAAAAAAGAGAGAGAAAGACAGAGAGGCAGAGAGAGAGAGACAAACAGACAGACATAAAAAGAGAGAGAGAAAGAGAGACAGAGAGGCAGAGAAAGAGATGAACAGACAGACAGAAAAAAAGAGAAAAAGAGAGAGAGAAAGAGTCTGAAGTTCAACCTAGTATATTGTGTTCATGTGAGGCATTTAAAAATACTTGCCGAAGTCCTCAAAGTGAGTGACGGTAATGGAGAGATAGCTGACGCTCTGTCTGTTTGGTCACTCGTTAATACAGACATACTGTCAGACCATCTATATCACCACATCGATCAGAATCTGAAGTCAGCTAGTTTTAGTATTCCACAAAAAAAGACTGCTTGCAGCACTTTTGCTGAGATTTTGAATGGGATTGGGCCCAAGTCTCTCTTGGAAAATTACAAATATATTGTGGTCAGTCATGGCGTGGTTTTGTTTTATTTTATTATTTATTGTAATCAGCTACTGTGCTGATGACAGGTAATTTTTCCAATCAAGAGATTTCAGATAGGCAGTTACATCACTGTATGAAGTTGTCAAGGTCCCCATTTCATGACTAAATGATGCTGTGATTATGTAGATAAACAAACCAAGAAATTTGTAAAAGTGCAGGGACGTGTGGCTTTCATCCAACTGCTCTTTTGCTTTGTAGAGGTATTTATATGCTTATCTGAGCAGGACATCTGATTATTTTATTTTAGCCCTATTTCAGCAATCAAGTAATTAAAAAAACAATGACACATTTTACACATTTCATATTATCCTTGCAGTATATATTACCAACAACCAGAGGTACCTTCTTGGCCGTGGACCTGAAATTAATACATAGCTGAAAAATGTTCTATTTATTTGAGCTTGACTTAAAAATAAAAAAAGTAAAAGCGAACAAAAAAAATGCAAATGTGATGCCCCACATGGTAGCAGCTTATGATAAAAAAAACTATTGTTTCCAAACTGTAGTGAAAACAGTTTAAAACAGATTGTTCTATGTTTTTGTTTCCTTGCTAGGTTTGTGCTTCACGGGTCCTAGAGACTTGCCCAAATGCTGCCTAAAGCTAAATAAACTATTCAACATGAAAAACACCCAGTGTACAGTATGTGTATTCATAGTGTATGCAAACTATCATACACTAAGAAGGCTGTCTGTTGGAAAGGCAGAAAACACAAAGAGCACAAGCCAATACACTGAGGCACACATCTCAGCTTGACTGCAATCTAGAGACCCTGAAAGCACATTTCCTATAGAAAGAAACTAGAAAGATTCTTTCTCTCTTCCCCCCCCCCCCCCCCCCTCTCTCTCTCTGGTGAATGTGTTAAGAGATTTTTGGCTGCCAATTATTTTTCCCTGATTTCTTTGCTTCATGCTTCTTCTTGACAAAGGCACCCAGGGACAGGAGGGGAGGAGGAGAGGACTTCCAAAGGTCAGGGACAGACAGCCTCTGTGGAGATCTTTTATTATAACACAGAGCGACAGTAAAATACTGTGAAAAGCCCTTTTCACCTTTTGTGGAACGAGGATCATCACCCTCACAAAGTTTATAAGGGTTGTAATGTCAGCGTACATAATACAACAATGATCTTATTCAGTAGATGACTTAAATGACAAACTTGTCAGTTGACTGGTATTAATACTGGAGTTTTTTTTCTGAAAAATGGTTGTTAAACAGTCTTGTAAGTAACTTGTATTGTATCCACACAAAACAGCAGCAGGAAAGTTATTAAACATTCTGCATTTTATGGTGTGTTTATTAATATTTAATTAATTATTCATTAATTTCCAATTTGGGCATGGCACATTATATGTTATATATAATAGGACAGTAAAAATGAAACACATGTATACCCAGGCCCTAATGATTTTTTATGTGTTATAACACAGTGTTTATAAGCAGTGTCTCAGTGAGCATGAAGCCCAACTATTTAAGATCTTAATCCTCCATCTGAGTGCTTGTTGAAGTAACAGTGCGTGTAATGGAGCGAGCCCTGATAAGACGCGATAGATCATGGCTAAGAGGTAGGTGCTTCAGTGGCAGACGCAACAGATCCGGCCCTGATCCGGGCCTAATCCGGCACCAAGGACTTTAGAACCAAATCCTTTTCCTGTGTCGCCCTTCGTAAAACTTAACACTTCTCGGGTTTCTCTTACCTCTAAAAAACAGAGGTAGTGAGTGTGAAGTGCTAATATCCCCAAGGCGTCATGGGGGCCCATGGAAAGGCTCAGTGGAGCACTTTGCCTCGCTCACCAGGCTCTCTGTCATTGAGAACGCCTTCCAAATGAAATATGAAGGGAATTGTGTGCGCAGGAAGTTTAATTTCAAGCTTAATTACAGGGCTTGGCAAACTGGTGCAATGCTCAGGCGAGGAATCCCCATCCGATGTTCGGTACTCAGAGGAGTTTTTAAGCCTGTTTGCAGTGGGTGGAGGAAGCCACAAAATAAACTCCATACTTAATTAATTGCTCGCATGTTGCAAGTGTTTATTTACTTGGTTTACTTTAAATTCGATTCAGTGTGCCTAAATAAACAGCATGTTGCTTCCACCACATGTCTGGAACATAAGGAGGTTGTCCTGTCCCACTTGTGTCTTTGTACATGACTCAACTGCATGGGCAGAACTGACCTATATTAATATGCACACAGCCAAATCATCGAGGGATGGTTTATTTAACAACATTTGCCTTTCTTGCCAGTCCACAGTTCAGTGCATTTTTTGTATGCATACATTCTTTGAGAGCTATTTGAGACTTCGGATGTTTTGTGAGTGAGTGATCAGACTGCATATCATATCAACGGCCATAAAAAGCCCCATTGTACAATCTAGAAAAATAATCCAAATTTTTAATTAGGCAATTTCAGGGGAAAAGTGAATTCATAATTTGTTCCCCCTCAGCACACTGACACCATCAATCAGCAGTGGAAACGTGAGCAGAATATTCATGGAATTCCCTCACTTTGTAGTTCTACGAGAAGTATTTCTCCAGCAAACTCTTACCTACAGTAGAGGTTTCCTGGTCATCCTTAGAAGATGACACCTGTGTGATGTTTGTTTTAACTTTTACGGCAAGACAAGAGGCAACACAGCCTTGTGTGTTGTTCTGTGGTGTTGAGAGCATTGTTTTATTTCAAGTCAAGGACAAACACATTAGCGTAAGCAAGCCTATTGTCGGCATATTCCCTGTTATCATACATTTCTGCTGCTGCATGCATAAGTGTACGCTTGCTCCCAATTGGCAAAAGTAACGTAAAAAAGAGGAGGCTCCAAATCAAATAAGGTATTTAAACTACACATCTGGAAAAAAAAAAAAAACAGCTGTGTACACAAAATATAACTACACGAAATAGTGTTAAACATGTACAGATACATTTCAGTTTGGAACACTCACCAGTGCAACGCCAATGTCATTCTGCCCCACAGTTGTATATTCAAATCATTCTCTAAGAGATTATGTTTAATCAACATTTTAAACTGTCCTTTCAAAAGCTAACATCTTTAGCATGGTGTAGTGTAACTATGAATGCTGACTAGGGACAGACCATTGCCTCTGATGATGAAAATAGACAGATTCACATTTGGTAAACCGTTGTTTGGAGTAAGTGAACTTATATCATTTATTTTTATTTTGCATCGAAATATCTCTCACAACCCGGATGATAAATGCTTGCTTATGCTACATACACTGGCCTCTCTCGCTGTTTTTCCCTTTCAGCTTAGGGAGGTGCTGTGCAGGATGGTTGCTTTCATGCTCTTTACTGCACAGCGCTACTGTATCTGTTCAAGGTTGACAAGCTACAGGTGTTGACTTGCTGCTATGATAGCAGGGTAATTTAAAAAAAAAAATTAAAAGCCCATGTTCTGTTAAGTATTATAGACACATTCATAAGGAGCGACAAATTAGTCACATAGCCTTATAATTATAAACTCACAAAAAAAATAATGATGTTAAATTAACCTTTGGCGCTTTGGAGGTCTATGTAGCTTTGTTGACCTTTCCACAGTTTAACCCTTTTTGAATATGCTGATGATGAATAATGATTGTTTAGTTGAAGTGTTACCTCTAGTGCTGGTTGACTTTACATGTTCAGCATATACAGTATAAATCAGTCCCCAGACACTTTGTGAACTCTTCATGCATAGAATCATCGCCCAGACGCACAGCCTGGATACTAATGAAACCGGGATGGGGGCAAAAAAAAAGAAATCTTCCTGCAAAGTGTGCCTGATGGAAGCAGATAAAAATCATTACATGGACAGGTCACTCTTTTCATTAACACAACAGTGACCTCCCCTAAAACGCCCTCCCTGGCGTAGGCGGCAGTATCAGGAAGTGATCTGCAGATTAATTAGATGACCTCTGCGGATGACGTTACCGCTGAATGTGGTGAAGGGGGCCTCTGCCAGCCAAAACACTGAGGGAAGCAGTGCTAAAGTAAGCAACACAAAAAAGTGACTTATTAATATTAAGCATTAATTTGCATTATTAATTAGCATTAATACAGTTTGGGTAACAGTTTAGAATAACTAGTCCCTATAAATCACGTATAATGTATTTCTTAACTTTTAAATTAACACTTTGTTCATTATTTGTAAAAACTGTATTTTCACATAATTTCTCATCAATAAGTCATTTATACTGTATATGCATATTTATATGCTGTCTGCGTGTCTGTTCTATAGGAATTGTGTCATTGTTGGACATGATATTGATTTATGAGTATTAAGCTGAGACATATTAGTATGCATCAACTCATTCGTCTATGCCCTAAAACAGTAGCACGTGTAGAAAATGTTTACCTTTTTGCCACATACTGCATACCTTCAAGTACAGTTTAACTAACACATAAAAAGTCATTTGTTACTAACACAATGGGACAAAGCCTACAGTGAGAAAATTAAAGATGTGGCATACCATTTTAAACACAAAGACAGTGTCTCACAAAGATTTGCCAAGCTTTTGTATAATTATAACAAAAGCACAGCCTTTGTAGAATAATTGCAATGAGCAAACTATGATGTGAAAAAGCTACCTGCTGATGAGCAGTAGCAGACAGTGTTTCTTTTTTCCCTTTCTTTTTTAACGGTGACTTGGATGATGTTCCTGTTCTGCTCCAGAAATATTATATACAGTGTTGTGTTGCTTCACCTTCACCCATACTGTACATCGATGGCAGATGCCTGCCATGCATGGCACCTACCTGCACATTGGGAACAGTATGGGGTTAAGTGTCTTGCTCAAGAACACTTCAACCTAGTCAGGAAGAGCTGGAATTGAAGCAGCAACCCAACCTGCCTTTGTATTATTGGCACTTTATTGTTACTGTTATTTTATGATTTATACTGTTATGTTGTACGTCTTAGTCCCTGATCTGCTCACAAATATTTCCCTGACATTCCAGTGGCACAGTCCTTGAGTTTGAGCAGTTTTGCGAAAGACCTTGGTTCATTAAAGAACGTATGAAAGGACTACATACCTCAGCAACACTGACTTGCTATTCATTATGTTTAGCTTAGAGGATTGACAGTGATTTCCTTTTCATCCGTTTGTGGGTGAATCATTGTTGTCAGGAAACAAATGTGGCTGTTTGAGATGTTATTTGCATTCTGCTTCATGAAGGTGACAGCTTGTCGTCATTGCTGGGTGTAGGAAATATAGACCAGTGTTTTACATGCACATAAAATAACAGTGACTAACTAAAAATAGGAAAAAATACAAAGCCACTAGTCAGTTTGAACTCTTTCCTTTCTACCACAGTCATACTTAGCTATCAACATATAATATTCTGGCCGTACTAAAACACTTTTAAGAGTTTGAGAGTGCAACATTTGCTTTCTGGCTTAGCATGTCACATTACAAATTCAGTGAGTGCTTGCTCGGGACAGTACAAAAACTTGACAAATCCTTGATATGACATGTAAGCCAGGCGCACATTGTTTGCATGGGGTCTTTCTTGCTCCCGTCTGAAGACATTAGCCTTGTAAATCATAGCATGTGCCAGAGACATGGGCTGTGTTACAACAGAGCAATATGCTAATGATGAACCCTTTACTCTGCCATTGGCCATGCTATGCTAATTTGTGTGCCATATGCCGAGGATCCTGCACCATGATGGCTAATTTGTTTGCAAGGTATATTTAGTTAGTCAAACAGCTATGTGGCTATGGGGGATTATAGCCCGTCCTCTATCCCAGTCAGTAGATAAATGAGGAACACTGGTAAAACACATACACCTTTAATAGATGTGTATTGTCATTGTTGAGTGTGTGTGTGTGTGTATTTTGTGTGTGTGTGTGTGTGTGTGTTTGTGTGTGTGTGCGTGTGCGTACGTGTGTGTGTGTGTGTGTGTGTGTGTGTGTACTGAGAAAAACAGAATGAGAGACTGTTTCTTTATGTGTGGTGGCAGAGTACTGGGCCATTTAAGTAGGTTTTGGCTGGTTTAAGCAGCAAGGTTACATTTTATTAGTTTGAAGTTCTACAAGTGTGTTTCTCTCTGTCAGCACTTAAAGGTGTGTACCAATGCTTACACTGGTGAGTCTGGGTACAGGTGGGGAATGTGTGTGTGTGTGTGTGTGTGTGTGTGTGTGTGTGTGTGTGTGTGTGTGGGTGTGGGTGTACATATCTTCCTGATTTGTGTGTGGTACATATGTAAAGGCCTGTGCCCACCAAAAGCATTTGTTACGTGCTGGCAGTGCCACTTTTAAACACTTATTCCAGTTACTCATCTAGCTCAGGCACAAACAGTGCTCTGCACTCTCAGAGGAAACCTGCCCTTAACATAAAACTTTTTCCCCTCCTCACTCCACTCCCAACACCATTTGGAATGATACTGAGGTCATCTGGGTTAATTTTATCCAGCCATCCAGTTATAATCAGTGAGGGATCTGATATACATTATCAACAGTGTCAGCTGTGGCAGAGGTAAGCCCAGTTAACCCAGTCATATGACTGTCAAGACTGTCACCACAATAACGCTCATTAAATCCATTGCCTGAAGGGGTAACAGCTGTTTGTCGTTGACTGTCACAGTTGTCATTTGAAATGAGTTCCTTCTGTCCATCAGTGTCACGTGAGTGATCTGATGAGTACTGTGCGCTACAAACTCAGTAGTTACTGTGGTTTGTATGAGGAAAGTTAATATTTGGAAGTGCTGGAAAACAAGTTTGAAAACTTAACAACAATATACGTACACATGAACACACTTGAAAGTGAAAGTGGGGGTTGTGGGCACTAACATTGCAAAATATTTGCACACGGGTCCTAATATGTGTCCATGTGTATGTATACGCGAATTTTGTTTGTTTGTGAGTGTGTGTGTGTGTGTGTGTGTGTGTGTGTGTGTGTGTGTGTGTGTGTGTGGTCAGGCTATCTGCAGCAGGGTCAACAGCACATCAGCAGGGCTCTTTTTCTGAGCAGCAACACCCCCACCCTTCACCACCCTCACCCTGCGGCTCTAATCTCTCCGTTTTCTGGGCTGCATCCCCACGCTTATGAAGTTCTGCACCAGATTAGCTACTGTCAGCTCACTCAGCCGCAGCCAAGGAAGGCCCCACAAAGCCCCCCACAAAGCCCTTGCCACGTTACATAATCTCCCAGTCAGAGCTGCCATCGATACCAAACTCTTGGAGAATTTTATGGCTCTGACAAAGAGGCAAGTGCAACTGTGAGACTGGCCATCGGTGTATTTAACTGCATATAGTAGAAGTTAATTTTATTTTAATATTTATTATATTATTTATCTATTGTTTGCTTTCTAATATCCTAATATTTGTAAGTTAGAAGGCTGCCCATCTCCACTGTTATGTAGTTTAATAGTCTGACTCGGGACTAATGTTCAACTCTGAAAGTGACTGCCATGAGAAAAATTGCTTTAGATCTAGACATGGTGACATAATTGGAAATAGAATCATAGATAAAGTGGTGAACGATTATTTTATAAGAGCAGTGCAATAAAAACATAACAGAAAACTCTTTGTCTATGGTTTATGGTTTATGTCTGAGCCTTTTGAATCTTGTTAGCTGCTGATGTGGCTATTTTCCAATATGCAGTGACAAGCTGTCGGTGCTTTGCAAATAATTGAAGACAATACACATTGTTCTGCCCCTTAGGCAGTTAAGAATATTTTTATTTAATGTAAGGGTCACATATTTTTCTTTTTGTGTAACATTCATGGGAAACAGAAGTAAGAAGATTAAAAAGGTCAGAATTATTTCTGAAAATGGCAGGCTGGTGTGTGCATGTTGAAGACAGCAGAGTATCATTTTGTTAAAATGATACTGAGAGTGTCTTTTGTTAAAATGTTAATTAAAAAATAATAAATGTTCATACAATTCATGAAGTAATTTGATGTATTAAAAAAAAAGAAAATATTTTGTTAAAATGAGGATGCTAGCATGCAGGCCAGTGCCAGCCTATGCTGTAGTGTTAGCAATGGGTTGAATGTCATTAGCATGCTGAATGGAAATGTTTAATTAGCTAATTGTTTTATCTCTCAGTTTCATTTTTAGTTTCATTCTCCTATCTCCTCCTTGCATCTATTGTCATGTGTTCTTTATATCCATACATGTGAAGAATAATAAATAAATTCTTCATGTTATGAATGAAGAAGAAACGTCCACCATTCAGTGGAGAATGCAAATAATTGGAGAGAAGGATTCTCCTCTCTGTGGAATTTAAATGATACAGTCAGACCATGTTGAATATTAGTTGCTTATTACTGAGTCAAGGAGAGGCCCAGATGCAAGACGTGTTTTTTTTTTTCTTTTCTTTTCAGCCCTCAGTGTGTTTAGGATTTCTGGTAGACTCTAAAGACAGTCTGAAATCTTTTATAAATATTGATTTGCGAGGCCATATTTGGTTTTCCTTCCATGGGTAAGGCTTTCCAAGCCTTCCAAGGAACACATGCACATTTTGCAACTATCTGTGCTTCCTTCTGCTGGCTCTTTGAACTTCCAGTGCACAGATGCCGCTACCTTCCACAGCACTGTCAGTGCAGATCATGTCTTAAAAACTCCCAAATATTATTGAGAACTAAGACAAAAAGAAAACAGGGAGCCTAGGATGCGTAATTGGTGCAGCTTACGATTGTTTACCCCCCTTCTTTGATCCACATATGTGTATATTTATCTTACCATGGAAATATTTCTTTTTACCGTCTCCCTCTCTCTGAGTGCTTCACAGCGTAGAAAGCTGCAAGCTATTAACAAACAAACAACGCTGTCTGGGAATTTGAGGGGGAGATTGATTGAACAAGATAAGGTCTAATGCCTCACTGCTACTGAAGATACGTGTTGTTATGTATTTTTGGAGAGGCATCTATGAAATACCTCGACTTGGGAGCTGAGACTCATGTGTTATGGGGAGGGGGATTGTTCTCATTTGGGCTAATCAAAACACTTGTCTCCACACTGGAACCCCTGGCAAAATGGCAAAGTACTGTGACTGGCGGATGGCCAGCGTGGCACAACTGACCCCCTCACATCCTCCACTCTTCACCCTTCACTGCTACCAGCTCACTGTGGCTGCAGTCACACCTTCCAGTCAGCCAATCAGATAGGACATTATCTGGAACTGGAACCAGAACACTATCTGAAACTCTGAAAGCGGAACACTCTCTGAAACTGATATGGGGACAATGTCACTTGCAGATGCACCTACCGGTCCATGTAACCAAGACCTCTTACTTTCTGTCCCAGGTTCATTAAAACTGCAGCCAGTGCCATAAAGGGAGGGGTTTTCCTCCATTCGCTTTCATTTTAATTCAGGCCACTGAATTCACCATGACAATGAAATTACTCTAAGCCCACTGCTGGGTAACAATGACTTCAGTAAATGAGTGACTCTCAATGACTTTTATATGACTATAAGCTAAAAAAAATGTGTTTAGGAAAATTGTTAAGGAGAAATATGGAAGCCTTTGCCCGTAACAAATATTATTCATTGCACCTTAATTTTAATGCCAGGTAAGTCCGTTAGACCATAACACGGTATTATGAAGAACCATAATGCCTGTCAAGTAGTTGGTCTTACATAAGGGAGTCTCTTGCATTTCTGGAAAACAGAAAAGCACTACTGTCAGATGCTTATATATATATATAAAAAACAATAAATACAAAAAATAAATGAAATGTGTTTTCGGTCAAGTAAATTGGGAAAGTGTGTACAACAAGATGTGGAATACTAAAGGAAATGCCTAACATGCATGGCTGTCAGCATTTTTGCCTTTTGAATTGCAATGGCCTCACATATTCTCTGCTCTGCTTAACACATAGGCAGGTGGTATCAGGTGGCCTGGTTAATCAGCCCCTTGTACTTCATTTCATTTTGTACAGAAGGTCTGGCTGTGCTGTATTGAGAAATGTTCTCTTCCTGGAGGTGTAGACTCTGCTGAAGTTTAAAACGATTGGATCTGACTTTACCCAATAGCTAATGTCTGGTTGTGACATGTGCAATTAGCCTGGCTATGAGCCTGCCTATGCACTACAATTCAAATTAAGCACACAAAGTCACTCTGTTCACTGATTGGTTAGGCAAGATTTTGCCTGACACAACCATGTTAATGAAACCTCAGCCAGACCCTCTGTACAAAATGAAATGAAGTACGAGGGGCTGGTTTACCAGGCTAGGTATCAGGATCTTTACGCTCACAGCAGCTCTGGTATGGAATATCTGGTGTTATATCCTATATAGCTGTATGGAAACCATAGTAAAATACGTTGGGTGTACTGTGCTGTTGAAGCTGAATTACAGATTTAAAAGAAGGAACCATTCTGAAAGTCACCTGTGAAGCTTTATGCAGCAAGTGAGAGACAACAACAGAAGATGATGGCAAAGGGTACCATTGTTTTAGCAAGCTCCAGCTTTTGTTCTGGGCATTTTTGGGGGATTATCTGAAAATTAGGTTGTAGGAAAAGAACAGATATGGTAAGAACTGGGGAGAAAGTAATGAAGGCATTGTTTCTCTGCATTGGAGTGTCTTGAACAGCAATACAAAGCCTGAAAGGACGAAATGGTTGGATTCCTCTGTGCTAAAAGATGCAAACATAGAAAGACAATAACTGGGTGGCAGCTCAGTTCTGTCTTTCAGTAGAGGGTTGTTGATGAAATATCCAAATATACTAAAACACATGTAGTGACTCACCATGGCCTTCCACTTAAAGTACAGTTAAAACAAAATAAGCAGTATTTTTCTGCCATGTGTTTGGTTAAATTCATGAGTTACAGTCTTCACTATTGACACATAGTTAGTCCTACAAGCATTCCAAGTCTTTCTACCTGAGAGAGGGAAATGCAGCCCCATGCCTCCCTCCTCTTTCATATCCATGGTAAGTGACTTGGAATAAAACCTCTTGAGGATTTGCACATTTGTTTTTTTAATTTGATTTTAATAAGAAAACAACACACGTCTTCTGAGGCTTTCCTCAACACTAATACAATTTTCTGTGTGTTTGTTTGTTTACAATGAGTTGTGCCTGTTTACTGAACTCCGTAATTTTTTACAGTAGGTATCCCACTGTGCTACACATTGACGTCTACAGTCAAAGCGTTCTGTCTACCTGTCTGCATCTCCTATGAAATGAAAGTGTTTTATGGTTTGAATGAGAGAGGTTTCTTTCCATGAACTCAGGGGTCGATATACTGTACGTAACTGTGTACTCAACTCAAAAGATGAAGAAAAAAAAATCATTTAACTCTGTGTCATGGTCAGAGAAATAGCTGTGAGGACTGCTTTTTTTCCTTTACTTTATAATATTGTACTGTTAGTAATAAGAATGCTCCAAGATAAAAGCTGACTGTGCCTGAATTTGACAATGTTGGGAAGCCAAAAAATAAAAAAGTAAAAAAACTTCTTTCTCCTACACAAAAAGTTAGCACCGTCCTTCCCTACACACAGAACATGCACTGTGCATAAGTTCATTTTGGACAAGGGGATGCATTCTCAGCAAATGTGCAAATGGTGTGTATTGCTGCAGTGAGGCGGGTGTAACACCAAGTTACAAAAAGAGACGAGTTGATCACGGTCATGGTAGATAAATATACCTACAAAACAAAAACCTCACCAACATTGTATTGACTGCATAATGCACTGACAGTCTCAATTCAGAACCCTCCTCCAACCTGGCCTTAATATTGCAGAGACCACACACATGGAAAAGAAAAATAAAGAAAAAATGACCTAAAATCGCAGAAATATCAGGCTAGCCGACATGGCTTAGCAAACTATAACTTGCTATACAGTCCCTTCCAAAATAAGATAGAACATTGCATGGACAACATAAAACACTGCGTGAGATGGGCTACACATTGCTGAACAGTGGCTATAACTTAGTGCAGGCACACGCAAAGTGTCTACAGGTGATACTCTCGCCTATTTGCAAAACAAAGCAGCATAACATTTCATAGCATAGCATGAGCCACATACACTGCCCTTAACTGACAACTCTGTGACTGTGAATGTAAACAATCCCGGGAGCAATTAAAATGGGCCACAGCAGCCAGAACAAGAAACCTGCTGGCCTACCAGTAGCCTAAAAGCCGGAGTCATCTGGGTTTTGAATTAAGGATGGTGATGATTTCATTGTAGTCTAATGACTGGGGTTAGTGAAACTTTTTTAGCCATGCTAGCACAGCTATACCATTAAAGGTGTCATTGCATCGTTTTTTCATTAATGTTGCAGGGACTGGAGATTAAAGGTGCTATATGTAAGACATTTTACAGCAAGTAATCATATAATGGTCCTGATATGTCACCAAAGATTAAAGAAACATGTTAAATTAAAATACTTATTTCACTGTCAACAATAGTACAGCCAGAATATTCACATTTTAAAACTTCATTTGCAGCCCGCAAATTCTGTTTATGTTTTGATATTGTGTTTTGCCTCTTGCCTCTAGAGGGGGAACACATCTTTAGAGTGTTCATTTGATTTGTTCCTATGAATAAAGGTTGTAAACCTAAATGGCATTTCGTGATTTTGTAATTTTTATTAATAAAATTCTGCTTGTGGCACTAATTTGGCCAGGGGCGGCCCTGACTAAAGTGGTTATTATTTCTAAATTAAAAACTCAGCTCTATCATTGACATGTCTATGGTTTTATGCGCCATTATATTTCTTCAGAGTGATGTATACCATTGTAGATGACATGTCATTATAGATAACATAGCAGATTATGATTGTGATGAAAGATTAATCTTTCAAATCAGATCATGATATGAAAGATTAAAACGTCCATTTTGTTTGGAACATAAGGCTTTGATTTCTCTAAGTAGTTGCTCCGTGTATTATACATTATTGAAAAGTGAACACTGCATTCTGTAGTCGCCCCAAGCGGGTCAGTGGCAGTTCACAGTAGAGAGCACGCTGACAGCTGACTGTTCCTGGCTATCAATCAGGGAAACTGCTGCAGTCAGAGAGAGGCTGTCATGAGAGCAACTGGCTAGTCTGGCAGGTTGATTTTAAACCTTATAATCGTGGAGGCTTTGAACATACAGATTTTAGCTTTAGACTGCGTTTTTCCATTTTTCTCCCATTAAGATATCAAAAAGCCCTGAAACATTTGCCAAAATTATACTGTGTTTTGGTTAGCATTTAAAAGACCTTCTGTATGTTTTATGTATCTTGAAGACTGTTGAAGGGGTTGGGGATACACACAGTTTTTAAAGCCTTCTAAGCAATAATAATTACAAAAAAAAAAAAAAATACGTTGCCTTTATGCCCACTTCAGCCACAATTTTAGCAAGGCAGGAAATAATTCAGCTTTAACAGACACCAAAATGACAGTAATACTTTTGCATGTTACTGTAATAATAATTCTGATATCTAACAGCCAAAACCATCCCCACATGTTGCCTTAATTCAGTTGACACATATTTCAAGACAGAGTACGCAGGGTGTCCTGGCTAAGGCCGTGTCAGCCAGATACAGTATTTGTCGGACAGCCCCTCCGGCATCTTAAAGGACCAATGTCACGACTTTGAACTTGTCTTTTGTTTTTAACCCTGACAAAAACTAAAGGGAGTGACAGATCACTGTTGAAACTAAGCAAAGGATGTACTGTATCTGCATTGCTATCCAGAGTCTGGAGTGTGCCTGCATTACAGCAGTCATGGTAAGATGTCTAGAGAAGCATACACTGTAAAACAAATTACACACAAATAAAGGAAAACAGTAGCACAGAAAATTTTGATGAGCAAACATACAGTAGCGCCAATGGCAGCCACTCAGACAAATGGAGACGGAGGCTGCGGTAGATTTTTCTCAAGCCCCCTGGAGATTTATTGCCTATACAGACTAACAAAGGGGAAGTAGGAGGTGTCCCACTAATAAAAACATCAAACTCCTACAAATAATAAATAATTAAAAAAGGCACTCAGTCCCATAAATCACACTGTAAACAACAACACGTCTACTCACAGTCAATTCTCCTCCACAGTCAATGCTCTGATTAAACTTTGTGCACGTCTTAGAACCCCCTTTAAAAAACACACCCCTTATATTATTGTCACTACCCTATCTAATCCCCTAATTATTGCCGCCCCGTCACCTCCCCCCAATCAAAACCCATCACAAAATTGATTGATACTGACATATTGACAGATTCTAGAAAGACACAGGAGGGCACAGGAAACAACACTCGTATGCACAGGCACACAGGCACACACAAATACCCACACGCATACACACACACACACACACACACACACACACACAGACACACACACTTACACACACACACAAACACACACTTACATACACACAAATACCCACATGAATACACACAGACACAGAGAGGGGGAATGCTGGGATACATAGGGCACAGTCCATTGCCAGGCAGGCAGCCTGGGCACCACACTGCTGAGTCAGATTTAGCATGTAGTTTGGAGCAAAAAAAAAAGAGACTTAAGTTCAATTCCCATGTGTCTCCTGTCGCTCTGGATAAAAGTGCCTGCTTAATCCCACACACTTTCCACTTGAGAGACTGCTGGACTGAATCCCATACCACGAGCAAGAGGGTAGAGAAAGACGAACAGATTTTATTCTTTTTTTTTCCTTCTCTCTCCTGTACTGCAATCAATCAGACAACAATCTGCCATTCTGCCTGGCTGCTTTGGAGCTTTGATGTAGCAGTGTGGCTTGGAATGGGGTTATACCAATCAGGCATAGCATGGCATTAACAATAAACACAATAAATAGTTTGTTTCGATGCATATTATCTGCATTGCAAAGGTTAAATGTAAAAATAAAAAAACCTCTTTTGTGAGAAGTCAGGGGTATCAGAAGTTGTTAACAAGTGCTGGACCAGTTTAGTTTCTAGACCAAACCACAATCCCTAATCAAGCATGTTCAGCGTCCCCCCGCCCCGCCCCCGTCTGGAGTTAATATGAAATGTCATTTACTGAAGTGAAGAACTAGTAGGGGTTGAATACTTTGTGCCATGTCTCTGCCTTCTCTTGAATCCAATTAAAAAGACAAAGGGCAATCTAAAATGATAACAAGTGAGAAGAAGAAAAAAATACATGGCAAAGCATTCTTATTCAAATGCGAATAATTATTTATGTGGTGGCTGATTAAGAGATAACGCACATCAAGTCACACTTGATTAGCCCGTTCCATTTTGTTTCTTCCACCATCTCAGGCACGGTGTTGATTTGTCTGATGAGGTTTAATCTTGAGTGCTTCAATCAATGAGCCTGAAGAAATTAAACAAGGAAAAAAAAAAGCAGACAGACAGACAGAGAGGCTTCAGCCCATCTCTTCCCATGCAAATCAGCGCACAGAGAGATACACTTGAATTATGAAGACTTGACAAGAGGGTGTTTCACAGGGCCATGCCCCATGAACCATGTACGCAAGTATGCAGGTCTGAATGGAATGCTGAGAGCTGATATAAAAAGACTTCACAACACAGGTGGCCTTTAGGTTCATCTCCTAGCTTTTTTTGCAGGGATGTTTTTTTTTTAGAACATGCAGATTCAGACAGGTGTTATTATTAACCTTCAGCAGGAGCACATACAGGTGGGTCTTCAGTCAACAGGAGGCTGTACAATACCGTGCTTAAGGATGTAACATACATACGTCGCAGTTAACATATGCAAATAAGTGAAGATGATATTCCCGACAAGGGACACAGGGTCAGGTGTACATACATTTGCAAGCGCAACATATTTTGCATTCTTTTCAGTTCGTAGAAACCGCCTGTTGTTTGCCTTCATTTTCCATGTTCTAAATGCAATGGGCTAGCATAGTTTTGCTCCTCAGCAAACATACTAACTCGTTATCATGTTTTAACATACCCAAAGTTTATTTTACACCTGAATTCTCCTTTAACGTCACAATGAAAATGTACTATCAGTGTCAGTGTGAACTATATATGACCTCAAAGTACAACAGAACCAAACAAATGATACAGCGTTTTGAAGTGTTGCATACAGTATGCTTGCCTGTGGAATTATAAAAGCTATGGTGAAACTGACTAGGCAAAGGAGAAAAAAAAACTGAGAAAAGCTGCATCAAACAGAAACAATCCACCTGGAGTTACTTAAAAAAGCTAGTGCCTTTAAGGAGAAGTTCATTCTCTTTTAACTTGCTACCACAGTGACTAACCTACACAATGGAAAATGCCAGGCCTGCAGGATCCCTTAATTGTGACTTGAGCAAGCCACAGACAAGGCAGTGCTGACTCAAGCCCAAGGGGTGAGCTGGCATGGAAAGTGTTTGGCTCAAGGTGATATGCATGTTTCCTCATAAGCTCATTAAAATTTAACAAGAAAACCTGGCTCTCTGCATGCTGAAGTAGAATGCAGGAGTGGTATCAGATCAGTAGTGTTTGTTTGTGTGTACTGTATGTGTGTGTGTGTGTGTGTGTGTGTGTGTGTTTGTGTAGGTGCAGTGTGCCTCCTTTACCTTGCATTTGAGTTGTTTGGTGTTTGTGGATGTTCTCAAAAGTTCACAGAATGTTGAATGTTGCTCAGACCAGAGCTGTCAAAGGCTGACCTTCTCACTTAGCTCAGGGAAGAGGTAACTAAAAAGCTGCTGGAAATGTGGCCATATAATAGTCTCTTCAAATGAACCTAAAAGGGGTTTCCTCTTTTAAAAAATAACTAATTACTGTTTTCCTAATTCTCACATTTATAGAGGGTTGGCTATTTATATATCCATCTTATTTCCTGTGCATATTTTAGATAAACCTATTTACCTAGCTATTGTATCAAGAGCTGTTGCTATATTTTAGTTTAGTTCAGTGTTTTAGAAAGGGCTGGGCCCCTAAGTACTTTTATGTTATCTTGGATTACAGTAATGACTTGAGATAAGTGCCTGTCTGTTGCACACGTGTGTCCGTGAGTACGAAGTCTTTATGGCAAACCAAATTTACCTTACCCATGGGTATTCACAAAATTTGCATTTGAGAGCGAGCATCAAAGCAAATGTTTCATCTTTAAAAGCAGGGCTGGAAATGAGATACCTGAGAGACTGTCGCATGGCAAACAACCTCCTGCTCTTCCCGAAAACAAAAATACCATTACTGTAAACACAGTAACCTCAATTTGAACCTAAACTTTTAAATCTTTTAATTCTGTATGGCACGGAGAGGATCATGGTGTGCTTTCTGCCTTTTCACCTGGTTAGATTAACAGACTCAGTTTGTGTGGTCTCCAAACAGGCAAAGGGGTCAGAGACTACTTTCAGAAGCCACCTGAAAAGTACACCCCCCTCTGACGTGTGTGTGTGTGTGTGATACATCAATATGAGTTTTGAGTTGAGTAGCAAAGTGCTGAATTGTGTTCCTCTCTCCCCTCTAATTTAGACATACAGTACATGTTGTTATGCTTTTGTCCTTCCTCTTTCCAGCACCGCACAAAGACACTTAGCACTTAACATTGATGTCCAAACACTTATGGTGTCTTCAATTGCACAGCTGCATTCCAGGAGCTGAAAAGCAAAACAACTCGATGAAGGTTGTCTGGGTGAGATGATGGTTTTTGAGAGCTTTCCTTTTTGGGGAGCTTCAAGTGGTTAAAAACCCTGGACTGGAGAAAACAAAGGTTTTGTATAAAATCACAGAACCTATAAAAGGTATTCAATAATACAGCACTAGAAGGAGGCAGTGTTGTTATCCCTTAAGGAGAGGCTATGACACTTATTTTCTTGATTCATTATTCATGTGTTGGGGAAGACAAAGTTGGGGTGTGTATGTATGTGTATGTCTGGTGTATGCATGGTTGTACTGTATTTGCGTGTGAGGTGTATAAGTGTGTGTGTGTGTGTGTGTGTGTGTGTGTGTGTGTCTGTGTGGGAGGTTCTATGTGGTCTGAATATGAACTGTACTCATAACAACTAAGCTTCCCGTTGATGAAATGGGGACACTCTTGTTTTCGCGTAAGACTTCTCTCTGAGTATCTGCTATTTGCAAAATGGGTCATTCCCATTTTAGGAGAACGTTTTTGAACTTCTGCTGTTAAATTTTGATTCCCATTGAACCGGAAGGTCTTTTTTTTCTCATCCCTGTGCTTCCAACAACATCCTGAGAGATAGTACTTTCTTCTCTCTATTCATCTATTTCCAATTATTTGTAACTGTATTGTGCGTTTGCTCATAGGCCTTCACACTCTTACTATGTAAAAAGGCACATCGATCTCTGTACCAACATTACATGTTAGCTTTTCAAACATGGACCATGGCGGCCTCAAAGGCCAAACGTGGAGAACATGAAGTGTAGCATGGAGTCCTTGCCTCTTAGCAGCACATTACAGACTGTGTTTTATAATTCTGTCGCATTAAGAGCAGCACAGAATGTACAACAGCCCCCTCTCCAGTCTTGCTCCATCTCTCGAACAGTGTTGTTGCTCCACATCAAACATCTCACTCCTGTGGTGCATGATGTAACAATGACACGGCCTTTGAATATCAATATGGCTGGTGGCTCAAACACCAGCAGTGGAGGTCTGAGATGAAGGCTTTTAAGCCTCATACGCCCACACCCGGCACTGTGTGTTAATAAAATAGGCTATAAATCTGTAATTATACATTACATAATCATGTATGTGTTGTACTGAAGTCTCTCATTTGCTTTTTACTGCTTTTATGCATTTTTTTTCTTTATTTAGTCAAATTTGAGTACAGAACATTAACGCAGTCAGTCCCCTTCAGTGAAGGTATCATACTTCCACCATCATTTTTTTCAGGAGCTGTTTTTTTTTTTTTTTTACTCTGTCGCTTTGATAGACACACTACTCCAAATGCCAGCAGCTATCTGCAGACAAGTGTGTTGTGTGAAGAACAACCTAACTTCACTAAGCTGACAGGTAGACACATGTGTAAGTGATGATGGGTAATTACTGCTGAAGACCAGTGATGTCAGTTATGACTGACACAGTGTTATTCAGTACAAAGGGAAAAGGACCTGCCAAATGGCCATTGTGGCGATGGGCTGGGATGCCATCATACCTGGACAAACTTGTTTTTTGTTTGTTATTGTGTAATTATCCTATTACAGTATATGAAGTGCATGAGGTACACTTAGTTTTTCTATGGAGGAGACAGCATAAGCAGAAACATCCCATAAATAATGGATGATATTCATTTTAAACAATATGAGTCTTTGCATTTCTAACCATTTTGGCCACTTTTACACACACAAAAAAATAAATTGCAGTGATTTACAAAACCCTAAGCTCTATATTAAAGAAGTATAGGTTCGCTTTAGTGTAATGCCCTGAAAAACACTGAAATAAATGCTTTGTAATACATTGGATATGGTCTATTACAAACACTGTTCTAAAGCATTATGGAAGTATGACAAATGCTTCTTCACTTTGCCTACAGCTCCATCTCACATACAGTACTGTCTGATATGCAAACTGTGTGTTAGCACGATGGGAACCAAATCACTGACCTTATTATTGTCATGTTTTAAACTCTATCAGTTCAGTTCCAGCTACACTTCATGCCCCCATGAAAGGAAATGAAAACATCAGTTTGTGAATGAAATCAAACACACTTGTCTGCACCATCCCAAATGTACAGCAGAGGCACTGACACACACACAGTAGTGCCAAAACCGTGTCAGGATTTCCGACTCTACCGTCATCAACACAGCAGGTTGTGCCTGCCATCTGTGTGCCAGTAGAGACATGCACAGACATGGCGCATCAATGTGTCACCTCTCTCCTCTCTGAAGCAGACTGACGTGACTGACCCCCAACCCGTCCGCTCTGCCACGCTTCTGTGTTGTGCCACACCGCTTCTGGGCTTCTTCACTCACAAGAGGATAGTGGAATTCCTGAAGGGGAGGTGACACACAGCTGCTTCTGAGAAATAGGCATATACAGTACAGCTGAGGATACTTTTTTTTTTCTTTAGAGAGTTTTGTGAATCTGGTCCCTGGTCCTCAGCTACCACACAAGGACAGCCAGTGCCCAATTGAAGATCTCTTGTTTAGCTTTACGGGCGATCAGAATTATTAATTTTTTTCCCCTCTTCCCTGTCACATGAGCACCGATTGCGTCAAACGATGAACACACGTACTGCCAGTAAGTGTGATTCCCAGGCAGTATTCATGCGGCTCTCATTCATTTTTCATCGTGACTTACTTTCTCAGAAACGGTGAGTGCATGAGTCGTACAGAATGTCTCCCGCATTGTTGAACAAATGATATTCACCGTTCTCGGGTGCTAATAATTGCACACACACTTGTGGAGCATAAGAGCTTTTTTGATTTCATAACTCTACTGGTTTTTTTTTGGTTTTTTTTTAAATCACGCAGGAATCTCAGATGTATCTGTGCAGCATTGTGCTCAGCCCCCAGGCCTCGTCCACCATGTGGCGTTTCAGACAATAGCCCTAATGCAGCATTAGACTGAGGCCTCTTGCTTGAAAAATAAGATGATGAGCTGTTTATGTGACTAATTGAGGCTTTTTGTCTCTGGAAGGGTTGCAGCTGCATGTCAAAATCCCAGGCATATAGCGCTCTGATCATGCCAATTCAAAGGACAATGAAACACGGTGCATCATAAAGCTAATCTGCAGCCTTGCAGTGCTGTAGGCTTGTGGGAAAAAGACACTCAGTAGATATTGAGAATTTAACTGTTCATTGGTTTTTATTTTAAGAAATGTTGGGATTTGTGCTTCATCAACAGAATATTGTATCTACGCAAATGTGCACACATGGAATGTACATATCTCATCTAAGTTTTATAGCACCAAATGCTTTCTATCTTCTCACTTACATGTCTCACATACTAGAAATGTCATGTTCCTGTGAAATAAGTGTATTTATCACATGCCAACTGTAATAGACAGTTTTGTATGCAGATTGATTTATAGACAGTACAGAACATTTTCCAGAAAAATCATGTAACACCATAATGCCTGTTTTGTCCAAAATGAGTAAAGGAATGAATGGACAAACAAACAAACAAACAAATAAATAAATGCATACATACATACATATATACCTACATACATACATACATACATACATACATACATACATAACAGGTTAACCAGTCAACATTGTATCCATAAAAAAAAATCCATAATGATTTACATGTATCTTCGAGCTAGTGGTAAATGAAAGAGACACACACAGAAAAACGTTGCCGTTTTGTTTAAAGTATATGGATTTAGAGAAAAATTGATTTGCCCTTGTACACTGCATCATGAAAATAACCTAACAGGCCCACTAACGTATTGTCAAAGGAAATGTCTTGCTTTGACCCCAGTGCTGCTCATAGTCACAGTGGATGCCTAGAAAGAGTGTTTCAACATCTCCCTGTAATGATTTTTTATTTGTGGCAACTCTGTCCATGCTGGTTAATGGCTACTTTATACTAAGGCAGATGCCTTCCTTGCCTGCCTTGGGTGGTTTTATTTAGAACCACTGCACGGCAAAAGGGCCTATGAATGGACGATGTTGCTGAAACATTGGCAGAGAGACCAATAAGCCTTTGGATGGAAAACAAGAGCTGTTGGAGGCGGCACTGCGAGGCACTTAATGAAGGCCGCAGTGGTACAGCATGCATTAGCGCGTGCTAGCTCCGTCCAGCCAAGTCACACAGAGGCTGACACAGTTGCAGTAAGAGAGAGAGGCAATCTGCACAGTCAGTGGCCACAGCATGTGAACACAGCCTCCTGGCAATCAGCTGTGTTTTTTACCGTAGTTTGTAAAATGTAAGAAGAATAACCCGACTACAGTGCATAGTCCATTACATCCTAATGTGCTCCTCTGGGTGTTGTTGAACAGGTGTGGCTTACAGGCCTGCAAGTTTAGGGAGTCACCCCTGTAGCTGGAGGGGCACAGGTTTGATCACCTGCACTAACAGGAACACATGTGTGAGAGAGGGGTGGGGTGAGTAGGAATTTCTCTTTGAGAACTAAAAGAGTGTCTGTCTGTCAGTCTCTTCTCTCTTTCTCTCTCTCTCTCCCTCTCTCTTCTCTCTCTCTCTCTCTCTCTCTCTCTCTCTCTCTCTCTCTCTCTCTCTCTCTCTCTCTCTGTCTTTGTCTCTGAATGGAGATGGATTGGATATATGTCAGCAGGGACTGCTCCAACATCACATGCCAAGCCGTTGTCGGAAACACTTAACTCAAATGTCATGGTATGGAGCAAAAAAAGATGGCCTCTGATCGACCATTTCCCTTCAGTAGTGAGCACCCTGAGATTTCACAACAGTTATTGAAGATACAACGGCCCAAAGTACTTGTAATAGCAATGTTACAACACATTTATATCATAATCTCTCACAAAAAGAGCTCTTTCTGTATTTCTAGAGAGTTAGCAAAAGAACCTTTTTTATTGTCTAGTTTCCATGTTTCCATAGACATCAAGCAGTCACACTAGTGTGTGTGTGTGTGTGTGTGTGTGTGTGTGTGTAAGCATGTATGCATAATCACATATGACACAAGGCACTAGACTGAGTAGCACAGGCTCCTCCATGCTGTGGGTCGATGCAGTTTTTGCAGCTGCCAGCGCTGTGAGCCCTGTGTTAATATTTCAGTGCATCCTTTTTCGAGAGAAGCCCCGGTCAGATGATGCAGATCGGTGATGCAACAGGGACCCCTTTTATCTTACTTGTTTAATAATCTCGATTTGTAGGCCTGCAAAAAACAGAGGGGGAAAAAACACTTTTTTCCCTGTCCTGGGGTCGCTGAGCACACCCATATTGATAATTCATACGACCTCTGGAATTCTGTCTGTGCCTAGAAATGCTGTCAGAGGGGCATTCATTATACATTGTGATCCTCACTTCTTTTTTGCTGTAGTTATGTAAGAAAAGCATAATGACAGAGCTATACAGAGGGAATGCATGTCTGAGTGTTTGCGTGTATGTACATGGGAGTGTGTGTGTGTGTGTGTGTGTGTGTGTGTGTGTGTGTGTGTGTGTGTGTGTGTGTGTGTGTGTGTGTGTGTGTGTTTGTGTGTGTGTGTGTGTGCCAGCATGGAGAAGCCTGCACTGTGATGAGTGCCTCTCATTAAGACAGTGCTGTCATTTCACTCCTAGAGGAAATCCTGAAAAAAATAACAAGCCTCTATTTCTCTCTCTCTCTCTCTCTCTCTCTCTCTCTCTCTCTCTCTCTCTCTCTCTCTCTCTCTCTCTCTCTCTCTCTCTCTCTCTCTGCCCTTTCGACGTAGCCAATATGTTATGTAGAGCCAATCAATGGCTAATTAACACACAGTCCTGTTACAAGATTTTGTCTCAAACTGTTTAAAATTCTTGCAAAGTCAACATCCTACTCATTTCTTTGGCCATGATATGTTGTTGCCATTCAGTGGTAAAACTTAAAGAGAGCTTTTGTAATTTTTTTACATCAGGATACAGTCATTACAAATGTCCATTATTTATTTTATATGGCGTAGACACATTAAAAATATCTATGCTAAAAATCCATCTGTACCGTGGGACCACACACACACACACACACACACACACACACACACACACACACACACACACACACACACACACAAACACACACACAGCCTTTACATAATAGGCAATAATTCACAACAATTCCCTCATCGCAATAACTGAAAGTAAATTAGTGGGTTTTCAGAGGACATTAAGTCTGTGGAAATGGTTGGTGAATGAGGTACATAAAGTGCTGCAACACTGCAATTTCCTTTTTTGGAATACACATATTTATTTGATGGTCAATATGTCTGTCTATCTCTCTGTCTTTTCTTGGTAAACACACATACTCTCCCTCACACACTAACACAAGAACATACATACAATCTTTGAGACACAGACAGACAAACAGACAGACAGACAGACAAATACACACCCACACCCACACCCAAGAACACGCACGCACACACACACACACACACACACACACACACACAGACTCACCCATGTCATTTTTTTTGACAGTAGCTCCAACACTCTGGTTCCTCTTCCTCTTAAGCTAAGAATACAGATGACACGTCTGCTCGATCAAAGCCCTCCAACATCACTTTAGATGTGCTAACATGATGGCATGCAGCAGTTTTACAGCAACTTGACAAAAGCTGTCAAAAGCCGGGCCTCCAAATGAGTGACAGTGGCGTTGCTGAGCCCACA